>RXID01014728.1:0-316246 GCA_005019695.1 Trichopus zeylanicus subsp. travancoricus
ATTGGTACTTGTAGTAGTTGCAGCAGCAGTAGCAGTAGTAGTAGTTATTATTGTTGTAGTAGTAGTGGGAGCAGTAATAGTTGCAATAGTAGTAGTAGTAGTCATAGTAATAATAGTAGAAGTAGCAGTAGTAGTAGCAGCAACAGTAGTAGAAGTAGAAGTACTAGTAGTAGTAGTAGCAATAGCAATAGAAGTAGTAGTAGCTATATTTGTAGTAGCAATTGTAGTAGTAGTAGTAGTAGTAGTAGTAGTAGTAGTAGTAGTAGTAGTAGTAGTGCTTGTCCTAGCAGTCGTAGGAGTAGTTGTTGCCATAGTAGTGGTAGTAGTAGTAGCAGTAGTAGCAATAGTAGAAGTAGTTGTAGTAGTAGAAGTAGTAGTTATAATAGTAGTAACATTAGCATTAGTTGTAGAAGTAGTAGTGCTTGTAGTAGTTGTTGTTGTAGGAGAAGTAGTAGTAGTAGTAGTTATCATTATTGTAGGGCACATAGTAGTAGTAGTAGTATTTGTTGTCGTGGTAGTAGTACTAGTAGTATCAGTATAGGTAATTGTAGTATTAGTTGTATTAGTAGTAGTTCTTGTTGTAACAACAGTAGCTGTAGTAGAACTAGTAGTAGAAGTAGTTGTAGCAGTAGTAGTGATTGCGTTAGCAGTAGCAACAGTAGCAGTAGTCGAAGTAATGGTAGGAGTAGTAGCAATCACAACCGTATTAGTAGTAGCAGTAGTTGTAGCAGTACCAGTAGAAGTAGCAGCAGCAGCAGTAGTAATAGTCGTAGAAGTAGTAGTCGTTATTGTAGTAGTAGTAGTAGTAGTAGTAGTAGTAGTAGTAGTAGTAGCAATATGTGCAAAACTAGTAGTAGGAGTAGTAGCTGAAAAAAAGCAATAGCAGCGCTAGTATTGGTTGGAGAAGCAAAAGCCATAGTTGCAGTTTTAATAGTAGTAGTAATAGTAGTTGGAGAAGCAGCAGTAGTAGTAGTAGCAGTAGTAGTGGCAATTATGGTAGCTATAATAGCAATAGTAGTAGTCTAAGTAGCAGTAGCTATAGCAGTAGTAGTAGCCGTAGCAGTAGTAGCATTTGTTGTAGTAGACATTGCAATAGCAGAAGGAAAAGAAGTATTAGTAGTAGTAGTAGTAGTCGTAGTTGTAGTATTGGCTGTATTAGCAGTACTATTAGTAGCAATATTAGTTGGAGTAGTAGTATAGGCAGTCGTGGTAGCAATAGTATACAAGCGGCAGTAGTACTTATAGTTGTAGTAGCAGCATTTGCAGCAGTTGTATCGGTTGCAGTAGTAGCTGTAGCCGTAGTAGTAGTAGTAGCAGTAGCAGAAGTAGCCGTAGTAGCAGTGGGAGTAATAGTAGCAATAGTAGCTATAGTAGCAGCAGTTGTTGTAGTAGTAGGAGTAGTTGTAGTCGTAGTGGTAGTAGTAGTAGCATTAGTAGTAGTATTAGTAGCAGTAGTAGTAGCATTAATAGTAGTAGTAATAGTAGTGGTAGCAGTAGTAGCTGTAGTAGCAGTAGTAGTATTAGGAGTAGCAGTAGTAGTAGTAGTAGAAGTCGTAGTTGTCATAGTAGTAGTGGTAGTAGTAACAACAACACCAGCAGCAGCAGCAGTAGTAGTAATTGAAGTGGTAGTAGCAGTAGAAGTTGTAGTAGGAGTAGGAGTATTAGCCTTAGCTTGAAAAATAGCGACTGTAGTAATGGTAGTAGTAGTTGTTGTAGTAGTAGCAGCAGCAGCAGAAGTAGCAGCAGAAATAGTAGTTGTAATAGTAGTATCAGTAGTAGCTGTAGGAGCAGTAGTAGCAGTAGGAGCAATAGTAGCAACAGTAGCAGATGTAGCTATAATAGTAGATGTAGTAGTAGTACTAGTAGTAATCACAGTGTTGTAGTAGTCTATGTAGTGGTAGCAGTAGTAGCAATAGCAGTGGAGTAGTAGTAGTAGTAGTAGCAACACTAGTAGTAGTTGTAGTAGTAATAGTTGTAGAAGTAGCAGTAGAAGTAGTAGTAGTAGTAAAAGTTGTTGTTGTAATACTAGCAGCAACTATAGTATTAGCTAGAGTAGCAGTAATAGAAGCAGTAGTAGTAATAGCAGTAGTAATAGTGGAAGGAGAAGTAGCAGTAGTGCTAGTAGTAGTAGTATTCGTAGTGATAGTAGTAGTAGCAGTAGCCGCAGTAGCAATAGTAGTAGTAGTAGAAGTAGTAGCATTAGCGGTAGTTTTGGCATTAGTAGTAGTTGCAGTAGTAGTTGTTGTAGAAGTAGTAGTAGTTGCAGTTATTATTGTTATAGGGGAGGTAGGAGTAGTAGTAGTAGTAGTAGGAGCAGTAGCATTTGTTGTTGTATTAGTAGCATTTGTAGTAGTAGTAGTCGCAATAGTAGTAGTAGTAGTAGTAGTAGTAGTAGTAGTAGTAGTAGCAGTAGTCATAGTAGTAGTAGTAGCAGTAGTAGAAGCAGCGGCAATAGTAATTATAGTAGTTGTAACAGTAGTAGCAATAGTAGTAGATAAAGTAGTAGTTTTTGTAGTAATTGTAGTAGCAACAGAAGCAGTTGTAGAAGTTGAAGTAGTCGTAGCAGTAGTAGCAGTTGTAGTTATTGTAGCAATAGTAGGAGTAGTAAAAGTAGTAGTAGTGGTTGTAGTAGTAGTAGTAATAGTAGTAGAAGAAGTGGAAGTAGTAGTAGTACTAGTAGTGGTAGTAGAAGAAGTAATAGTAGCAAAAGTAGTAGTAGTTGTTGTGTTGTTGTAGAAGAAGCAGTAGTAGTAATGCTTGTAGCAATAGTAGTAGTAGCAGCAATAGCAATATCAGTTGGAGTCGGAGTAGTAGTTGCAGCAGTAGTAATAGTAATAGTAACAGTAGCAATAGTTGTAGTGGTTGTTGTAGTAGTAGTAGTAGTAGTAGTAGTAGTAGTAGTAATAGTAGTAATTGTAGTAGCAGTAGAAGCATTAGTAGTAGTCAAAGTAGTGGTAGCAGTATTTGTAGTAGTAGTAATAGCTATAGAAGTAATAGTTGTAGTTGTAGTAGTTGTAGTAGAGGTAGTAGCATTAATACTAGTAGTAGCATTAGTAGTAATAGCAGCAGTAGTATTACTTGCAGTGCCAGTAGTAATGGTAGTAGGAGAAGTAGTAGTAGTGGTAGTAGTAGTCATAGTCGTAGTGGTAGTAGTAGTAGCAACAGCAACAGTAGCAGTAATAGTAGTAATAGCATTTGTATTAGTTGTAGCATTAGTAGTATTAGCTGTAGTAGTAGTAGGAGGAGGAGGAGGAGAAGTTGCAACTATAGTTGTTATTGTTGTTGTAGGACAGCTAGTAGTAGTAGTAGTAGTAGTAGTAGTAGTAGTAGTTGCATTAGTATTTGTTGTTGCATTAGTAGCACTAATAGTTGAAGTACTAGTTGTAGCAGCAAGAATAATGGTCGTAGTTGTAGCGGTCGTAGTATTTGTTGTAGCAACAGTAGCAGTAGTAGCAGTAGTGGCAGATGTACTAATTCTTCTAGTAGTAATTGTACTAGCAGTAGCAGCAGTTGTAGCAGTCAAAGTAGTGGTAACAGTAGTAGCAGATGCAGCAGTAGTAACAGTAGCAGCAGTAATAGTAGTAGAGTAGTAGAAGTAGTATTAGCACTAGTAGTAGTAGTACAAATAGCAATAACAGTAGTAGTAGTCATAGTTGTAGTAATAGTAGTAGTAGTCGTAGTAATAGTTGGAGTAGCAGTAGTAGTAATAAAAGTACTAGAGGAAGTCATAGCAGTGGCAATAGTGGTAGTAGCCGTAGTTGTAGTAGTAAAAGTGGTGGTAGTAGTAGCAGCAATAGTAGTGGTAGCAGTAATAGTAGTGACAGTTGTGGCTATAGTAGTAGTAGCAGTAGTACCTATAGTAGTAGTAGTAGCAGCAGTAGTAATAGTAGCAGTAGTAGAAGGAGTAGTAGTTGTAGTAGTTGTTGTTGTAGTAATAGTAGTAGTTGTGGTTGTAATAGGAGTAGTTGTAGTAGTAGCAGTAGCAGAAGCGAAGGAGTTGTATTTGTGGTAGCAGTAGCAGTAGCAATAGTACTAGTGGTTGTAGATGTTGTTGTTGTAGTAATAGTTGTTGTACAAGTAGTAGCAGTAGTAGTAGAGTAATAGTTGTAGTTCTAGTAGTAGTAGTAGTAGCAATAGTAATAGTAGCAATAGTTGTAGTGGTAGTATTAGTAGTAGTCGTAGTAGTAGTAGTAATTTTACTAGCAGTAGTAGCAATAGTAGCTGTCAAAGTAGTGGTAGCAGTATTTGTAGTAGTAGTCATAGCTATAGAAGTAATAGTTGTAGTTATAGTGGTTGTAGTAGAGGTAGTAACATTAATACTAGTAGTAGCATTAGTAGTAGTAGCAGTAGCAGTATTACTTGGAGTGGCAGTAGTAATGGTAGTAGGAGAAGTAGTAGTAGTGGCAGCAGTAGTCATAGTCGTAGTAGTAGTAGTAGTAGTAGTAGTAGTAGTAGCAGCAGCAGCAGCAGTAGCATTTGTAGTAGTTGTAGCATTAGTAGTATTAGCAGAAGTAATAGTAGTAGGAGGAGGGGGAGAAGTTGTATCTGTTGTTGTTATCGCTGTTGTAGGAGAGGTAGTAGTAGTTGTTGTAGTAGTAGTAGTAGTTGCATTAGTAGCACTAATAGTTGAAGTACTAGCTGTAGCAGCAAGAATAATATTCGTAGTTGTAGCAGTGGTAGTATTTGTTGTAACAACAATAGCAGTAGTAGCAGTAGTGGCAGATGTGCTAATTCTTCTAGTAGTAATTGTACTAGCAGTAGCAGGAGTTGTAGCAGTCAAAGTAGTTGTAACAGTAGTAGCAGTAGTAGCAGATGCAGCAGTAGTAACAGCAGCAGCAGTAGTAGTAATAGTAGTAGAGATAGTAGAAGTAGTAGTCATAATTGTAGTACAAATCGCAATAACAGTAAAAGTAGTAGTTGTAATTGTAGTAATAGTAGTAGTAGTCGTAATAATAGTTGTAGCAGCAGTAGTAATAACAAAAGCAGTAGAGGAAGTAGTAGCAGTGGAAATACTATTAGTAGCCATAGTTGTAGTAGTAAGAGTGGAGGTAGTAGTAGCAGCAGTAGTAGTGGTAGTAGTAGTAGTAGTGATAGTTGTAATTATAGTAGTAGTAGCAGCAGTAGCTGTAGTAGTAGTAGCAGCAGTAGTAGTAACAGTAGCAGTTGTTGTAGTAGCAATAGTAGAAGGAGTAGTAGTTGTCGTAGTAGTTGTTGTAGTAGTAGTAGTTGTTGTGGTTGTAATTGGAGTAGTTGTAGTAGTAGCAGTAGCAGTAGTAGTAGCGAAGGAGTTGTATTTGTGGTAGCAGTAGCAGTAGTAGTAGCAATAGTAGTAGTGGATGTAGATGTTGTAGTTGTAGTAATAGTTGTTGTACAAGTAGTAGTAGTAGTAGTAGGGTAAAAGTTGTAGTTGTAGTAGCAGTAGCAGTAGGATTGTTAGTAGTAGTTGTTGTTGTTGTAATAGTAGTTGTACAAACAGCTGTAGCAGCAGTGGTAGTAGTAATTGTAGTTGAAGGAGTAGGAGGAGTAGTAGTAGCTCAAGTAGGAGTAGGAGTACTACTGCTGCTACTTCTACTTCAGCTACTACTGATGTACTACTACTATTTTCAGTACTACAATTAATATTGCTACTAGAACTACAATTAATACTACTACTAGTACTGCTGCTACTACCACCACTGCTACTACTACTGCTACTGGAACCACTACTACTGCTACTGCTATTGCTCCCACTTCCGCTACTACTACTACTGCTACTATTACGGCTACTAGTGGTACTACTTCAACTTCTACTGTTAATACTGCTACTACTGCTGCTACTACTACTTCAACAATTACTTCTGCTACTACTAACACTACTATTACTTCTACAACTACTACTACTGCTACTATGACTATTTCTACTACTACTATTACTACTACAATTGCTACTACTACTAATTCCACTATTAGTGCAATTGCTAATACTAGTGATACTACTACAAATACTATTAGTACTACTACTACGTCTCCTACAATAACAACGACAACAATAGAAGTAGTAGTAGCTGTACTAACAGTGGAATTTTTAGTAGCTGTTTTAGTAGTTGTAGTATTATTAGTAGTAGTAGGAGTATTTGTAGTAACAGTAGTAGTAATAGAAGTTGTTGTAGTTGTAGTAATTGTAGTAATAGTAGTAGTAGTAATCTTACTCATAGTATTAGTAGTTGCAGTCGTGGGACTGAGAGTAGTAGTACTGGTAGTAATAGTAGTATTAGTAGTAGCAGGCGTAATAGTTGTAGTAGTTGTAGTAGGCATAGTAGTTGTAGTAGTAGTAGGCGTTGTAGTAGTAGGAGTAGCACTAGTACTACTACTGCTGCTACCGCTACTACTACTACTATTACTATTGCTACTACAACAACAACAACTACTACTATGATGACTACTACTACAACGGCTACTACAACTACTACTACTAATAATAATACTGCTACAGTTACTACTACTACTGCGGCTACTTCTACTACTACTTCTACCACGGCTACTGCTCCTACTATTACTACTACTAATACCACTGATGCTACTGCTACTACTGCAATTGCTACTACTACTGGTACTACTACTGCTACAATTGGTACTGGTACTACTGCTACTACTTATGCTGCTGCTGCTACTGCTACTATTGCTGCTGCTACTACTGCCACTACTACTACAAACTACTGCTGCTGCTGTTGCTACTACTGCTACCACTACTACAGCTAGTACTAGTACTACTACTACTGTTACTACTACTGCTAGCACCACCACTACTACTAATACTACTACTGCTACTACGACTATCGTTATTGCTGCTACTCTATTTCTCCTACTACTACTACTAATGCTATTATTACGACTACTACTACTTCTACTTCTACTGCTACTACTGCTACTACTATACATCTCATACTACAACTACTACTTCTACTACTAGACTACAAGAACTACTGCTACAACTAATACTACTACTACTGTTACTACTACTGCTGCTATTTTTGCTACTACCGCTGCCACTGCGACTATTGCGATTACAGCTACTACTACTGGTGCAGCTACTACTGTTGCTACTGCTGCTAATGCTACAACTGTTGTTGCTACAACTACTTTTACTACTATTGTTATGACTGCTACTACTCCTACTTCCAAAATAACTAGTACAACAATTACGACGACTACTACTACTGATACAACTACTATAACTACTACTATTACTACTCCAACTACTATAACCACTACAACTACTACTACCACAACTACAACAACTACTTCTACTACTGCAGCAACAACAACAACTACTACCACAACAAGGAGCACTCTTACTACTACTACTACTCATAGTACTACGACTATTATTACTACTGCTACCACAACTACTACAGCTACTACAACTACTATAGCTACTGCAACTGCTACTACTATATCTTCTACTAGTACTACTACAACTCCTTCTACCGTGACTTCCACTACTACTACTACTTCTGCTACTACTACAACAACTACCGCTTCTACTGCTATTATACTACTACCACTATTACTACAACTACAACTACTCCTATAATAATAACTACTATATTACAACTACTACTAGTATTACTACTACCATTCCCTCTAATACTACTACTACTGCTACTACAATTACTGGTTCTGCTACAACTATTACTGCTAATCTAACTACAAATAAATCAACTAATACTACTTTTACTACTACAACTACAAAGATTACTACTATAGCTACTTATTCGGTGACTACAGCTACTACTACTATTGCTACAATTACTAGAGCTACTACTACGACTGCTGCTATTACCACCACAACTACTAATAATGCAACTATTGCTTCTACTACTACTTCTACTACTTCGCCTACTGCTACCACTATTGCAACTACTACTAGTGCTATTGCAATTACTACAGCTAGTACAACTACTATTACTGCTACTACTGCTACTATTGCCACTAATACTACTGCTACTATTACTGCTTCTACGGCTACTACTGCTACAACAATAACAACAACTAGTACTACTACAACTACTATTATTACTACTACTTCTATTACGGCTACCACTACTACTACTACTACTCCAATACTTCTCATACTACTACTGCTACTACTACTCCTCCTCCTCCTACTTCTACTACTACTATTACTGCTACTACT
Source organism: Trichopus zeylanicus subsp. travancoricus (assembly GCA_005019695.1). NCBI lineage: Eukaryota > Viridiplantae > Streptophyta > Magnoliopsida > Dioscoreales > Dioscoreaceae > Trichopus > Trichopus zeylanicus. The sequence goes on from RXID01014728.1 coordinate 8,177, forward strand.
ACTACAACTACTTCTGCTGCAGGTGATACCACTGCTATTGCTACTACAAGTAGTACTACTAATACAAAAACTACTACAACTATTGCTTCTACTACTACTACGGCTACTACTTCAACAACTAATACTACTACCACTACTATTGGTCCTACAACTGCTACTACTATTTCCACAACGACTGCTACTGCTACTACTACTATTACTACTACTACTACTACTACTACTACTACTTCTCCTATCACTTCTACTGCTACTAATAGTACTACTTCTACAACTACCACAACTACTACTACAATTGCTACTACTGCTACAACTACTGCTACTGCTAGTACTACTACAACTACAACAACAACAACAACTACTACTACTACTATTGCTACCACTCCTACTTGTACTACTACCACAACTACTACCACTACTACTAAAATTACTACTACAACTATTACTACGACTATTGCTACCACTACTACTACTCCTACTATTACTTCTCCTACTACTACTACTGCGACTACTACTTTTATTACTACAGCTACTACTACTACTGCTACTGTTGCTTCTACTATTACTCCTACTACTACTGCTGCTGCTATTGCTTCTACATCTACGAATGCTACTACTACTATGACTGCTACTACTACTACGACTGATATTGTTGTTGTTGCTTCCACTACTGTGACTGCCACAGCTGCTACTACTGCGATAACTTTTACTACTATAATTGCTATTACTTCTGCGACTACTGCTACAACTTTCACTACGACTACTACTACTACTGCTACTACGACTACCACCACTACTACTGTTACTGCTGACACTATTGCTACCACTATTTATACTAATCCAACTTCAACTGCTGTAGCTGCTACTACAACTACTACTACTGTTGCTACTGTTGGTACTATGGCTACTACTACTACTACTACTACTACTACTACTACTACTACTATTGTTGTTACTACTACAACTATTACTACTACTAAAACAACTGCGGCTGTTGCTTCTATTACTACTGCTACTACTAGTACTACTACTGCTGCTACTACTACTACTAGTGCTATTGCTACTAATATGACTACCACTGCTACTACAATTGTTGTTACTACTACTACTACTACTGCTACTACCGCTTGTACTACTACTTGTACTATTGATGCTATACTACTACCACTACTATTACTACTCCTACTACTACTAATGTTGTTGCTCCTCCTATAACTACTGCTACTACTATTACTACTACTATTTCTACTTCTACTGCTTCTACAACTACCACTACTAGTATGATAACTACTATTATTGCTACAATGGAAGCTACTACTAGTAACACTACTACTTGTACTACTAGTACCACTACTACTGCGACTGATACTACTATTACGACTTATATTGCTACTACTGCTACTGCTGCTCATACTACAACTGATACTATTGTTGCTACCGCTGCTACTACGGCTACTATAACTGCTACTACAGCTACTATTGCTACTATTACTACTACTGCTACTACTACTACTACAACTCCTTTTACTAATCGTACCATTGATACTGCTAGTACTATTGCTACAGCTTTTATTACTACTTCCCCTACTTCTACATCAACAACAACTACTGCTACAACAAAAAGAATAACAACAACAATAACAATAGCTACTACTACTACTACTACTACTACTACTAATGCTACTACTAGCACAACTACTTCTATTGCTCCTACAGCAACTACTACTTGTACTACTACTCCTCCTCCTCCTCCTCCTACTACTACTACAACTGCAAAGACTGCTACTACTGCTACTGCCACTTCTACCATTGCTACTACTACCACTTCTATTACTACAACAACTACTACTACTTTAACTACAACTACTGTTACAACTACTACTTCTGCACTACTACTTCTATTACCACCACTACAACTACTGCAACTACTGCCACTACTGCTACCACTACTACTATTACTACTACAGCTGCTACTGCTACTACACCTACTACTACTACTACTACAACTATTACTACTAGTACTACTGCTACTACTGCTGCTGTTATTGCCGCTACAGGTACTACTACTGCTGTTAGTACTACTACTACTACATCTACTACTACCGTAGCTACCACTACTATTGTCACTATTGCTATAACTTCTCCAACTAGGGCTATTACTGCTACTATTACCGCTACTGTACTATTACTACTCCTACTACTACCACCACCACCACCACTACTACTACTACTTCCCCCTCTCCTAGCACTACTACCTCTGCTGCAACAGCTACTACTACTATTACTACAACTACTATGGCTTCTATTGTAGCTACTACAACTGCTACGACTATCGTTGCAACTATTACTACGGCTACGGGCGCTGCTGCTACGTCTACTACAATAATAACAACTACTGCTGTAATTTCTACTACTACTACTATTGCGACTACTACTACGAGTACTACTGTTACTACTAATACTGCTACTTCTACTACCTCTACTACTACTGGTACTACTACTACTATCACTGCTGCTACTGCTGCTACTGCTGCTGCTGCTGCAAATGCCACTAATATTACTACTACTACAGCTACGATTGCTACAAGTACTACTACTGCTACTTCTACAGCTACTACTTCTGCTACTACTACTACTACTACTACTAACTACTACTAGTAGTACTACTATTACTACTACTACTACTACTATTGCAACAGCTACTACTACTAACACTACAACTAGTGCTACTGCCGCTATTGCTACTAGCACTACTACTACTTTTGCTAATACTAACTACTACTACTACATCTTTTACTACAACTACTTTTGCTACTACTGCTACTACTACAACTACTACAACTACTACAACTGCAACGACTGCTACTACTACCACTGCTGTGGCTACTAATACTATGACTACCACTACTGTTGCTACTCCAATGACCAATACTACTACTTCTGCTACTACTACTACTACTACCACTACTACCACAACTACTGCTACGACCACTGCAACTTCTACTACTATTACTACTACTTCTACTTCTACTACTCCTATTACTACTACTACTTCTTTTGCTGCTATTACTGCTACCGATGCTGCTTGTACTACAAGTATCAAAACTACAACTACTACTGTTACTACTATAGCAACTACTACTTCTACTACTACTACTTACACTAGAACTATCACTTCTCATACTCGTACTAATACTGCTACTACTATTACAGCTACTGCTACTATTACTACACCTACTACTACTACGTCTCCTACTACTTCTATTACTACTACTACTACTACTCTTGCTAATACTCCCACTACTTCTACTGCCTACCAATAAAACTACTACTACTGCTGCAGCTACTACCGCTACTTTTGCAACTATTGCACCTGCTACTACTGCCACTACAACTACATCTTCCACTACTGCTACTCCTACTACTAATACAAATACTTCTGCTACTGCTACTAGTGCAACAACTATTACTATTGCTACTACTACTTCTACTACCGCTGCTGTTGCTGCTGCTACTAGTACTACAACCACTTCTACTAGTTTTTTGCTACTACTATGACTTCTTGTACGACTATGACTACAACTTGTACAACAACTGCGACTACTACAAATACTACTACTACTGCAACTACAATTGCTACCACTACTGCTATTGCTACATGCACTGCTACTACTGCTACAACAACTACTACTAATGACACTACTACTACTACTACGACTACTACTACTATTGCTACAACTACTACTACTTCTATACTACCAAAATGACTAAAGCTGCTACTATTGCAACTATAGCTATTGCTACTACAATGACTACTGCTACAACAAATACTGCTACAACCACTGCAACTGCTATTAGAACTTGAACTCTTCTTATTACTACTACTATCACTACTACTACTACCACTATTGGTACTGCTACTATACTTCAACTGCTGCAACTACTACTAGAATTACTACAGCTACTACTGCTACAACTACTACTACTGCTACTACGATTGCTACTACAACTACTATTATTATTGCTACAATAAATACTACTACAATTTCCATTACTACTATTGCTACTACTACTACTTCTAATACTACTACAAATACTACTACTACTGCTACTACTACTACTACTACCATTATTATTACTACTACTACTACTACAATTATTACAACTACTGTTGCTGCTACTACTACAGCTAATACAACTACTACTACAACTGCTACTACTACTGCTAAAACAACTACTGCTACGGTTATTACGTCTACAGCTACTACTACTACTCTGACAAACTCCGTAGCTACTAATTCTATTACTACTGCTACTACTACTCTACCTACTACTACTTCTACTTCTACTACTGATACAACTGCCACTACTTCTACTACTACTACTTCTACTGCTGCTACTACTACTACTACTACTACTTCTCCTACTACTATATTATTACTACTACTATTAATACTACTATAATTACTATTACTACTATTACAACTACTAATACTTCTACACCTACTACTAATACTACTACTACTACTACTACTACTACTACTACTACAATTACTACTACTACTACTACTACCACAATTACTACTACTACTACTACTACTACAATTACTACTACTACTACTACTACCATTACTACTACTACTACTGCTACTACTGCTACGACTACTTCTACTATTGCTACTACTACTACTTTTACTACTGCTATAGCTGATACTACTACTACTACTTTTGCTACTACTACTACTGCTACCACTACTAGTATGCCTACTACTACCGCGACTACGACTACTTATAATACCAATACTACTACTACTACTATTATAGCTAATACAACCGCTGCCACTATTATTACATCTTGAGCTACTACGACTACTCTGACAAATTTTGCCGCTACTACTTCTATTACTACTGTTACTACTACTCTAGCTGCTACTACTTCTACTACTGCTACTGTTGATACAACTACTACTACTTCTACTACTACTACTATTACTACTACTATTAGTGCTACTAGTACTACTACTATTACTACAGCTACTATGACTACTCATCATACTTCTACTTTTAGTACTGCTACAACTGCTACGGCTACTATGACTACTACTACTATTGCTACTGCTACTATTGCTACTACTGCTACTGCTGATATGACTAGTACTACTGCTACTACAACTATAGCTACTACTGTTGCTACACCTAATATTGCTACCGCTATTGCAACTTCCACTACAACTACTACTACCAATACTGCTACTACTACTAATACTACTACTACGAATCCGTATACTAATGCTGCTACTAATACTGCTATTACTACAGCTACTATTAGTACTACTACTATGGCTACAGCTACTACCACTACTACTATTGTTGTTGCTACTATTGTTACCAATGCTACTACTGGTTCTACAACAATAACTCTTACTATTACCACTACTACTACTATTTGAGCTACTACTGCTATTGCTACTATTGCTACAGCTAAAACTACTATTACTACTACAACTATTACTGTGCCTACTATGATTGCTACTACTACTTCTACTACGACTATTGTAGCTATTACTATAATGACTTGCTACTACTGCTACTCCTACAACAACTACTACTACTTACTACTACTACTACGCTTACAACTACTACACCTATAACTACCACAACTACTACTACTAGCACTACTCCAACTACTACTACTACTACCACCACTACTACCACTACCAATACCACTACCACTACCACTACTATAGTAACTCCAACTACTACTACTACTACTACTACTACTACTACTACTTCTACTACTACTTCTACTACTACGACCACTACTCCTACTAACACTCCTACTTCGACTACTACTACGACTTCTACTACTAGTACTACTACAACTTATGGTACCACAAGAGCAACAACTACTACTGCTACAGCTGCTGCTACTACTACTACTAGTACTACTACTACTACTCCTCCGACTACTATTACTGCTACTACTACTGCTGCTTTTGCTTGTACTACTCCGACCACAACTACTACTACCACGACTACTACTATTACAACTAATACTACAACGGCTACTAGTACTACTGCTATTGCTACTAATGCAACTACAACTATGACCATTGCTACTGCTACTATTACTGCTACTATAGCCACCATGACTAATGCTACTTCTGCTACTACTAGGACTACCACTACTACAACCACATTTGCCAGTATAGCTACTGCTACTACTGCTACTAATTCTACCACTACTAATACAACTAGTGCTACTAGTACTACTACTACTACTACTACCACAACTCCTACTACTGTTATGACTATTACTACAACTCCTACAGCAGCAACTAATACTACTACTACAGCATCAACAACAACTACTGCTGCAACTATTGCTTCTCCTGCCACCAATACTACTGCGGCAACAACTACTCCTACTACTACTACTGCTGCTATTGCTGCTGCTGCTACTACAAATACTCATACTATTGCTACTGCTATTACTTCTACTGCTACAATAACTACTGTTGCTACTATTGCTACTACCACTACTTCTGTTGGTAGTACAGATGTTACTACTACAATAACTACTACTATTACAAGTATTATTGTAACAAGTACAACTACTACTGCTACTACTACTTCTTCTACTACTACTATTACTACTACTACGACTACTACAATAATAAAAATAACAACACTAACACCTACCACTAATAATACTATGACTACCACTACTATTGGTACTACTCCTACAACTACTACTATGGCTCCTTCTACTACTGCTACTACCATCACCAATACTGCTACTGCTTCTACTACTTTGACTTATGCTACTGCTGCTGCTACTACTACTATGGGTACTACTTCGGCAACTACTATCATTGTGACTACAATAGTTCCTATTCCTTCTACTACTTCTACTACTTTGACAATGATAATAACAACTAAAAATACTAATACTATGGCTACTACTACTGCTGCTACTACTCCTGCAACTACTACTATTTCAGCTACTGCTACTACTACTATAACTACTACTATGACTGTTGCTTCTACTACTATGATTTATACTACTGCTATTACTACAACTACTGCTACTAGTAATACTACTGCTAATACTACTACTACTACCATAACTACTGCAGCTACTACTCCTACCGTGGATAATACTACTACTGCTACTATTCCTAATTCTATAACTACTGCTCATACTACTACAGGTACTGCTATGACAACTGCTACTACTATAGTTACTACTATTGCTACTACTACTACAGCTACTTCTATTACAACAATAATAAAAACTACTAATACTGCTATTACTACTACTGCTACTACTACTATAACTGCTACTACTACTCGTACTACTACGACAACAACAACAACTACTACTAATGCTACCAATACTATAACTACTATTCCTACTACAACTACTACTACTACAACTACTGCTACTGCTACTTTAACTTTTGGTACACCTAGTGCTGCTATTGGTACTGTTACTACTACTATAACTATTGCTAGTACTACAATATCTACCGCTACAACAACTACTACTACTACTTATGCGATTAGTCCTAGAACTACCATAACTACTATTGCTAGTACTATAACAACAACAACAACAACTGCTACTACTACAATGACTACTACTACCACTACTATGACTACTATTACTTCAAATACTATTACTACCACTACAACTATGACTACTATACAATTTTGATGACTAATACTACTACTACTACAACTAGTGCTACTCTTACTACTACTGTGGCTACTACCTTCATAGTAGTAGTAGTTATAGTAGTAGTAGTAGTAGTATTAGTAGCTGTAGTAGTAGTAGTAGGAGCAAAAGTAGTTGTTATGGTGGTAGTAGTAGTAGTAGTAGTAGTGTTATTGGCAGTAGTAGTAGGAGTAGCAGCAGCAGTAGTAGTAGATGTATTATTACTTCTAGCAGTTGTAGTCATTGTTGTTGTAGTAGTAGTGTTAGTAGTAGTAGTCATAGTAGTATTACTAGTAGTAGCACTAGGAGTAATAGTAGTAGTAGTGGTAATAGTATTAGTAGTAGCTACAGTTATAGTAGTAGCAGCAGCAGCAGTAGTAGTAGTAGTAGTATCGATAGTAGCAGGAGTAGCAGAAGTAGCAATAGTAGCAGTCCGAGTAGTAGCAGTAGTAGCTGCAATAGTCATAATAGTAGGATAAGTAGAAGTAGGAGTGGCAGCAGCAGCAGTAGCCGCAATGATGGTGGTGGTGGTGGTGGTAGTAGTAGTAGTAGTATTAGTAGTAGTGGTTGTAGTGGAAGTAGTTTTAGTAATGGTAGGAGCAGTAGTAGTTGTTGTTGTAGTAGTAGTAGTAGTAGTAGTAATAGTAGGAGTAGTAGCAGTAGTAGTAGTCATAGTAGTTGTGGTAGTAGTCTCAGTAGTAGTTGCTATAGTAGTAGTAGTAATAGTAGTGGCAGTAGTATTAGTAGTAGTAGTAGAAGCAATAGTAGCAGAAGTAGTAGCAATAATAGTAGTAGTTGTTGTAGTAGTCGTAGAAGACATAGTAGCCATAGGAGCAGTAGTTCTAGTAGTAGTTTTTGTAGTAGTTGTAGTAGCAGTAGTCATAGTAGTAGTTGCAGAAGTTGCAGTAGTTGTAGTAGTAGCTGTTGTAGCAGTACTACGAATAGCATAACTTGTAGTAGTAATAGCAGCTATAGCAGTAGCAGTGGTGGTAGTTGTAGTACAAGTAGTCATAGTTGTAGTCGTTATAGTAGTAGTAGTAGTAATAGTAGTAGTAGTAGTAGTATTACTATTAGTAATAACAGTAGTAATAGAAGTAGGAGTAGTAGTAGTAGCAGTGGCAATAGTAGCAACAGTAGTAGAAGCTTTATTAGTAGCAGCAGTAGGAGTAGTAGTTAGGGAAGTAATAGTAGTTGTTGTAGCAGTAGCAACAGTAGTAGTGGTAGTAGGAGCCGGACCAATAGTAATTATAGTAGCAGTAGCAGTAGTAGTTGTAGAAGTTGTTGTAGTAGTAGTAGTAGTAGTCGTAGTCATAGTAGTAGCGGCAACAGCAGTGGTGATAGTAGTCATAGTTGTTGTGGTAGCAGTAGTAGTCATACCAGTAGTATAGAAGTGGCGGTAGTAGTAGGAGAAGTAGTAGTAGTTGCAGTAGTGACTGTTGTAGTACTAGTTAGAGGAGTAGTAGTAGTGGTAGAAGTAGGAGTGGAAGTACTCGTAGTAGTATTACAAGTAGTTGTTATTGAATCAACAGTAGTAGTAGTCGTAGAATTAGTAGAAGTGAAAGTAATAGAAGTAGTAGCAGTAGTAGTAGTGGCAAAGGTAGCCGCATTAGTAATAGTAGTAGTATTAATAGAAGCAGTAGCACTATAGTAGCAGTAGTAGTAGTAGCAATAGGAGTCATAGTAGGAGAAGTAGAGCAGCATTAGCACTAGTTGTAGCAGCGGCAACAGCAGTAGCAATAGTAGTACTACTAGAAGTATTAATAGCCGCAGTAGTAGTTGTCATAGTAGTAGCAGTTGCAATAGTAGTTGTAGTAGTAGTCGCAATAGAAATAGTAGTAGTAGTAGTAGGAGTAGTAGTAGTAGTAGTAGCAGCAACAGTAGAAGTAGTAACAGTCGCTGCAACAGCTGTAGAAGCAGTAGAGTAGTAGTAGCAGTAAGAGCTGCAGTAGCAGTAGTTGTAGTAGTCCTCATAGTAGTTTTAGTGGTAGTAGCAGTTATAGGAGTAGCAGTAGTAACAGTAGTAGTTGCTATAGTACAAGTAGTAGTAGTAGTAGCAGCAGTAGCAGTAGTAGTTGTTGTAATACAAGTAGTACTACTAGTAGAAGCAGTACTAATAGTAGTAGTAGCAGTAGTAGTAATGGTATCAGTAGAAGAAATAGTTGTAGCCATAGTAAAAGTATTCGTAGTTGTAGTAGTAGCAATAGTAGCAGTAGTAGCAGCAACAATAGTAATAGTAATAGTAGTAGTTGCAATAGTAGTAGCTGTAGCAGCAGCAGCAGTAGTAGTAGTAGCAGCAATAGCAGCCATAGTAACAGCAGTTGTAGTAGTATTTGTAGAGTAGCTCTAGTAGTAGCTGAAGTAGTTGTAGTAGTAGTAGCAGCAGCAGTAGTAGTAGAAATAGTAGCAGTAGTTGTAGTAGTTGTAGTTGCACTAGCAGAAGTTGCAGCAGCAGGAGTCGTAGTAGTTGTAGCAATGGGAGTAGCAATTGTACTAGCAGAAGTAGTAAAAGAAGAAGTAAAAGTAGCAGTAACTGAAGTAGTTTAGTAGTTACAGTTGAACTACTACTAGTAGTAGTAGAAATAGTAGTAGTAGTTGTAGGCGTAGCAGTAGTAGTACCAATATTAGTATCAGAAGCGGTAGTAGTAGTAGCAATAGTAGTAATAGTGGTAGTATTAGTAACAGTAGTTTTAGTTGTAGTATTAGTATTAGTAGCAGAATTATGAGTAGTAGTAGTATTAGTAGTAGTAGTAGTAGTAGTAGTAGTAGTAGTAGGGGTAGTAGTACAAGTAACAGAAGTAGCAGTTGTTGCAGCAAGAGGAGTAGTAGTAGTGGCAGGAGCAATAGTAAAAGTATTAGTAGTAATTATGGTAGTAGTAGTGGTGGTAGTAGTTGTAGTAGCCACAGTAGTAGCACCATTAGTCATAGTAATAGTAGTAGTATTAGTAGTAGCAGCAGTATTATTAGCAGAAATAATAATAGTAGTACCAGTAGTATTAGTAGTAGTAGTCATGGTAGAAGTAGTAGTAATAGCAGTAGTATTGGTAGTAGTAGTAGAATTTGTCGTGTAGTAGTAATACTAGTAGTAGTAGAAGAAGCAGTAGTTGTAGCTGTAGTAGCACTAGTGGGATTAGTGGTAGAAATAGTAGTAGTTATAGTAGTAGTTTTAGCAGCACTAGAAGCAGTAATAGTAGTAGCTGTTATAGTAGTAATACTAGTAGCATTAGTAGCAGAAGTAGCAGTTGTAGGAGTGGTAGTAGTAGTAGTTTCAGTAATAGTGGTAGAAAAAGTGGTAGTACTACTATAGTAGTAGTAGTAGTAGTAGCAGTATTAATAGTCGTAGTGGCAATACTAGTAGTAGCAGTGGTTGTAGCTGCAAAAGTAGTATTAGTAGGAGTGGTAGTTGTAGTAGTAGTAGAGATTATAGTGGTAATAATAGTAGTAGGACAAGTAGTACTAGTAGTCAAAGTAGTCAAGGTTATTATGGTAATATTCATCATAGCAATGGTAGCAGTAGCAGTAGTAGAAGTCGTAGTAGTTGCACTAGTAGTAGTTGCTATAGTAGTAGTAGTAGTCATAGCAGTAGTGGTATTAGTAGTTGAAGTAGTGGTTGTTGTTGATGTACCAACTATAGCAGTAGTAACAGTAGTAGTAGAAGTAGTGGCATCAGTAGTAGAAATTTTAGTGGTAGTCAAATTAGTGGTAGCAGTAGCGGCTATAGTTGCCATAGTAGTAGTAGTATTGGAGTTGTTGTAGTAGTGGCAATAGTAGCAGTAGCAACAGTAGCAGCAGTAGTAGAAGTAGTAGTAGTTGTAGTGGCAATTGAAGAGGTGGTAGCAGTAGTGGCCACAGTAGCCATAGTAGCACTAGTAGTAGTAGCAGTCATAGCAGTTGTAGCAGCAGCAGCAGTAGTAGTAGAAATAGTAATAGAAGTAGAAGTTGTTGTTGTTGTAGTAGTAGTAGTTGTTGTAGTAATAGTAGCATAGTAGTAATATTAGTAGCAGTAGTAGTAGTTGTTGTGGCTGTAGTTGTTGTTGTAGTAGCAATAGTAGTAGCTACAGTGATAGTAGTAGAAGAAGTAGTAGTAGCAGAAGTAGCAGCAGTAGGATTAGTAATAGAAGTAGTTGTAGTAGTAGCTGAAACTGTAGTAGTTGTAGCAGTTGTAGCAGCAGCTCTAGCAGAAGTTGTAGTACTAGTAGTAGCAGTAGCTGTAGTTGCAGCAGCTGTAATAGTACTAGTAGGAGTAGTTGTAGTAGTAGTTGTTGTTGTTGCTATTGTAATAATACTTTAGCTATAGTAGTAGTGATAGTAGTAGTAGTATTAGTAGTAGTAGTAGTAGTTGTTGCTATTGTAATAATACTTTAGCTATAGTAGTAGTGATAGTAGTAGTAGTATTAGTAGTAGTAGTAGTAGTAGTAGTAGTAGTAGTAGTAGTAGTAGTAGTAGTAGTAGTAGTAGTAGTAGTAGCATGTGTAGTAGTAGTAGCAGTAGCTATAGTAGCATAAGTAGCAGTAGTAGTGCAACGCAATAGTAGTAGTTGTAGTAGTAGCAACATTAGTAATAATAGTAGTAGCAGCCGTTGCAACAGTAGCAGTAGTAATAGCAATTGTTGTTGTGGTAGTAGTATAAGAAGTAGCTATAGTTTTAGCAGTTGTTGTGGTAGTCGTAGTAGCTATCGTACAATCCATAGTAGTGGTAGTAGTAGTTGAATTTGCAGTAGTAGCAATTGTTGTGCTAGTAGCAGTAGCAGTAATTTTAGTAGTAGTAGTAGTAGTAGCATTAATTATAGTAGCAGCAGTAGTAGTATTCGCATAAGGAGCAATAGTAGTAGTAGTAGTAGTAGAAGTAGCAGTAGCAGCAGTACGAGTAGCAATAGTAGTAGTAGCAATAGTCGTAGTTGTTGGAGAAGTCACAGGAGTAGTAGAGGCCATAGCAGCAGCTGCAATGGTAGTAGTAGTAGTCATAGTTTTTCTTGTAGTAGTATTGGTAGTAGTAGTAGTACTAGTGGTGGTCGTAGAAATTGTTGTTGTAGTAGTAGTAGCAGTAAGGGTTGTAGTATGAATAGGTGTAGGAGAAGGATTAGTAGTAGTAGTAGTGGTGGTGGTACTAGGAGTAGCAATAGCATTAGTAAAATTAATAGCAGTAGCAGTGGTAGTAGTAGTAGTAGTGGGAGTTGTAGTAGTAGTAGTCATAGTAGTAGTAGTTGCAGAAGTAGTAGTAGTAGTAGTAGTAGTAGTAGTAGTAGTAGTAGTAGGAAGAACAGCGGCAGCAACAGCACGTGTACTAGTAGTAGTAGCAGTTATTATTGTTGTTGGAGAGGAAGAAGAAGTAGAAGTAGTTGTTGTAGGTATAGTGGTAGTAGGAGTAACTACAACAGCAGAAGTACTAGTAGTAGTTGTAGTTGTAGTACTATTAGTAGTAGTAGTAGTGGCAATAGCAGTGTTGGTAGTAGTCATAGCAATAGTAGTAGTACTAGTAGCAGTAGTAGTATTAGTAGAAGTACTACTACTAGTAGTAGTACTTCTAGTAGTGGTAGTAGTAGTAGTGGAAGTAGTAGTTGTAGTAGTATTCGCCGAAGTAGTAACAGTAGTAGTGGTAGTTGTTGCAGAAGTAGTAGTAATAGTAACAATAGTAGTGATAATAGTTATAGTAGTTATAGCCATAGTCGTGGTAGCTGAAATAGTAGTGCTAGTTGCAGGAGTAGTAGTACTACTAGTAGTTGCAAAAGTAGTAGTAGGAGGAGAAGTAGAGAAGTTGTAATAGTAGTTGTAGTAGTAGTAGTAGTAATAGTAGTAATAGTAGTAGTAGTAGTGGTAGTAGTTGTAGAAGTAATAGTAGAAATAGTAAGACTAGTAAAAGTAGCAGCAGTAGTAGTGGTAGTAGTGGGAGAAGTAGTAGTAGTTGCTATAGCAGTAGCAGTCGCAGAAGTAGTAGTAGTAGTACTATAGTTGTCGTAGTTGTCACTGTAGCAGTAGCAGTAGTAGTTGTAGTAGTAGTAGTGAAAGTAGTAGCTGTAGTAACAGTAGTAGTAACAATCATAGTAGTAGCAGCAGTAGTAATAGTTGGCGAAGTAGTAGAAGTTGCTATAATAGTAGTAGTAGTAGTAGTAAGAGGAGTTGTTGTAGTAGAGATAGTAGTAGAAGCAGTAGTAGTCGTAGTAGGAGTTTTAGCTGTAGTGACAGTTGAAGCAATAGTAGTCATAGTAGCAGTAGTAGCTATTGTAAAAGTAGTTGTGGTGGTAGTAGTCCTAGTAGCAAACGTAGTAGTATTACTTGTTGTTATAATAATAATAGAAATAGTAGCAGTACTAGTAGCTGTAGTGGTACTGCTAGGAGCAGTGTTTGTAGTAGTAGTTGTAGTAGTAGTAGTAGTAGTAGGTGTAGTGGTAGTAGTTGTAGCAGAAGTAGTAGTAGTAGCCATAATAGAAGTAGTAGTAGTTGCCGGAAAAGTAGTAATTATAGTAGTAGAAGCAGTAGTAGAATTGGTAGTAGTAGTAGAGGTAGTAGTGGGAACAGTGGCAGTAGCAATATTAGTAGCAGTAGTAGCCACAGTAGAGGTAGAAGTGGGAATAGTGGCAGTAGCAATATTAGTAGTAGTAGTAGCCACAGTAGAGGTAGAAACAATAGTAGCAGTAGTAGTACAAGTAGTTGTTATTGTTGTTGTAGTAGTAGTAGAAGTAGTAGTAGTAAAAAAGCAGTAAATGTTGTGGTAGAAGCCGTAGCAGGAGTTGTAGTAGTAGTAGTAGTTATAGTAGTAGAAGTAGTAGGAGGAGCAGTAGGAGTAGTTATAGTAGTAGGAGTAGTAGTAGTAGAAGTAGTAAAAGTAGTAGCAATAGGAAGAGCAATCAAAGTAGTAGCAGTAATAATAGAAGGAGTAGTAGTAGTAGCAGTAGTGGTAGTAGTTGTTGAGGTAGTAGTAGTTGTTATAGCTGCAGTAGCATTAGTTGTAGTATTAGTACTATAGGTGTAGTCGTAGTCGTAGTAGTAGTAGTAGTAGTAGTAGTAGTAGTAGTGGCAGTAGCAGTAGTAGTAGCAGTAGCCGTCGTAGCAGCTATTGTTATTGTAGCAGTAGTAGTAAAGTAATAATAGTAGTAGGAGTAGCAAGTGGATTTGTTGTAGTAATAGTAGCAATAGTAGTAGTGGTAGCATAGTACCAGTAGGAGTAGAAGTGATAGTTGAAGCAGCAGAAGTAGTGGTAGCAGTAGTTGTTGTAGAAGTAGTAGTAGTATTCGTAGCAGGCAATGGGGTAGTAGAAGTTGTAGTTATAGTAATAAACATAGTTGTAGTAGTCACATTGGTAGTAGTTGCAGCAGTAGTAGCTGTGGTAGTTGTAGTAGAAGTATTTGTAGTTAAAGTAGTAGTAGTAGTACTAGTAGTAGTTGCAGAAGTAGCAGTAGTAGTAATATTTATGGAAGCAGTAGTAGTAGCTGTAGAAGCAGCCGTAGCAATGCAAGTAGTAGTAGAGGCAGTATTAGCCGCAGTAGCAGTAGTTGTAGTAGGAATAATTGCAATAGTAGTAGTATAGTAGTAGCAGTAGCAGTAGTAGTAGATGTAGTAGTAGTAGAAGTTGTAGTAGTAGTAGTTGGAGGAGTAGAAGTAGTTGAAATAGTAGTAGTAGGTGGAGGAGGAGGAGGAGGAGTAGTAGTAGTAGCAATCGAAGTAATAGCAGTTGTGGTAGTGAAAATAGAAGTAGTAGCAGGAGTAGGAGAAATAATAGTAGCAGTAGCAGCAGCAGCAGTAGTAGTAATATTAATAGTAGGAGTAGTATTAGTGGAAGTAGGAGTAGTAGTTGTAATACTAGTAGTAGTAGTAGTAGTAGTAGTACTAGTAGTAGTAATATCAGTACTAGTTGCAGCAGTAGTGGAAGTAGTAGCCACAGTAGTAGTAGGAGTAGTAGTATTAGCAGGTGTAGTAGTAGTAGCAGTAGGAGTAGTAGCAATAGTAGTGGAACTACTTGAAGGAGTGGCAGTCCTAGTAATTGTAGTAGTAGAAATAGCAGCAGTAGTGGTGGTGGTGGTAGTCCGCGTAGTAGTAGTAATCATTATGGTTGTAGTAGTGGTAACAGTTGTCGAAGCAGTAGCAATAGCTGTAGTAGTAATAGTAGTAGTAGTTGTTGTTGTTGTTGTAGTCGGAGTAGTAGTAGTGGTACTAGTAGTAGTAATCATTGTTGCAGCAATAGTAGTAGCAAAAGTAGTAGTAGTAGTAGTAGTCGTAGTAGTAGATGGTGTAATAGTAGTAGTTGTTGTTGTTGTTGTAGTAGTAGTAGTTGTATTAGCAGCAGCAGTAATAGTAGTAGCAGTAGTTGCAGTAGGAGTAGATGCAGTAGTAGTAGTAGTGGTAGAAGTTGTTGTTGTACTAGTAGCAGCAGCAGTAGTAGTAGAACTAGTTGTAGTAATAGTAGTCGTAGTAGTAGTAGTAGTAGTAGTAACAGTACTAGTAGTAGGAGTAGTAGTATTCGCAGTAGTAATATTAGTTCAAACAGCAGAAGTTGCATTAGCACTAGTTGTAATTGTAGTTGTAGTACTACTAGTAGTAGTAGTACTAGTAGCAGTAGGAGTAGCAGTTAGAATAGTAGTAGTTGTATTGGTAGTTGTAGTAGTTACAGCAGCTGTAGCAGTGGTAGTAGTAGTAATTATTGTAGTAGTAGTAATAGCAGTAATAGTTGCGATAGTAGTAGTAGTACTCATAATAATAGTAGTAGAAGTAGCAGTAGTAGTAGCAGCAACAATAGTAGAAGTACTAGTAGTAGTAGTAGTAGCAATAGCAATAGAAGTAGTAGTAGCTATATTTGTAGTAGCAATTGTAGTAGTAGTAGTAGTAGTAGCAGTAGTAGTGCTTATCGTACTAGCCGTAGCAGTAGTTGCTGCAATAGTAGTGGTAGTAGTAGTAGCTGTAGTGGCAATAGTAGAAGTAGTTGTAGTAGTAGTAACATTAGCATTGGTTGTAGTAGTAGTACTAGTAGGAGGAGTTGTAGTATTCGTAGTAGTAATAGTAGTTCCAGCAGCAGAAGTAGCATTAGCACTAGTTGTAATTGTAGTTGTAGTACTACTACTAGTAGTTGTAATTGTAGTTGTAGGAGTAGCAGTTAGAATAGTCCTAGTTGTATTGGTAGTTGTAGCAGCAGTAGCAGTAGTAGTAGTAGTAGTTGTTGTAGTAGGAGCAATAATAGTTGCGATGGTAGTAGTAGTAGTCAGAGTAATAGTAGTAGTAGTAGCAGTAGTAGTTGCAGAAATAGTAGTAGAAGTAGAAGTACTAGTAGTAGTAGTAGCAATAGCAATAGAAGTAGTAGTAGCTATATTTGTAGTAGCAATTGTAGTAGTAGTAGTAGTAGTAGTAGTATTAGTAGTAGTAGTAGTAGTAGTGCTTGTCGTAGCAGTCGTAGGAGTAGTTGCTGCAATAGTAGTGGTAGTAGTAGTAGCAGTAGTAGCAATAGCAGAAGTAGTTGTAGTAGTAGAAGTAGTAGTTGTAGTAGTAGTAACATTAGCATTAGTTGTAGAAGTAGTAGTACTTGTAGTAGTTGTTGTTGTAGGAGTAGTAGTAGTAGTTGTAGTTATCATTATTGTAGGAGACATAGTAGTAGCAGTAGTATTTGTTGTTGTGGTCGTAGTACTAGTAGTATCAGTATTGGTAACAGTAGTATTAGTTGTTGTATTAGTAGTAGTTCTTGTTGTAACAACAGTAGCAGTAGTAGAACTAGTAGTAGAAGTAGTTGTAGCAGTAGTAGTGATTAAGTTAGTGGTATCAACAGTAGTAGCAGTCGAAGTAGTGGTAGCAGTAGTAGCGATGGCAACCGTATTAGTGGTAGCAGTAGTTGTTGCAGTAGCAGTAGCAGTAGCAGCAGTAGTAGGAGTAATAGTCGTAGAAGTAGTAGTAGTGATTATAGTAGTAGTAGTAGTAGTAGTAGTAGTAGTAGTAGCAGTATGTGCAAAACTAGTAGTAGGAGTAGTCGCTGAAAAAAAAGCAATAGCAGCACTAGTATTGGTTGGCGAAGCAAAAGCCACAGTAGCAGTTTTAGTAGTAGTAGCAATTGTAGTTGGAGAAGTAGAAGTAGTAGTGGTAATTATGGTAGCTGTCATAGCAATAGTAGTAGTCTAAGTAGCGGTAGCTATAGCAGTAGTAGTAGTTGTAGCAGTAGTAGCAGTTGTTGTAGTAGCAGTCACAATAGCAGAAGGAAAAGAAGTATTAACAGTAGCAGTAGTAGTCGTAGTTGTAGTATCGGTTGTATTAGCAATACTATTAGTAGCAATATTAGTTGGAGAAGTAATATTAGCAGCCGTGGTAGCAATAGTATACTAGCGGCAGTAGTAGTTGTAGTTAAAGTAGCAGCAGTTGCAGCAATTGTATCGATTGCAGTAGTAGCTATAGCCGTAGTAGTAGTAGTAGTAGCAAAAGTAGTCGTAGTAGCAGTGGGAGTAGTAGTAGCAATAGTAGCTATAGTAGCAGAAGTTGTTGTAGTAGTAGGAGTAGTTGTAGTCGTAGTGGTGGTAGTAGTAGTAGTAGTAGTAGTAGCAGTAGTAGTAGCATTAGTATTTGTAGTAATAGTAGTTGTAGCAATAGTATTAGGAGTAGTAGTAGTAGTAGAAGAAGAAGTCATACTTGTCACAGTAGTAGTAGTAGTAGTAACAACAACAGCAGCAGCAGCAGCAATAGTAGTAATTGAAGTGGTAGTAGCAGTAGAAGTTGTAGTAGGAGTAGGAGTATTAGCCTTAGCTTTAACAATAGCAGCTGTAGTAATGGTAGTAGTAGTGGTAGTAGTAGTTGTTGTAGTAGTAGTAGCAGCAGCAAAAGTCGCAGTAGTAGTAGCAGAAATAGTAGTCGTAATAGTAGTAGTAGTAGCTGTAGGAGCAGTAGTAGCAACAATAGCGAAAGTAGCTATAATAGTAGATGTAGTAGTAGTACTAGTAGTAATCGCAGTGTTGTAGCAGTCTATGTAGTGGTAGCAGTAGTAGCAATAGCAGTGGTAGTTGTAGTAGTAGTGGTAGAAGTAGACGTCGTAGTAGTAATAGCAACAGTAGTAGTAGTAGTAGTAGTAATAGTAGTAGAAGTAGCAGTAGAAGTAGTAGTAAAAGTTGTGGTTGTAATACTAGCAGCAACTATAGTATTAGCTATTGTAGTAGTAGTAGAAACAACAGTAGTAATAGCAGTAGTAATAGTAGTAGGAGAAGTAGCATAGTGCCAGTAGTAGTAGTATTCATAGTGATAGTAGTAGTAGCAGTAGCCGGAGTAGCAATAGTAGTAGTAGTAGTAGAAGTAGTAGCATTAGCGGTAGTTTTGGCATTAGTAGTAGTAGTAGTTGCAGTTATTATTGTTATAGGAGAGGTAGGAGTAGTAGTAATAGTAGTAGCAGCAGTAGTATTTGTTGTTGTATTAGTAGCACTTGTAGTAGCAGTAGTTGCAATAGTAGTAGTAGTAGTAGTAGTCATAGTAGTAGCAGTAGCAGTAGTAGAAGCAGCGACAACAGTAATTATAGTAGTTGTAATAGTAGTAGCAATAGTAGTAGATAAAGAAGTAGTTTTAGTAGTAATTGCAGTAGCAACAGAAGCAGTTGTAGAACTCGAAGTAGTTGTAGCAGTAGTAGTAGTGGTAGCTATTGTAGCAATAGTAGGAGTAGTAGAAGTAGTAGTAGTGGTTGTAGTAGTAGTAGTAATAGTAGTAGAAGAAGTGGAAGTAGTAGTAGTACTAGTAGTGGTAGTAGACGAAGTAATATTAGCAAAAGTAGTAGTTGTTGTTGTGTTGTTGTAGTAGAAGCAGTAGTAGTAATGCTTGTTGCAATAGTAGTAGTAGCAACAACAGCAATATCAGTTGGAGTCGGAGTAGTAGTTGCAGCAGTAGTAGTAGCAATAGTTGTAGTGGTTGTAGCAGCAGGTGTAGTAGTAGTTGTAGTACTAGTAGTACTAATTGTAGTAGCAGTAGAAGCAATAGTAGCAGTCAAAGTTGTGGTAGCAGTATTTGTAGTAGTAGTAATAGCTGTAGAAGTAATAGTTATAGTTGTAGTAGTTGTAGTAGAGGTAGTAGCATTAATACTAGTAGTACCATTAGTAGTAGTAGCAGCAGTAGTGTTACTTGCAGTGCCAATAGTAATGGTAGTAGGAGAAGTAGTAGTAGTAGTTGTTGTAGCATTAGTAGTATCAGCAGTAGTAGTTGTAGGGGGAGGAGGAGAAGAAGTTGTAACTGTAGCTGTTATCGTTGTTGTAGGAGAGCTAGTAGTAGTAGTAGTAGTAGTAGTAGCAATATTTGCATTAGTATTTGTTGTTGCATTAGTAGCACTAATAGTTGAAGTACTAGCTGTAGCGGCAACAATAATGGTCATAGTTGTAGCAGTCGTAGTATTTGTTGTAGCAACAGTAGCAGTAGTAGCAGTAGTGACAGATGTACTAATTCTTCTATTAGTAATTGTACTAGCAGTAGCAGCTGTTGTAGCAGTCAAAGTAGTCATAGCAATAGTAGCAGTATCAGCAGATGCAACAGTAGTAACAGTAGTAGCAGTAGTAGCAGTTAGTAGTAGTAATAGTAGTCGAGATAGTAGAAGTACTATTAGCACTAGTAGTAATAGTACAAATAGCAATAATAGTAGAAGTAGTAGTCGGAGTTGTAGTAATAGTAGTAGTAGTCATAGTAATAGTTGGAGTAGCAGTAGTAGTTATAAAAGTAGTACAGGAAGTAGTAGCAGTCGCAACAGTAGTAGTAGCCGTAGTTGTAGTAGTAATAGTGGTGGTAGTAGTAGCAGCAATAGTAGTGGTAGCAGTAGTAGTAGTGATAGTTGTAACTATAGTAGTAGTAGCAGTAGCAGTCAAAGGAGTAGTAGTAGTAGCAGTAGTAATAGTAGCAGTTGTTGTAGTAGCAGTAGTAGAAGGAGTTGTAGTTGTAGTAGTTGCTGTAGTAATAGTAGTAGTTGTGGTTGTAATAGGAGTAGTTTTAGGAGTAGCAGTAGCAGAAGAGAAGGAGTTGTATTTGTAGTAGCAGTAGCAGTAGTAGTAGCAATAGTACTAGTGGTTGTAGATGTTGTTGTTGCAGTAATAGTTGTTGTACAAGTAGTTACAGTAGTATTAGAGTAATAGTTGTAGTTCTAGTAGCAGTAGTAGTAGCAATAGTTGTAGTGGTAGTATTAGTAGTAGTAGTAGTAGTACTAGTAGTAGTAATTGTAGTAGCAGTAGAAGCAATAGTAGTAGTCAAAGTAGTGGTAGCAGTATTTGTTGTAGTAGTAATAGTTGTAGAAGTTATAGTTGTAGTTGTAGTGGTTGTAGTAGAGGTAGTAACATTAATACTAGTAGTAGGAGCAGTAGTATTACTTGGGGTGGCAGTAGTAATGGTAGTAGGAGAAGTAGTAGTAGTGGCAGCAGTAGTCATAGTCGTCGTAGTAGTAGTAGTAGTAGTGTTAGTAGCAGCAGCAGCAGCAGTAACATTTGTAGTAGTTGTAGCATTAGTAGTATCAGCAGCAGTAATAGTAGGAGAAGGAGGGGGAGAAGTTGTAACTATAGTTGTTATCGTTGTTGTAGGAGAGGTAGTAGTAGTAGTAGTAATAGTAGTAGTAGTAGTAGTAGTAGTTGCATTAGTAGCACTAATAGTTGAAGTACTAGCTGTAGTAGCAACAATAATAGTCGTAGTTGTAGCAGTCGTAGTATTTGTTGTAGCAACAGTAGCAATAGTAGTAGTAGTGGCAGATGTACTAATTCTTCTAGTAGTAATTGTACTAGCAGTAGTAGCAGTTGTAGCAGTCAATGTAGTGGTAACAGTAGTAGCAGTAATAGCAGATGCAGCAGTCCTAATAGCAGCAGCAGTAGTAGTAATAGTAGTAGAGATAGTAGAAGTAGTATTAGCACTAGTAGTAGTAGTACAAATAGCAAAAACAGTAGATGTAGTAGTCATAATTGTAGTAATAGTAGTAGTAGTCATAGTAATAGTTGGAGTAGCAGTAGAAGTAATAAAAGTTGTAGAGGAAGTAGCAGCAGTGGCAATACTAGTAGTAGTTGTAGTTGTAGTAGTAATAGTGGTGGTAGGAGTAGTAGCAGTAGTAGTGGTAGCAATACTAGTAGTGGTAGTTGTAGCTATAGTAGTAGTAGCAACAGTAGCTATATTAGTAGTAGCAGTAGTAGTAGTAACAGTAGCAGTTGTTGTAATAGCAGTAGTAGAAGGAGTAGTAGTTGTCGTAGTAGTTGCTGTAGTAGTAGTAGTAGTTGTGGTTGTAATCGGAGTAGTTGTAGCAGTAGCAGTAGCAGTAGCAGTAGCAAAGGAGTTGTATTTGTGGTAGCAGTAGCAGTAGTAGTAGCAATAGTACTAGTGGATGTAGATGTTGTAGTTGTAGTAATAGTTGTTGTATAAGTAATAGCAGAGTAGTAGAGTAATAGTTGTAGTTGTAATAGCAGCAGTAGTAGTATTGTTAGTAGTAGTTGTTGTAGAAAGAGCTGTAGCAACAGTGGTAGTAGTAATTGTAGTTGGAGGAGTAGGAGTAGTAGTAGCACGAGTAGGAGTAGGAGTACTCAGCTGCTACTACTACCATTGCTACTTCTACTACAACTACTGCGATATACTACTACTATTTTTAGTACTACAATTAATATTACTACTAGAGCTACAATTAATACTACAACTAGTATTGAAGCTACTACTACTACCACTGCTACTACTACTGCTGCTGCTACTGCTGCCACTTCCGCTACTACTGCTGCTGCTACTATTACGGCTACTAGTGGTACTACTCCTAGTTCTGCTGTTAATACTGCTACTACTTCCACGGCTACTGCTACTACTGCTGCTACTACTACTTCAACAATTACTACTGCTACTACTAATGCTACTATTACTTCTACAACAACTACTACTATTACTACTACAATTGCTACTGCTGCTTATACAGCTACTACTACTGATTCTACTATTAGTGCAATTGCTAATACTAGTGATACTACTACAAATACTATTAATACTACTACTACGTCTCCTACAATAACAACAACAACAATTACTACTCCATCTCCTTCTACTATTATTGTTGTGAGTGCTACTACTGCTACAACTGCTATTACATCCACAACTACTACTATTGCTACTAATGCTACTACCATTACTACTATAACTACTATTATTGCTACTGCTACTACTTTTGATGCTACTACTACTGTCGGTACTACGAATATAGCTATTACGATTGTAGCTACTGCCCCTACTACTACTGCTGGTAGTATGCATACAGCTATTACTATTAGAGCTACTACCCCTACTACTACTTCATCTACTACTAATACATCCTATTACTACCTCTCCGACCACCACCACCACTACTACAACTACTACTACTACTGCTCCTACTAGTACTGCTACTCCCACTAATGCTACTGTTACTCCTACTAGCACTGCTAATACTACTACTATTACTATTACTACTCCTACGATTGCTACTATTCCAAGTACTACTACTACTGCTAACACTCCTACTACTACTACAACTATTACTGTTGCCACTACTATCACAACTACTGCTTCGACTACGACAACTATTACTACCGCTGATGTTGTTGCTACTACTACTGCTACGAATACTATTAATACTACTACCACCACCACCACCACTATTACGACTACTACAAATGCTGCTACTAATACTGCTATTGCTGCTACAACAATAACAAATACTACCACTAATGATACTACTAATAATACTATGACTACAACTATTCCTACTACTACTACTACAACTTCTACAGCTATTCCAATTCCTATTCCTACTACTGCTACTACCACTACTCCTACTACTGCAACTCCTCCTCCTACTACTACTACCACGACTACTACTATTCCTACTACTCCAACTCCTACTTCTAGTATAACTACAACTACCGCTGCTACAACTACTCCAACAACTATAGCTCCTACTACTAATAATAATACAACAGCTATTAATATTACTACTACAACTATTGCTACTACTAATACTACCACTAATACTAATATTAGCAGCAATAGTAGGAGCAGTACTAGTAGGTGTAGTAGTAGCCAAAGTAGGAGTAGCAGTAGGAGTAGTAGTAGGATTTGGAGTAGAAGTAGTATTAGTAATCGTAGTAGCACCAGTAGAATGAGTAGTAGTAGCAGAAGTGGAAGAAGTAGTAGTTGTAGTTGTACTAAAAGTGAAATTTTTAGTAGTTGATTTAGTAGTTGTAGTATTATTAGTAGTACTAGGAGTATTTGTAGTAGCAGTAGTAGTAATAGAAGTTGTTGTAATTGTAGTAATAGTAGTAATAGTAGTAGTACTAATATTACTCATAGTATTAGTAGTTGCTGCAGTGGGATTAGGAGTAGTAGTACTAGTAGTAATAGTAGTATTAGTAGTAGCAGGCGTATTAGTTATAGTAGTCGTAATAGGCGTAGTAGTTGTAGTAGTCGTAGGCGTTGTAGTAGTAGGAGTAGCGCTAGTACTACTGCTGCTCCTAC
This sequence comes from Trichopus zeylanicus subsp. travancoricus, assembly GCA_005019695.1. Classification (NCBI taxonomy): domain Eukaryota; kingdom Viridiplantae; phylum Streptophyta; class Magnoliopsida; order Dioscoreales; family Dioscoreaceae; genus Trichopus; species Trichopus zeylanicus. The sequence continues at coordinate 32,315 of RXID01014728.1, forward strand.
TGCTACTACTCCTACTATTACTATTGCTACTACAACTACTAACACTAATACTATGATGACTGCTACTACAACGGCTACTACTACTACTACTAATAATAATAATAATACTACTACTATAGTTACTACTACTACTGCGGCTACTTCTACTACTGCTTCTACCACTGCTACTGCTCCTACTATTACTACTACTAATACCACTGATGCTACTGCTACTACTGCGACTTCTACTACTACTAGTACTACTACTGCTACAATTGCTACTAGTACTACTGCTACTACTTCTGCGGCTACTACTTATGCTACTACTACTACTACTGTTGCTGCTGCTGCTACTACTACTACTACTACTACTGCCACTACTACTACAAACGACTACTGCTGCTGCTGCTACTATTGCTATCACTACTACTGCTAGTACTAGTACTACTACTACTGCTAGCACCACCACTACTACTAATACTACTACTACTACTGCGATTATCGCTATTGCTGCTACTCTATTTCTTCTACGACTACTACTAATGCTATTATTACGACTACTACTACTTCTACTTTTGTTGCTACTACTACTACTATTATACATCTCATACTACAACTACTACTTCTACTACTAGACTACAAGAACTACTACAACAACTAATACTACTACAACTGTTACTACTGCTGCTGCTATTTTTTTTACTACCGCTACCACTACGACTACAGCGATTACAGCTACTATTACTGGTGCAGCTAACTACTGTTGCTGTTGCTGCTGCTAATGCTACAATTGCTGCTGCTACAACTACTTTTACTACTATTATTACGACTGCTACTTCCAAAATAACTAGTACAACAATTACGACGACTACTACTACTGATACAACTACTATAACTACTACTACTAGTACTCCAACTACTATACCCACTACAACTACTACTACGACAACTACAACAACTACTTCTACTACTGCAGCAACAACAACAGCAACTACCACTACAAGGAGCACTATTACTACTACTACTACTCATAGTACTACGACTATTACTACTACAACTACTACAACTACTACAGCTACTACAACTACTACTACTACATCATCTACTAGTACTACTACAACTCCTTCTACCGTGACTTCCACTACTATTACTACTGCTCTACTGCTACAAGTACTACTTTTGCTACTACTACAACAACTACCGCTTATACTGCTATTATACTACTACTACTATTACTGCAACTACAACTACTCCTATAATAATAAATACTACATTACAACTACTACTAGTATTACTACTATCGTTCCCTCTGATACTACTACTACTGCTACTACAATTACTGGTTCTGCTACAACTATTACTCCTAATATAACTACAAATAAATCTACTACTACTACTTTTACTACTACAACTACAAAGATTACTATTATAGCTACTTATTCGGTGACTACAACTACTACTACTGCTACAATTACTAGAGCTACTACTACTACTGCTTCTATTACCACCACAACTACTAGTAATGCAACTATTACTTCTACTACTACTTCTACTACTTCGCCTATTGCTACTACTATTGCAACTACTACCAGTGCTATTGCTACTACTACAACTAGTACAACTACTATTACTGCTACTACTGCTTCTATTACTGCTTCTACGGCTACTACCGCTACAACAATAATAACAACAACTACTACTACAACTACTATTATTGCAACTACTTTTATTACTACTACTACTACTACTACTACTACTACTACTACTACTACTACTACTACTACTACTACTACTACTACTACTACTACTACTACTACAACTACAGCTACTGCCACTCCAACTGCTTCTCATACTACTACTGCTATTACTACTACTACTACTACTACTACTACTACTACTACTACTACTACTACTACTACTACTACTACTACTACTACTACTATTACTGCTACTACTACTACAACTACTTCTGCTGCAGGTGATACCACTGCTATTGCTACTACAAGTAGTACTACTACTACAACAACTACTACAACTATTGCTTCTACTACTACTATGGCTACTACTTCAACAACAAATACTACTACCACTACTATTGCTGCTACGATTGCTAGTACTATTTCCACAATGATTGCTACTGCTACTACTACTACTTCTCCTATCACTACTACTGCTACTAACAGTACTACTTCTACAGTTACCACAGCTACTACAACAACTGCTTCTCCTACAACTACAACTTCTGCTACCACTACTACTACTCCTAGTACTACTACTACTACAACAACAACAACTACTACTACTACTTCTACTACTATTACTACTATTGCTACCACTCCTACTTGTACTACAACTACAACTGCTACCACTGCTACTAAACTACTACTACAGCTATTACTACGACTATTGCCACCACTGCTGCTACTTCTCCTACTACTACTACTACGACTACTACTTTTATTACTACAGCTGCTACTACTACTGCTACTGCTGCTTCTACTATTACTGCTACTACTACTACTACTGCTACTGCTTCTACATCTATGAATGCTACTACTACTATGACTACTGCTACTACTACGACTGCTACTACGACTGATACAGCTACTGTTGCTTCCACGACAATGACTGCCACAGCTGCAACTACTGCGATAACTTTTACTACTACTATTACTATTACTTCTGTGATAGCTGCTACAACTTTCACTACGGCTACCACCACGACTACTGCTATTGCTGACACTATTTCTACCACTATTTGTGCTAATCCAACTTCAACTGCTATAGCTGCTATTACTGTTGTTGCTGCTGGTACTACGGCTGCTCCTCCTCCTACTACTACTACTACTACTACTACTACTACTACTACTACTACTTCTTCTACTACTACTGCTACTACTACTATTGTTGTTACTACTACAACTATTACTACTACTTAAACAACTGCGGCTGCTGCTTCTATTATTACTACTACTACTACTAGTACTACTGCTGCTGCTGCTACTACTACTAGTGATATTGCTACTAATATGACTACTACTGCTACTACAATTGTTGTTACTACCACTACTACTATTGCTACTACCGCTTGTACTACTACTTGTACTATTGATGCTAATACTACTACCACTACTAGTACTACTCCTACTACTACTAATGCTGCTGCTGCTCCTACAACTACTGCTACTACTACTACTACTACTACTATTTCTACTGCTACTGCTTCTACAACTACCACTACTAGTATGATAACTACTATGGTTGCTACAATGGAAGCTACTACTAGTAACACTACTACTTGCACTACTAGTACCATTACTACTACTACTAATACTACTATTACGACTTATATTGCTACTACTGCTACAGCTGCTCCTCCTACAACTGATACTATTGTTGCTACTGTTGCTACTATGGCTACTACAACTGCTACTACAACTACTACTACTACAATTACTACTACCGCTACTACTACTACTACAACTCCTACTAATCGTACCATTGCTACTGCTAGTACTACTACTTCCCCTACTTCTACATCAACAACAACTACTACTACAACAAAAAGAACAACAACGACAACAACAATAGCTACTACTACTACTACTACTACTACTACTACTACTACTAATAATAATAATAATAATAATAATACTACTACTAGCACTACTACTTCTATTCCTCCTATAGCTACTACTACTTGTACTACTACTACTACTCCTCCTCCTCCTACTACTACTACAATTGCACATACTGCTACTCCTGCTACTGCCACTTCTACCATTGCTACTACTACCACTTCTACTACTACTACTACTACTACAACTATTACTACTACCATAACTACAACTACTACTTTAACTATAACTACTGTTACAACTACTACTTTTGCACTACTACTTCTATTACCACCACTACTGCTACTGCAACTACTGCCACTACTGCTACCACTACTACTATTATTACTACAGCTCCTACTGCTACTACACCTACTACTACTATTAATACTACTAGTCCTACTACTACTACAACAACAACTACTACTACAAGTACTGCTGCTACTACTACTGCTGTTATTGCCACTACGGTACTACTACTACTGCTAGTACTACTACTACTACATCTACTACAGCCACAGCTACCACTACTATTGCCACTACTACTACTACTTCTCCGACTAGTGCTATTACTGCTGCTATTACAGCTATTGTACTATTACTACTACTACCACAACCACCACCATTGCTACTACTACTACTACTTCCCCTTCTCCTAGCACTACTACCACTGCTACAACAGCTACTACAACTATTACTACAACTACTATGGCTTCTATTGCAGCTACTACAACTGCTATGACTATCGTTGCAACTATTACTATGGCTACGGGCGCTGCTGCTACGTCTACAATAATAACAACTACTGCTGCAATTTCTACTACTACTACTATTGCGACAACTACTATGACTACTACTAATACTACTACTACTGTTACTACTGATACTACTACTTCTACTACCTCTACTACTACTGGTACTACTGCTGCTGCTGCAAATGCCACTACTATTACTACTACTACAGCTACGATTGCTACAAGTACTACTGCTGCGATTTCTACAGCTACTACTTCTGCTGCTACTACTACTACTATTAACTACTACTACTACTCCTACTACTACTACTACAACTACTACTACTACTACTACTACTATTGCAACTGCTACTACTACTAACACTACAACTACTACTTCTGCTACTACAACTAGTGCTACTACCACTATTGCTACTAGCACTGCTACTACTTTTGCTAATACTAACTAATACTACTACTTTTGCTACAGCTACTTCTGCTACTACTGCTACTACTACAACTACAACTACAATGACTGCTACTACTGCCACTGCTGTGGCTACTAATACTATGACTACCACTACTGCTGCTACTACAACAACTAATAGTACTACTTCTGCTACTACTACGGCTACTACAGCAACTACTACTACCACTACTAGCACAACTATTGCTACGACCATTGCAACTTCAACTACTACTGCAAGTACTACTACTATTACTACTACTTCTACTACTACTACTACTATTACTAGTACTACTTCTTTTGCTACTATTATTGCTACCGATGCTGTTTGTACTACAACTATCAAAACTGCAACTACTGCTGTTACTTCTATAGCAACTACTACTTCTACCACTACTACTTACACTAGAACTATCACTTCTCATACTCGTACTAATACTGCAACTACTACTGCTACTACTATTACAGCTACAGCTACTACTACTACACCTACTACTACTACGTCTCCTACTACTTCTATTACTACTATTACTACTACTCTTGCTAATACTACCACTACTTCTACTGCCTACTAATAAAACTACTACTACTGCTGCTGCTACTACCGCTATTTCTGCAACTATTGCACCTGCTACTACTACCACTACAACTACATCTTCCACTACTGCTACTCCTACTACTGATACAAATACTTCTGCTACTGCTACTAGTGCAACAACTATTACTATTGCTACTACTGCTTCTACTACCGCTGCTGCTGCTACTGCTACTAGTACTACAACCACTTCTACTAGTTCTGCTACTACCATGGCTTCTAGTACGACTATGACTAAAATTTGTACCGCAACTGCCACTACTACAAATACTACTACTACTGCAACTACAATTGCTACCACTACTGCTATTGCTACTTGCACTGCTACTACTGCTACAACAACTGCTACTAATGACACAACTACTACTACTATGACTACTACTACTATTGCTACAACTACAACTACTTCTATACTATCAAAATGACTAAAGCTGCTACTATTGAAACTATAGCTACAGCTAATACAATGACTACTACTACAACAAATACTGCTACAACCACTGCAACTGCTATTAGAACTTGAACTCTTACTATTACTACTACTATTGCTACTACAATAACTATTACTACTACTACCACTACAGCTACTACTCTTGCTGTGGCTACTACTGGTACTGCTACTATAATTACTACAACAACAACTACTACTACCAGAATTACTACAGCTACTACTACTAGTACTACTACTATGATTACTACTACTGCTATTATGATTGCTACTACAACTACTATTATTACTGCTACAATAAATACTACTACAATTTCCATTACTACTATTGCTACTACTACTTCTACTACTACTACAAATACTACTACTACTGCTACTACTACTACTATTATTACCATTATTACTACTACTACTATAATTATTACTGCTACTGCTGCTGCTACTACTATAGCTAATACAACTACTGCTACAACTGCTAGTACAACTGCTAATGCAACTACTGCTACTATTATTACGTCTACAACTACTACTACTACTCTGACAAACTCTGCATCTACTAATTCTATTACTACTGCTACTACTACTCTACCTACTACTACTTCTACTTCTACTACTGATACAACTGCCACTACTTCTACTACTACTTCTTCTACTACTGCTACTACTGCTACCACTACTACTACTACTACTTCTCCTACTGCTACTATTATTACTACTACTATTAAAACTATCACAATTACTATTACTACTATTACAACTACTAATACTTCTACACCTACTGCTACTACTACTACAATTACTACTACTACTACTACCACCAATACTACTACTACTACTTCCACTACTGCTACTACTATTACTACTACTGCTACTACTGCTACTACTACTTCTACTACTATTACTACTACTTTTACTACTGCTATAGCTGATACTACTACTACTACTTCTGCTACTGCTGCTACTACTACCACTACTTGTATCCCTATTACTACTGCGACTACGACTACTTATAATACTAATACTACTACTACTACTTATTATAGCTAATACAACCGCTGCCACTATTATTACATCTTGAGCTACTACGACTACTCTGACAAATTTTGCCGCTACTACTTCTATTACTACTGCTACTACTACTCTAGCTGCTACTACTTCTACTACTGCTACTGTTGATACAACTACTACTACTTCTACTACTACTACTACTACTACTACTACTATTAGTACTACTAGTACTACTACTATTACTACAGCTACTATGACTACTCATCATACTTTTACTTTTAGTACTACTACAACTGCTACGGCTACTACGACTACTATTACTGTTGCTACTGCTACTATTGCTACTACTGCTACTGCTGATATGACTAGTACTACTGCTACTACTACTATAGCTACTGCTATTAATACAACTAATGCTGCTACCGCTATTGCAACTTCCGCTACAGCTACTACTACCACTACTGCTACTGCTACTACTACTACTACTACGAATCCTAATACTAATGCTGCTACTAATACTGCTATTACTACTGCTACTACTAGTACTACTACTATGGCTATAGCTACGACCACTACTACTATTGTTGTTGCTACTATTGCTACCAATGCTACTACTGGTTCTACAAGAATAACTCTTACTATTACTACTACTACTACTATTTTAGCTACTACTGCTACTGCTACTATTGCTACAGTTATAACTACTATGACTACTACAACTGTTATTGTACCTACTATGATTGCTACAACTACTTTCTACTACGACTATGGTTAGCTCCTATCTGTTGCTACATACTTACTACTAAATGACTTACTTACACTGCTACTCTACAACTACTACTACTACTTACTACTACTACTACTCCTACAACTACTACACCTATAACTACTGCAACTACTACTACTACCACCACCACTACCACTACGACTACCAGTACAACTACTATAGTAGCTCCAACTACTACTACTACTACTACTACTACTACTACTACTACTACTACTACTACTACTACTACTACTACTACTACTACTACTACTACTTCTACTACTACTACCACTACTCCTACTAAGACTCCTACTCAGACTACTACTACGACTTCTACTACTAGTGCTACTACAACTTATGGTACCACAAGAACAACTACTACTACTCCTACTGCTGCTACTACTAGTACTACTACTACTCCTCCTCCTACTACTATTACTGCTACTACTGCTGCTGCTTTTGCTTGTACTACTCCTACCACAACTACTACTACCATGACTACAGCTACTACAGCTAGTACTACAATGGCTACTGCTACTACTGCTATTGCTACTAATGCAACTACGACTATGACCATTGCTGCTACTACCGTTACTACTACTATAGCCACCATGACTAATGCTACTTCTGCTACTACTACGACTACCACAACTACAACCACTTTTGCCACTACAGTTACTACTACTACTACTACTAATTCTACCAGTACTAATACAACTAGTGCTACTAGTACTACTACTACTGCTACCACAACTCCTGCTACTGTTATGATTATTACTAGAACTCCTGCAGCAGCAACTAATATTAATATTGCAGCTGCAACAACAACTACTGCTGCAACTATTGCTTCTCCTGCCACCAACACTACTGCGGCAACAACTGCTCCTACTACTACTGCTGCTGCTACTGCTGCTGCTACTACTACAAATACTCATACTATTACTATTGCTATTACTTCTACTACTACAACAACTACTGCTGCTACTATTGCTACTACCACTACTTCTGTTCGTAGTACAAATGTTACTACTACAACTACTACTACTACTACAAGTATTATTGTAGCAAGTACAACTACTACTACTACTTCAACTACTATTGCTACTACTACTTCTTCTACTACTACTACAACAACTGCTACGACTACTACAACAACAAAAATAACAACACTAACACCTACCACTAATAATACTATGACTACCACTACTATTGGTACTACTCCTACAACTACTACTATGTCTCCTTCTACTACTACTACTACCACCACCATCACTACTACTGCTTCTACTACTTTGACTTATGCTACTACTACGGGTACTACTCTAGCAACTACTACCACTGTGACTACAACAATTCCTATTCCTTCTACTACTACTACTACTTTAACAATGATAATAACAACTAAAAATACTAATACTATGGCTCCTACTACTCCTGCTACTACTCCTGCAACTACTACTATTTCAGCTACTGCTACTACTACTATAACTACTACTACGACTGTTGCTTCTACTACGATGATTTATACTACTACTACTACAACAACTACTACTTCTGCTGCTACTACTAGTAATACTACTACTAATATTACTACTACTATCATAACTACTGCAGCTACTACTCCTACTGCAGATAATACTACTACTGCTACTGCTCCTAATTCTGTGACTACTGCTCATACTACTACTGATACTACTATGGCAACTGCCACTACTATGGTTACTACTACTACTACCACCACAACAACTACTTCTGTTACTACAATAATAAAAAATACAACTACTGCTATTACTACTACTACTACTACTTACTACAACTGCTACTACAATGGCAATTGCTACTGCTACTCGTACTGCTACAACAACTACTACTACTACTACTAATGCTACCAATACTATAACTACTATTCCTACTACAACAACTACTACTACAACTACTGCTACTACTACTTTAACTTTTGCTACACCTAGTACTGCTATTGGTACTGGTACTACTATTATAACTACTGCTACTACTACTATATCTACTACTACTACTACTACTACTACTACTACTACTTCTACTATTACTACTATTATTATTACTTCTGCGATTAGTCCTAGCACTACCATAACTACTATTGCTAGCACTACAACAACAACAACAACTACTACTACTACTACTACAATGACTACTACTACCACTACTATGACTACTATTACTTCAAATACTATTACTACCACTACAACTATGACTACTATACAATTCTGATGACCAATACTACTACTACTACAACTAGTGCTACTCTTACTACTACTGTGGCTACTACCTTCATAGTAGTAGTAGTTATAGTAGTAGTAATAGTAGTATTAGTAGTTGTAGTAGTAGTAGTAGCAGCAAATGTAGTTGTTATAGTAGTAGTAGTAGTAGTAGTAGTAGTAGTGTTAGTGGTAGTAGTAGGAGGAGTAGCAGCAACAGCAGCAGTAGATATAGTAGTACTTCTAGCAGTTGTAGTCATTATTATAGTAGTAGTAGTGTTAGTAGTAGTAGTCATAGTAGTAGTACTAGTAGTAGCACTAGGAGTAATAGTAGCAGTAGTGGTAATAGTAGTAGTAGTAGCTATAGTTACAATAGCAGCAGCAGCAGTAGTAGTAGTTGTTGTTGTTATTGTAGTAGTAGTAGTAGTAGTAACGATGGTAGCAATAGTAGCAGGAGTAGCAGGAGTAGCAATAGTAGTAGTCCTAGTAGTAGCAGTAGTAGCTACAGTAGTAGTAGTAGTAGCAATAGCAGAAGTAGTACTAGTAGTTGTTGTAGAAGTAGTAGTTATTATTATAGAAGCAGTAGTAGCAGTGGTCATAGTAGCAGTAGTAGCAGTAGTAGCAGCAGTAGCAGTAGTTGTTGTAGCAATGGCGGTAGTAATAGTAGCGGTAGTGCTAGAAGTAGCAGCAGCACTAGTAGCAATAGTAGTAGCAGTAGTCATTGTAGGATCAGTAGGAGCAGGAGCAATAGTAGTAGTAGTAAGTGTTGTAGTAATAGTGGTAGTAGAAGTTGTTGTGGTTATAGCAGCAGTAGTATTACTGATGGTAATAGTAGAAGTAAAAGTAGTAGTAGTAGTAAAAATTGTAGTATCAGAAGCAGTAGGAGTAGTAGTTATAGTAATAGAACTAGTAGTAGTAGTGGTAGTAGTAGTAGTAGGTTTAGTAGTAGTGGAAGTAGTAGTAGCAGTAATAGTAATAGTAAAAGTAGTTGGAGTAGTAGCAGTAGTAGTGGTTGTTGTTGTAGTAGTTGAAGCAATAGTAGTAGTATTAGTAGTAGTAGCAATAGTAGTACCAGTAATAGTACTAGTAGTAGGAGAGGTATTAGTTGTAGCAGTAACAGTAGTGGCAATAGTTATTATTTTTTTTGTTGTTGTTGTAGCAATAGTACTAGAAGCTGTACTATATGTAGTAGTAGTCGTCGTAATAGTAGTAGCAATTGTAGTAGCAGTAGTAGGTGATGTAGTAGTAGTGGCAATAGCATTTGTAGCTGTAGCACTTGTAGTTGTAGTGGCAGAAGTAGTGGCAGCAGTAGTCATAGTGGCAAAAGTCGATGTAGTAGTAGGAGTAGCAGCAGAAGTAGAAGTAGTAATAGCTATACCAATAGTAGTAGGAGAAGTAGTAGCAGTAACAGTAACAGTAATAGTAGAAGTTGCAGTAGCGGTAATAGTAGTAGTAGTTGTAGTAATAGTAGTAGTAGCAGTAGTAGTAGAAGTAGTAATACTAGTAGCTTTAGTGGCGGTAGAAGCAGTAGTAGGAGTAGCAGAGGTAGTAGTAGTAGTAGGAGTAGTGCTAGTAGTAGTAGCAGTGGTAGTAGTAATAGTAGCAGTAGTAGCAGTATTAGTAGTAGTAGTGGTGGTGGCAGTGAGAGGAGGAGGAGGAGGAGCAGGAGTAGTAGTAGTAGCAGCGATAGTAGTAGTAGTAATTGTTGTAACAGTAGTAGTAGTAGTTGTTGCTGTTGTTGTTGTTGTAGTAGTAGTAGTAGTAGTAGTAGTAGTAGTAGTAGTGGTAGTGGTGGTGGTGGTGGTACGTGTAGTTGTAGTAGGAGTAGGAGTTGGAGTGGGAGTAGAAGAAGAAGTAGTAGTTGTAGTGGTAGTTGTAGCGGTAGTTGTAGTAGTGGTGGTAGTATTAGCTATTTTGGTTGTAGTAGTAGTAGTAGTAGTAGTTGAAGTAGTATCAATAGTGCTAGTAGTAGTAGAAGTAGTATTAGAAGTAGTAGTAGTAGTAGTAGTAGTAGTAGTAGTAGTAGTAGTAGTATCAGTAATGGTAGTAGTTGTTGTTGTCATATGGGAAATGGTGGTTGTGGCGGTGGCGGTGGTAGTAGTAGTCGTAGTAGGATTCATAGTAGTAGTAGTAGTAGTCGTTGTTGTAGTAGTAGTAGTAGTAGCAGTCATGGTGGTGGTGGTAGGAGTAGTAGTAGCAGAGGAGTAGTAGTAGAAGTAATTATGGTTGATGTAGCTGTAAGAGTAGTCGTAGCAGTAGTCATAGTAGAAGTAGTAGTAGTAGTAGTAGTAGTAGTAGTAGGAGTAGTAGGAGCAGTAGTAGCAGGAGGATGAGGAGTAGCAGTTGTTGTAGTAGTAGTTGTTGTTGTTGTCATGGTAGTAGTGCTAGTAGTAGTTTAGTAGTAGTAGTAGTAGTAGAACTAGTGGGAGCAGCAGTAGTAGTAGTAGTTGGAGTTGTAGTAATAATTGTAGTAGTAGAAGTAGTTGTAGTAGTGGTGGTAGTATTTGTAGTAGTAGTTGTTGTTGTTGTACTTGTAGTAGTAGTTGTTGTAGTAGTTGTTGTAGTAGTAGTAGTAGTAATAGTAGTTGTAGTAATAGTAGTAGTAGTAATGGCACTTGTAGTTGTTGTAATAGTAGGAGTAGTAGCAGTAGCAGCATTAGTTGTCGTAGTTGAAGTAGTTGTTGTAGTAATAGTAATAGTTGTAGGAGTTGTAGTAGTACTAGTAGTAGCAGTTGTAGTAGTAGTGTAATTGTAGTAGCTGTAGTAGTAGTTGTAGAAGTAGCAGTAGTAGTGATGGCAGTTGTAGTGGTAGTAGTAGCAGCAGTAGTAATAGTAGTAGTTGTTGTTGTTGTTGTAGTACTAGCAATAGTAGTATTAGTATGATTAGAAGTAGCAGTAGGAGTTGGAGAAGGAGTAGGAGCAGGAGTAGGACTAGTAGTACTAGTAGTACTAGTTGTCACAGCTGCAGTACTAAAAATATTAGTAGTAGTAGTAGTAAGTGTAGCAACAGCAGTTGTAGCTGTAGCAGCAGTACTAATTGTAGCATAAGTAGCTGTAGTAGTAGTTGTTCTATTCGTTGTTCCACTAGTAGTAGTAGTAGGAGCAGGAGTGGTAGTAGTAGTAGTAGGTGTAGGAGTAGTAGTACTAGTAGCAGGAGTAGGAGTAGGAGTTGTAGTAGTAGTAGTAGTAGGAGGAGTAGTTGTTGTAGTAGTAGTAGTAGTAGTAGTAGTTGTTGTTGTTGTAATAATAGTAGTTGTAGTTATAGTAGTAGTACTAGCAGCAGCAGACGCAGTAGTTATTATATTAGCAGGAGTGGGAGTAGTTGTGGTAATAGTATTAATAGTAGTAGTATTAGTAGTAGTAGTATTAGTAATAATAGTATTAATAGTAGTGGTAGCAGTAGTAGTAGCAGTTGTACTAGTAATAGAAGTAGTAGTAGTTGCAGCTGCAGTTGTAGTAGTAGTAGTAGTAGTAGTAGTAGTAGTAGTGAAAGGAGTAGTAGTAGTTATAGTAGTAATAGTAGTAACAGTAGTTGTAGTAACAATAGTATTTGTAGTAGTAGCTGTAGTAGGAGTAGTTGTAGTAGTCTGAGTAGTGGTAGGGGTTGGAGTTGGAGAAGGAGTAGTAGTAGGAGTTGTAGAAGTAGTTTTAGTACAAGTAGGAGTAGTCGTAGTAGTAGTAGTATAAGTTATACTAATGTAAAAGTAGTAATAGTAGTAGTAGCAGCAGTAGCAGTAACAGTTGCAGTAGAAGTAGTAGTAGTAGTAAAAGGAGTATTAGTTGTAATAGTGGTAACAGTAGTAATAATAGTAGTAGTAACAGTAGTAGTAGTCGTAGTTGTTGTAGCAGTAGTAGTTGTAGTAGTTTGAGCAATAGTAGCGGAAGTATCAGGAGCAGTAGTAGCAGTAGTAGTAGCAGATACGTTAGTTGTGGTTCTAATAGCAGTAGTAATAGCAGTAGTACTACTTCTATACCTATTCCTACTCTTGCTACTACTACTACTCCTGCTCCTACTACAGCTACTCCTAATCCTGTTGTTGTTGCAACTGCTATGACTACTTCTACAATTACTACAGTTGCAACTGCCATTGCTACTTTTAATAATACTACTACAACAACTACTACTGCTGCTGCTACTACTACTACTACTACTATTACTACTACTACTACTAGTCTTAGTACTACTACTATTACTACAACTAAAATACTACTACTACTCTACTGCTTCTACTACTACTTCTGCTGTTAACACTAATACAATTACAACTACTTCTATGAGTACTACTACTAGTCCTCCTCCTACTACTATTACTATTAGTACTACTACTACTACCATTACTACTATTACTACTACTACTACAACGACTAGTACTACTCCTACTCCTACTCCTACAACTACTAATCGTACTACAACTCCCACACCAACTCATACTACTACTACTACAACTACTAATACTAAATTACTACTACTAACACTATGTTGTTTCTACAGCTAGTACTAGTACTAGTACTACTACTATTACTGCTACTACTACTACAACTACAACAGCAACTATTACTCCTACTACTACTGCTAGTGTTACTTCTACAACGATTACTACTGCTACTACAACTAGTACTATAACTATTATTGCTACTGCTACAGCTATTACAATTACAACTCCGTCGTCTACTGCTACTGTTATTACTACTACTTCTACTACAACAACCACTACTACTACTACTGGTACTACTACTACTACTTCAACTACTACTCCCTCCGCTATTGCTACCACTGCCACAACTACTAGAACTATTCATGCTCCAACTCCTACTACAATAGCTTCTACTCCTACCACCCCAACTACTGCTATCACTACTACTACTCCAACACCTACTACTACTTCTACTCCTACTACCACTACTACCCCTACTCTAACAACTACTACTCCTATTATGACTTCTAGTACTATTCCTTCTGCTACTACTACTACTACTACTACTACTACTTCTTCTTCTTCTACCACTATTTCAGCTACTACTGTTCCCGCTACTTTGTCCACTTCAACTCCTACAACTACTACTGCTACTAGTACCACTAATACTAATACTACTACTACTACAACTACTGTTGTGGCTACCACTTCTAATACTACTACTGCTACAACTACTGCTATTGCTGTAGCTCCTAATACAACCACTTCTTTTACTACAAATACTGCTGCTGCCACTAATAATACTACTACTACTGCTACTTTCCCTATTGTTACTACTACTATTACTACTGCTACTTTCCCTATTGTTACTACCACTGATGCTACAGCTACTACTATTTCTCCTGCTACTACTGCTACTACTATATCTACTAGTACTGCTACTACAGCTACTATTGCTACTACTATTGCTGCTGCTGCTGCTATTACTATTGACACTTCTGCTACTTCTGTTACAACAACTACTGCTTTTTCTATTACTACGGCTACTGCTGCAGCTGCTGCTGCTGCCCCTACTGCAACAACTTGTCTTACTACTACTACTACTATTGCTACGACCACTGCTCCTACTGCTACTACTGCTACATCCACTAATACTGCTACTATTGCTACAACTACTACCACTACTGCTACGAATACTACTCCTGCTGCCAATGCTACTACTACTGCTTCTACAACTCCTACTACTTCTACCAATATTGCAACTGCTACTACTATTGCATCTGTTGTTGCTATTACTACTATTACTACTATTGCTACTACCGCTATTACTGCTACTGCATATATAACAACTTCTACTACTACAAATGCTACTACTTCTGCTACTACTACTGCTGCTATTACTACTACTTCTACTGCTGCTGCTGCTACTACTACTTCTACTACTACTGCTGCTACTACTACTACTGTGGAAGGTGTGCAGAGAATAAAACATTGTAGCTACACTGTAGTTACTGTAGCCGTACAGACAGCTATCACTGTAACTACTGTAGTCGTACAGACAACTGTCACTATAGGACAGCTGTCACTGTAGTAGTCTGTAATCTAGTATACGGTTACTGTGCATAGGACGGTGACCACTGTATGTAGGGGCGGTGTGCACTGTAGCAGAACACTGTACACTGTAGCAGGTACACTGTACACTATAGCAAGTACACTGTACACTGTAGTGCACTGTAGCAGAATGACGTAAGCGCTTACGTCATGAGCTCAGTCCGCCCTCTATATAAAGGGGGCGGCAGTCCCATTGTAAGGCATGTCCAAGGAGTTTGTAGAATTGTCCAAAGAGCAATAAGAATCTGAGAGTTTTCCATATCTCTTTCTTATTTCTTGTTGTTCTCCACTAGAAATCTCCACGAGAGCGCTGAGCTTCCGCTAGGCAATCGCCGTGGATCGTCGAAAAACCGGCGATTAGCGACATGGTATCAGAGCTTGTCAAAGATATGGCAGCGTAAACACCTTCGAGGTCAAGGTGCTAAGAGTATGAGGTAAGGGTTCGTTCTTGCCATTTCCTGTCCTGTATTACCGTGTTAAGACTAGGGTTGAGTTCATCAATTACGAATTCTCGTCCTTTATGGTATTATGCGGATTAGGCGGTGACTGATCTGAGAAAAAGAACAGGCCCTAACTTGGCAGTTGAGGCAGGAGGCCTGTTGTAAGCCCAAGGGCACGCCTATGTGATCTCAGTATAGTCTATTTCTAATCTGGAACTTATCTCTAGGATGGCTTTGGTGATTATGAACTAAGCTTATATGTCTAACGCATGGGAAAAATCTATTCAGGAATGGTATGAGCATTCCCGAACCTCTAATCTCGAATACCTTGACCTTGCTTTAACATCTAAAGTTACAACAAACCAGCTAGCACATAATCTTGCTGTAATCTATGACAAGACTTGCCTGACAAGACTTGCCTGTCATCAAAAGTTCACCTAAAGAACTTTAAACAAGTACTTGAACAGTGTCAGAACATCACACGAGAAGTCTCGGGACTAAGAGACTCTCTGACGAACTTGACAACTGTCATACTTGACAGTAGAACTTTCACACAACAAGACGCCAGGGAACTTGCACTTGAAGCAATCAGGCTACTTCGGCAACCAGAGAAGGATAGTCTCGCACTATCTTTACACACCACTGAAGAACTTGCTCAGGTAAAAAGGCTTCTTTTTCAGCTAGATCAAAGCGGCATCACCCAGAGGCCGCAGGAGGCCCAAGGAAGCCTAAGGGTTTTCAAAAACCCTTTCGACATACTCAAGGAGGAGCAGGAGAATCTTGAAGGCGAATGACGTCAAGGCCGAACATCCAGTTGGCCTTGGAACAACCGTCAACATCGTCTCCACTCTTCGAAGACCAGATTCGAGGATACAAGAGAACTCATCGGCGCCTTCACACCGCCCAGCAAGCAACAAGAAGGGTGGGCCAGTTCCTCATGGGGCGGAGCACCCCACAGCATACCTTGGAACAGCAACTTGATCCACAGGTACAGCTGAAATTGTCGATGCAGGAGAGAGCTGCAATCGTCCCTGCGGAGGTTCTCTACCACTCCCGAAGGGATGATGTACACCATAAGGTGTACACGCACAGATCGGAGGAGTCGATCTTGTGTGTCAACAACAACCAGGTGGACCTTTCCTTCATCCAAGAGGAGAGCTACCACCAGCTGCAGAGAAGCGGAATGCAGTACATACACCTCGGGGTACTGCAGCTCCGGATCCAGACACTACACCGACAGGAGGTCGGAACAATAGCACTGATTCTCTTTCGAGACGATCGGTGGGCAGGAGATAAGGCCATATTGGCCACAATGGAGGTCGATCTGGCTAAGGGCAGCCAGTTAGTTTATGTCATACCAGACATAATGCTAACCATTGGGGATTTTTACAGAAATCTCCAAGTCTCTATCCTGACCAAAGGATATGAAAACTGGCAGAATGGAGAATCCAATCTGCTCATTACCAGGGGATTGGTCGGACGGCTGTCGAATACTCCAAACGTAGGCTTCGCCTACGAAATTCAAGGGGTCGTGGACTACTTGGCAAGCCACGGCGTACACGCCCTCCCAGGACGCAGGTACTCTGCCGGAACATTACAGGGACAAAGCTGGGTTGTGCGACCAACCCAAGTGCTCACCCCAACACAACCTGAAGAGGTGACCAGCAGGAGCCTCCTCGATGGGAGTATTTCCCTCCGATTCGGAGGATACAAGCCAGTGGAGACAGACAGGAGGTCATGTTACCTCCAACGAGATGAGGAAGTCCATAGCGACGAGGAGGAGCTCAAAGCCACTCATATACTCGCCGTCCTAATAGATGAAGCAGCACAAGATGAAGAGAGCGATGACGAAAGTTATTTCCATCGCCTCCTGAACCAGGACTTTCTAGAAGGAGACCTGGACTACCCGTCCCCAGCAACGAAATGGGACGTATACCCTGATGACGAGGAAGTGTACGACAACCCCTTCCAGCAAGAGGAAGGTAACACCTGCACTATTTCCATAACTAATATAATAGCTGCAGGATGTGAAGCTGAGTCGGAGATGGAATATCCAGTACTGAAAAAACTAACTGAGCAATTGTACGCAAGTACAATAACTTCGGCGGCATCTCCTCACCGTCCATACATGCCGCCAGAAGATGCTGCAATGGGTCCTCCGGGCTACCCGCCAGCTACAAACACAGTCCCGTCAACGTCGCGGATGACACCCACATTTGAGCAGCGAAGTCAAGGAAGGTTCCAGAGAGGCTTCAACAATGAAATGTGGACCCTGCCTTCTGCTCAGCAAAATAGTGGGGCTATGTTCGTAATTCCCGAACAGCTTGGCCTCTTTGATGAGGTATTTTCCAGATGGGAGGCCATTACAAGGAACCACATTGCGGGCATAGGATTCACGGACACGAGGGACAAGATCGAGTACATCGAGAACCTGCTAGGCGAGGCTGAAAGACTCGTCTGGGTGCAATGGCGCATGCAGTACGGAATGAGTACCAGGCCACCATTGCTGCAGGAGAAGGAAGAGCTGGCACTCAAAATATCCTCTCCCAAATGAGAAGGGTATTTTCATTAGAAGATCCAACGCAAGGGTCAACCCTTGCCCAAAACGAAGCTTACAGGGATCTTGAACGTCTTTCATGTGAAAATATAAAAGATATATTGCTTTACATGAATGACTATCTCAGGCTTGCAACAAAAATAGGAAGGCTATTCATCAGCACGGAACTATCCGAAAAATTCTGGACGAAGATGCCGGGAGAACTGGCCCGAAGAATGAAGACGGCCTTTGACCAACAATACCCAGGAGCCAACATAGGCGTGATCCCGAGAATTCTCTTCGCCTACAAATTTCTCGAAGAAGAATGTAAAGATGCTGCATTCAAAAGGTCCCTCAAGGACCTTTCTTTCTGCGGTAAGATCCCGATCCCAGGTTATTACACCAAGGAGAAGAAGTACGGGGTCAGAAAGGCGAAGACATACAAAGGGAAGCCGCACGACACTCATGTGAGGATAGAAAAGAGGAAGCACTTGGTACGCAACAGACAGTGCAAGTGCTACCTCTGCGGTAATGAAGGGCACTTTGCAAGAGAATGCCCGAATGACAGGAGGAACGTGAAGAGAGTTGCCATCTTCGAGCAGCTCAACGTTCCCGAAGATTATGAACTCATCTCTGTGAAGGAAGGGGAGGAACAAAGTGATGCAATCTTCAGCATCTCTGAAGGAGAGGACACTCAAAGCCTTCACTACTCTCTCAGCCCCCTTATACATGAGGAAGTCATCTATGCCCTCGGAGAGATAGGAGAATGGGATACCTTAGGGGAACCCAGTGGCAGGTTTGACTACTATGTACGCTATTCCCCGCCTCCATCTTTTTACTACGACTTTCCTGTAGTAACAAGCGGATGGGGTGATCATGAGGAGGAACCTGCTGAGTCTACCAGATCCCCAATACAGCCCCAGCAAGGAGAAGCTTCTTCTGCCTTGAACGAAGTCGAAGTAGGACATCGCCCTCTGCCACAAGAAGAGGAGAGATGTTCGTATCACCAACACCAGACCATGGAAAGGACAAAAGCACACTGCCTCAATTGCAGACTTACAGCCTGCAACCTGTGCGGACCACACTATGATAGGACGGAGGAACCAACTACATCAGCCCCGCCTGCACCATGTCCTTCCCAGAAGCTGCTGCAAGAGCAGCAACACTACATAACATGGTGTGAGGAGGAGATCGAGAGGTTGCAAAGGAAGGTAGCATATTACAAGCAACAGGCTCGGGAGCTCAACAAGAGCCGACAGGAAAATACTTCACCACCATCTGAGAACAACTACATCTCCTCGGTTTCTTCGGTCGACCTCTTTTCTGCAAAAGAGACCCTCTTAGCAACTGACTTTCCCGAACCCTGCCAGCGCCAACCTCGGCAACGACGACCACGTCGATAGCATCACCGCTCTCGCCGCCACTGCGCAACACTACCATCTATATCAGATGCTACAGACGACACCATAGCTACACCAGCAAACGCTATCCCCACAGACCCGGCTCCACGCAAAGTGATGCCAGCAAACCAATGGAGGCAACGTCTCCAGGCGACCCAGCCCAACCACCCAGCAAGTCCAAAAGGAAAAGGCCCTAGTACCAGTAGCAAGTAGCCGCCACGACTAAGCAAGCGGAGCGTGGTGGGAAGGTGTGCAGAGAATAAAACACTGTAGCTACACTGTAGCTAATGTAGCCATACAGACAGCTGTCACTGTAGCTGACAGACAGCTGTCACTGTAACTACTATAGTCGTATAGACAGCTGTCACTGTAGTAGTCTATACTCTAGTATAGGGTTACTGTGCATAGGACGGTGACCACTGTACGTAGGGGCGGTGCGCACTGTAGCAGAACACTGTACACTATAGCAGGTACACTGTACACTATAGCACTGTAGCGCACTGTAGCAGAATGACGTAAGCGCTTACATCATGAGCTCAGCCCGCCCTCTATATAAAGGGGGCGGCAGTCCCATTGTAAGGCATGTCCAAGGAGTTTGTAGAATTGTCCAAAGAGCAATAAGGATCTGAGAGTTTTCCATATCTTTTTCTTATTTCTTGTTGTTCTCCACTAGAAATCTCCACGAGAGCGCTAAGCTTCCGCTAGGCAATCGCCATGGATCGTCGTATAACCGGCGATTAGCGAGTTGTGTGAAGAGAATAAAACACTGTAGCTACACTGTAGCTACTGTAGCCGTACAGACAGCTGTCACTGTAGCTGACAGACAGCTGTCACTGTAACTACTGTAGTCGTACAGACAACTGTCACTGTAGTAGTCTGTACGCTAGTATAGGGTTACTGTGCATAGGACGGTGACCACTGTACGTAGGGGCGGTGTGCACTGTAGCAGAACACTGTATACTGTAGCAAGTACACTGTAGCACTGTAGCGCACTGTAGCAGAATGACGTAAGCGCTTACGTCATGAGCTCAGCCCGCCATCTATATAAAGGGGGCGGCAGTCCCATTGTAAGGCATGTCCAAGGAGTTTGTAGAATTGTCCAAAGAGCAATAAGAATCTGAGAGTTTTCCATATCTCTTTCTTATTTCTTGTTGTTCTCCACTAGAAATCTCCACGAGAGCGCTGAGCTTCCGCTAGGCAATCGCCGTGGATCGTCGTATAACCGGCGATTAGCGACATGGTATCAGAGCTTGACAAAGATATGGAGGAGTAAATCCCCAGAGGTTAAGGTATGAAAGGTTAGGGGATGGATTTGTTTTATCCTACCTGTTTCTGTTCTTCTCTGAGCTTACGTGTTTCATGCTTTCATATGAACTATCTTGTTTCTGCCTGGTATTATGCTAATCAGGCAAAAGGTTACGGGTATTATGCTTTCTGGGTTATGAACTAATAGGAAAAAGAATAGGTCCTAACTTGGCAGTAAGGCGTGTGGCCGTGAGTAAGCCCAAGGGCACACCTGTGTGATCCTAGAAAGTTCTAACCTAGCGAGGAACTTCCCTGCCTAAACCTGGATAGGAACTGCCCGGTAGAAGCTTATAGTGAATTTGGTAGCATAGATGTCACAAGCTTGGGAGAGAACAATACAGGATTGATATAACACTTCCCTAACCACAAACCCGGAATACTTTGACCTTACTTCAACTAAGAAGTGTTAATCTCAACCAACTAGCTAACTGTTACAGTTGAACGGATCAAGCAAGCACCGGAGTCCTTGAACAAGCCACGAAGATGATCATGGCCTACTACCTGCCTACTTCACAACAATACTACTACGACCAGTGCTATCAGGCCCAACAAAGCTATCGGCACTCTTACAATGATTATTACGGTCACAAGGCCTCAGACGAAGAATACTCCACTGAAGACGACGACGACCCCCTAACATCTTCTTATTTTCTGCCTTCTTTCAGTGCTAACTGGGATCACTACGTGCGATTTAAGGGGAGTCCCCTCTACGTGCAGTATTTGCAGAGTCAAACGTCTCATGGTGCACGGCACGAAGAACTCGAGCCTCTCGACGAAACCATCGACGACCGTCAAGAGACCATCCTTGATGCTGGCTGCTGCTCTCCAGTCTATGATGAGTATGACACCGACACCGACTCTATCCCGTCCGACTCATCAGCTGACCTAGTAACGGACACTGAGGACCATTACTCCTCTCCATCATCTGAGGATGCTTCCTCTCCTTCCTCCTCTGGCGAGGAAGACTGCACCTACTCGGTCACTTCGGCCGATTCCTTTTCTGCAGAGGATACCATCTACAGTGTACTTGCTACAGTGTACAGTGTACCTGCTATAGTGTACAGTGTTTTGCTACAGTGCGCACCGCCCCTACGTACAGTGGTCACCGTCCTATGCACAGTAACCCTATACTAGAGTATAGACTACTACAGTGACAGCTGTCCTACAGTGACAGCTGTCTGTACGACTACAGTAGTTACAGTGACAGCTGTCTGTCAGCTACAGTGACAGCTGTCTGTACGGCTACAGTGTTGCTACAGTGTTTTATTCTCTTCACACCTTCCCACCACGCTCCGCTTG
Organism: Trichopus zeylanicus subsp. travancoricus; assembly: GCA_005019695.1. NCBI lineage: Eukaryota > Viridiplantae > Streptophyta > Magnoliopsida > Dioscoreales > Dioscoreaceae > Trichopus > Trichopus zeylanicus. The sequence continues at coordinate 55,171 of RXID01014728.1, forward strand.
CTAGTCGTGGCGGCTTACTTGCTACTGGTACTAGGGCCTTTTCCTTTTGGACTTGCTGGGCGGTTGGGCTGGGTCGCCTGGAGACGTTGCCTCCACTGGTTTGCTGGCATCACTTTGCGTGGAGCCGGGTCTGTGGGGATAGCGTTTGCTGGTGTAGCTATGGTGTCGTCTGTAGCATCTGATATAGATGGTAGTGTTGCGCAGTGGCGGCGAGAGCGGTGATGCTATCGACGTGGTCGTCGTTGCCGAGGTTGGCGCTGGCAGGGTTCGGGAAAGTCAGTTGCTAAGAGGGTCTCTTTTGCAGAAAAGAGGTCGACCGAAGAAACCGAGGAGATGTAGTTGTTCTCAGATGGTGGTGAAGTATTTTCCTGTCGGCTCTTGTTGAGCTCCCGAGCCTGTTGCTTGTAATATGCTACCTTCCTTTGCAACCTCTCGATCTCCTCCTCACACCATGTTATGTAGTGTTGCTGCTCTTGCAGCAGCTTCTGGGAAGGACATGGTGCAGGCGGGGCTGATGTAGTTGGTTCCTCCGTCCTATCATAGTGTGGTCCGCACAGGTTGCAGGCTGTAAGTCTGCAATTGAGGCAGTGTGCTTTTGTCCTTTCCATGGTCTGGTGTTGGTGATACGAACATCTCTCCTCTTCTTGTGGCAGAGGGCGATGTCCTACTTTGACTTCGTTCAAGGCAGAAGAAGCTTCTCCTTGCTGGGGCTGTATTGGGGATCTGGTAGACTCAGCAGGTTCCTCCTCATGATCACCCCATCCGCTTGTTACTACAGGAAAGTCGTAGTAAAAAGATGGAGGCGGGGAATAGCGTACATAGTAGTCAAACCTGCCACTGGGTTCCCCTAAGGTATCCCATTCTCCTATCTCTCCGAGGGCATAGATGACTTCCTCATGTATAAGGGGGCTAAGAGAGTAGTGAAGGCTTTGAGTGTCCTCTCCTTCAGAGATGCTGAAGATTGCATCACTTTGTTCCTCCCCTTCCTTCACGGAGATGAGTTCATAATCTTCGGGAACGTTGAGCTGCTCGAAGATGGCAACTCTCTTCACGTTCCTCCAGTCATTTGGGCATTCTCTTGCAAAGTGCCCTTCATTACCGCAGAGGTAGCACTTGCACTGTCTGTTGCGTACCAAGTGCTTCCTCTTTTCTATCCGCACATGAGTGTCGTGCGGCTTCCCTTTGTATGTCTTCGCCTTTCTGACCCCGTACTTCTTCTCCTTGGTGTAATAACCTGGGATCGGGATCTTACCGCAGAAAGAAAGGTCCTTGAGGGACCTTTTGAATGCAGCATCCTTACATTCTTCTTCGAGAAATTTGTAGGCGAAGAGAATCCTCGGGATCACACCTATGTTGGCTCATGGGTATTGTTGGTCAAAAGCCGTCTTCATTCTTCGGCCTAGTTCTCCCGGCATCTTCATCCAGAATTTTTCGGATAGTTCCGTGCTGATGAAGAGTCTTCCTGTTTTTGTTGCAAGCCTGAGATAGTCATTCATGTAAAGCAATATATCTTTTATATTTTCACATGAAAGACGTTCAAGATCCCGGTAAGCTTCGTTTTGGGCTAGGGTTGACCCTTGCGTTGGATCTTCTAATGAAAATACCCTTCTCATTTGGGAGAGGATATTTTGAGTGCCAGCTCTTCCTTCTCCTGCAGCAATGGTGGCCTGGTACTCATTCCGTACTGCATGCGCCATTGCACCCAGACGAGTCTTTCAGCCTCGCCTAGCAGGTTCTCGATGTACTCGATCTTGTCCCTCGTGTCCGTGAATCCTATGCCCGCAATGTGGTTCCTTGTAATGGCCTCCCATCTGGAAAATACCTCATCAAAGAGGCCAAGCTGTTCGGGAATTACGAACATAGCCCCACTATTTTGCTGAGCAGAAGGCAGGGTCCACATTTCATTGTTGAAGCCTCTCTGGAACCTTCCTTGACTTCGCTGCTCAAATGTGGGTGTCATCCGCGACGTTGACGGGACTGTGTTTGTAGCTGGCGGGTAGCCCGGAGGACCCATTGCAGCATCTTCTGGCGGCATGTATGGACGGTGAGGAGATGCCGCCGAAGTTATTGTACTTGCGTACAATTGCTCAGTTAGTTTTTTCAGTACTGGATATTCCATCTCCGACTCAGCTTCACATCCTGCAGCTATTATATTAGTTATGGAAATAGTGCAGGTGTTACCTTCCTCTTGCTGGAAGGGGTTGTCGTACACTTCCTCGTCATCAGGGTATACGTCCCATTTCGTTGCTGGGGACGGGTAGTCCAGGTCTCCTTCTAGAAAGTCCTGGTTCAGGAGGCGATGGAAATAACTTTCGTCATCGCTCTCTTCATCTTGTGCTGCTTCATCTATTAGGACGGCGAGTATATGAGTGGCTTTGAGCTCCTCCTCGTCGCTATGGACTTCCTCATCTCGTTGGAGGTAACATGACCTCCTGTCTGTCTCCACTGGCTTGTATCCTCCGAATCGGAGGGAAATACTCCCATCGAGGAGGCTCCTGCTGGTCACCTCTTCAGGTTGTGTTGGGGTGAGCACTTGGGTTGGTCGCACAACCCAGCTTTGTCCCTGTAATGTTCCGGCAGAGTACCTGCGTCCTGGGAGGGCGTGTACGCCGTGGCTTGCCAAGTAGTCCACGACCCCTTGAATTTCGTAGGCGAAGCCTACGTTTGGAGTATTTGACAGCCGTCCGACCAATCCCCTGGTAATGAGCAGATTGGATTCTCCATTCTGCCAGTTTTCATATCCTTTGGTCAGGATAGAAACTTGGAGATTTCTGTAAAAATCCCCAATGGTTAGCATTATGTCTGGTATGACATAAACTAACTGGCTGCCCTTAGCCAGATCGACCTCCATTGTGGCCAATATGGCCTTGTCTCCTGCCCATCGATCGTCTCGAAAGACAATCAGTGCTATTGTTCCGACCTCCTGTCGGTGTAGTATCTGGATTCGGAGCTGCAGTACCCCGAGGTGTATGTACTGCATTCTACTTCTCTGCAGCTGGTGGTAGCTCTCCTCTTGGATGAAGGAAAGGTCCACCTGGTTGTTGTTGACACACAAGATAGACTCCTCCGATCTGTGCGTGTACACCTTATGGTGTACATCATCCCTTCGGGAGTGGTAGAGAACCTCCGCAGGGACGATTGCAGCTCTCTCCTGCATCGACAATTTCAGCTGTACCTGTGGATCAAGTTGCTGCTCCAAGGTATGCTGTGGGGTGCTCCGCCCCATGAGGAACTGGCCCACCCTTCTTGTTGCTTGCTGGGCGGGGTGAAGGCGCCGATGAGTTCTCCTGTATCCTCGAATCTGGTCTTCGAAGAGTGGAGACGATGTTGACGGTTGTTCCAAGGCCAACTGGATGTTCGGCCTTGACGTCATTCGCCTTCAAGCTTCTCCTGCTCCTCCTTGAGTATGTCGAAAGGGTTTTTGAAAACCCTTAGGCTTCCTTGGGCCTCCTGCGGCCTCTGGGTGATGCCGCTTTGATCTAGCTGAAAAAGAAGCCTTTTTACCTGAGCAAGTTCTTCAGTGGTGTGTAAAGATAGTGCGAGACTATCCTTCTCTGGTTGCCGAAGTAGCCTGATTGCTTCAAGTGCAAGTTCCCTGGCGTCTTGTTGTGTGAAAGTTCTACTGTCAAGTATGACAGTTGTCAAGTTCGTCAGAGAGTCTCTTAGTCCCGAGACTTCTCGTGTGATGTTCTGACACTGTTCAAGTACTTGTTTAAAGTTCTTTAGGTGAACTTTTGATGACAGGCAAGTCTTGTCAGGCAAGTCTTGTCATAGATTACAGCAAGATTATGTGCTAGCTGGTTTGTTGTAACTTTAGATGTTAAAGCAAGGTCAAGGTATTCGAGATTAGAGGTTCGGGAATGCTCATACCATTCCTGAATAGATTTTTCCCATGCGTTAGACATATAAGCTTAGTTCATAATCACCAAAGCCATCCTAGAGATAAGTTCCAGATTAGGAATAGACTATACTGAGATCACACAGGCGTGCCCTTGGGCTTACAACAGGCCTCCTGCCTCAACTGCCAAGTTAGGGCCTGTTCTTTTTCTCAGATCAGTCATCGCCTAATCCGCATAATATCATAAAGGACGAGAATTTGTAATTGATGAACTTAACCCAAGTCTTAACACGGTAATACAGGACAGGAAATGGCAAGAACGAACCCTTACCTCATACTCTTAGCACCTTGACCTCGAAGGTGTTTACGCTGCCATATCTTTGACAAGCTCTGATACCATGTCGCTAATCGCCGGTTTTTCGACGATCCACGGTGATTGCCTAGCGGAAGCTCAGCGCTCTCGTGGAGATTTCTAGTGGAGAACAACAAGAAATAAGAAAGAGATATGGAAAACTCTCAGATTCTTATTGCTCTTTGGACAATTCTACAAACTCCTTGGACATGCCTTACAATGGGACTGTCGCCCCCTTTATATAGAGGGCGGGCTGAGCTCATGACGTAAGCGCTTACGTCATTCTGCTACAGTGCGCTACAGTGCTACTACTACTGTTGCTGCAGCAGCTGCTGCTGCTGTAACTACTACAACTACAATAGCTTCGGTTACTTCCACTATTGCTACAACAACTACTACTACTGCAACTGCGACTACTACTATCGCTGCCACAACTTCTTCTACTTCTACTTCTACTACTACCACTGCTACAACTCCTGATACTACTACTACAACTTCTGCTACTACTTCTACTACTATTACTACAGCTACTACTACTACTACTTCGGCTACTACTACTACTACTACTACTACTACTACTACTACTACTACTACTACTACTACTACTACTACTACTACTACGACTAGTACTTCTATTTCTATTACTACGACTGCTGCTACGATTACTACTACTGCTGCTGCTACTACTGTTAGTAATATTACTTCCTATATTACTGTTGCGGCTGTTACTATTGTTGCAACAACTACTACTGCAACTACTTCAGTAACTTCCACTATTGCTATAATTACTACTACTACTACGACTACTACAACTAATGTCGCTGCCACAACTTCTTCTACTTATTCTTCTACTACTACTGCTGCTCCTACTACTGACACTACTACTGAAACAACTACTACTACTACTATTGCTCCTACTACTACTACAACTACTACTGCTGCTATTACTACTATTGCAACTACTACTACTACTACTACTTCTTCTGCTACTACTGCTACTACTACTACTACTTCTACCTCTACTACTACTACTACTACTTCTACTATGACTACTACTATTGGTACTACAACTGCTACTACTAATGCTGCTACTGCTACTACTACTGCGGCTATTAATACTACTTCGGCTAATACTGCTACTGCTACTACTGCTGCTGCCATTACTACAGCTGCAACTTCTACTACTACTACTACTACTTCATCCCCTAGTACTTCTACTACAACTACTACTTTTCCAATAACAGCAAGTACTACTACCTCTCCTACTACTACCCCTCCTACTACTACTACTACGACTACAACTTCTACTATTTCTACTACTACTATTATTACTACTTCTACTACTATAACTGCTACTTCTACTGCAACTACTACTGCTACTACTGCTATTACTACTTCTACTGCAACTCCTGCTGTTGCTACTACTACTACTACTGCTACTACTAATACTACTACTACTGTTGCTACTGCTGCTATTGCAGCTACTACTACTACTACTACATCTACTGCTATTGCTACTGCTACTGCTTCTGCTTCAACTACTACTGCTGCTACTATAGTTCCTACTACTACTACTGCTACTATAGTTCCCACTACTACTACTACTTTGACAACTACTACAGCCACAGCTACGATGACTACTGCTACTTGTCCAATTACTGCTACTACTACTGCTACTTCGGCCACTACTACTGTTGCTGCTACAACACTACTACTACTGCTGCTATTGCAGCTACTACTAGTTCTACTACAACTATAATTGTTGCGACTATTGCTGGTACTATGGTGACTACTACTGTTGCTGCTTTTACAATTAATACTACTATTAATTGTGCTAATGCTACTTCAATGACTACTAGCACTACTGCTCCTACCACTTCTACTACTACTTCAGCTATTACTACTACTTTAGCTTTTACTACTACTACTACTACTACTACTACCACAACTACTACTTTAGATTTTACTACAGCTGCTATGCATGGGGCTACTTCTACAACCATGGCTACTATTTTTGCTACTATTACTACTGCTACTACTACTAGTACAACTACTATTGCGACTACTACTATTACTACTACTACTACTACAACCACAACTATTACTACCACAACAAATACTACTACTACTACTACTAATCATAATAATACTACTACTACCACAACAACAACAACAACAATAACGACTACTACTACAACAATCACTACTACTACTACTACTCGTATTACAACTACCACTCCTATGTACTATTGCTAATACTACGACTATGACTACTACTCTTACTACTATTGCTATTGCTACTACAGCTACGACTACTTCTACTACTGCTACCACTCCTACAACTATTACAACAACAACAGCAACAACAACTAATACTACTATTACTACTACTACTACTAGTACTATTACTGCTACTACTGCCACTACTACTATTACTCCTATTACTACTCCTACTATTTCTACCACTACAACTGCTACTAATCCAACTACTACTATTACTATTATTACCATAACTACGATTACTACTATTACTATAACTACTACTACAACAACAACTACTACTTATGCTACTACTACAAATTCTACTACTACTACTACTACTACTATTACTACTATTGCTACAACTATTACTATAACAACAACAACAACTTCTACGATTACTACTACTATTGTAGCAACAGCTACTGCTAGTACTACTACTACCTATCTTACTAATACTACTATTGTTGCTACAACTTCTACTACTATTGCTGCTGCTGCCTCTACTACAACTACTATTTCTACTACTACAACTTGTACTGCTACTACTGCTGCTACTACTACTACTGCTTCTACTACTACTACTACTACTACTTCTACTACTATTACTACAATTGCTGCTGCTACTACTACTACTATTATAACAATAACCACTACAGCTACTACTCGTATTACTACTATTACTGCTACTACTGTTGCTGCTACTACTACAACAACAACTATTGCTACTACTACTAGTACAACCACTGCTGCGGTTAGCACTACTACTACTACTACTGCTACTGCTACTACTGCTGTTACTGCTACTACTACTACTACTAGTACTACTACTACTTCCGCTACTATTACTACTAATACTACAACTACTACTAATAATACTACTACTACTGCTGCTACTTCTACTACTGCTACTACTACTCCTCCTACTACTTATGCTATTGCTACTACTACTGCTATTACTATTGCTACTACAACTACTACTACAACAACTACTATTACTACTATTGCTATTGCTTATACTACTACTGCTACTACTACTATTACTTCTATTGCTACAACTGCTGCTACTACTACTGCTACTACAATAACTGCTTCAGCTACAACTTCTACTAGTATTACACCTGCTACTTCTGCTACTACTGCTGCTGCTGCTACTACTACTACTACTGCTGCTGCTACGACTACTACATCTCATGCTACTTCTACTACTACTGCTGCTGCTGCTACTTCTACTACCACTACTACTACTATATCTCCTAGTACTTCTACTACTGCAAATACTACTAGTGCAACTATACTGCTACTGCTTCTACAACTCATACTACTACTACATTTCCAATAATAACAAGTGCTACTACCGCTTCTACTACTTGGACTCCTGTTACTACTACTACTACAATAACTACTACTACTGCTACTACTAGTATTAGTACTGCTACAACATCTACCACTGCTATTGATGCTACAACCGCTATGGCCTCTACTGCTGCTACTTCTATGGCCTCTACTACTACTAGTAGTACTACTACGACTACTACAACTACTTCTCAAACAACAACAACTACTGCTACTACTACAACTAATACTACTACTGCTACTACTATTACAGCTACTGATACTACTACTACTCCTACTTCTAAGCAACTACTACTTCTGGTACTGCTGCTACTACCCCAACTGCTACTGCCACTCTTACTATTACTTTCACTACTACTACTTCTACTAACACAACTGCTGTTGCTACTATTGCTAGTACTGATACTGCTGCAATAGCTACGACAACTACTTCTACAACTACTGCTGCTACTACTACTATTGCAACTACTACTACTACTGCTGCTACTACTACTAATTCAACTACTACTACTACTGCTAATACTACTATTACTAATGCTCCTCCTACTACTACTACTGCTACTGCTACTGCTACAACTACTTCTTTTCTTACTACTACTACTTCGGCTACTAGTATTATTGCTACTACTACTACTATTACTACTACAGCAAGTACAACTACTGCTCTTACTATTGCTAATGCTGCCACTACTACGACTGCAACTACTACTACTACTATTGTTACCACTACTACTAGTACTACAACAACTACTGCTGCTGCTACTACTACAATGACTGCTACTACAACTACAACAACAGCTATAAAGACTATACTTGTACTATTATTGCTATTACTACTGCTACTACTACTGCTACTTTGGCTACTACTACCTCAACCATGACAACACTACTACTACTACTGATGTTGCCGCTACTCCTAGTTCTACTACTACTATAGTTGCTACGACTATTGCTACTACTATGGTGACTGCTACTGGTGCTGCTCTTATAACAACAACTACTACTGTTGATACTACTAATGCTACTAAAACAACTATTACTAATCCTACTACTAGAGCAACTAGTACTCTGACTACTACTACTACTACTACTACTACTACTGCTACTACTAATATTACAACTACCACTCCTACTACTACTTTTACTAATACTACAACTACCACAACTGCTCTTACTACTATTGCTACTACTACTTCTACTACTACCACTACCACTACTACTACTACTACTATAACAACAACTACTACTACTGCTGCTGCTGCTACTACTTCTATTACTACTACTACTCCTACTACTAATACCTCTGTTGCAACTCCTACTACTTCTCCGACTGTTCCTAATACGACACCTTCTACTACTACTCCAACTACTACTACTAGTAATACTGCTGCTAATACTACAACTACTACTACAACAACAATAACTACTACTGTAGTTGGTACTGCCACGACTGCTCCTCCTACTACTACAACTACTACTAGTAGTAGTGCTACTACTACTACTACTATTACTACTAATACACTAACTACAACTGCTACTATTACTACTATAACATCTACTATTGGTACTACTACTACTACAACTACTATTAATACTATGACTACTTCTGCTACTACGGCTAGTACTACTACTACTACTACTACTACTACTACTACTACTACTACTACTACTACTACTACTACTACTACTACTACTACTACTACTACTACTACTACTACTACTACTACGACTACTACCATTACTACTACTACTACTACTACAACTACTATTACTACTACTACTACTTTTGCTACTGCTGCTACCACTACTACAACTACTACTACTTCTACTACCATTACTACAACTACTGCTATTGCTGCTACTACAACTACCTCTGCTACTACTCTTACTACTATTACTACAACTATTTCTACTACTACTATTACTACACCAACGACTACTCCTGCTACTACTACTACTACTACTATGACAACAGCAACAACTTCTTCTTCTACTACCACTAATACTACTCCTACAGCTGCTACTTCTGTTCTCAACAGGAACCTCTGTTTAAGGATGTAGATTTGGAACTGATAGATGGACTTCAAGGCTGCTAGCACTTTCTTCTGGATTGTCGAATAGTTTTTATGGGCATCATCCACGTGCTTACGACGTACTAGATTACCTCTTCCTTTCGATCATGTACCTGTTTAAGGACTCATCCCCAACTTCGGATGCATCGGTCTCAATCACCTTCTCGTTATTGTCGTTTGGCAGGGCAAGAATTGGGAGTTTATTTACCACAATTTTCTTCACTACTACAACTGCTACTACTACAACTACTAAAGCTAATACTACTACTTCTACTACTACTACTGCTACACCTACTATTACTACTATTACTATTGCCACTAATCCTCCTACTACAACTAGTACTAGTACCACAACTACCACTACTATTGCTGCTACTACAACACCAACTGCTACTGCAACTACTGCTTCTGCTTCTACTGCTACTACTACCACTTCTACTACTGCTGCTATAATTTCTGTGATTACTACTACTAATACTTCAACTACTACTACTTCCACTCATAATGTTGCTGCTGCAACTACTGCTACTACTACTCCCGCAACAACTACTACTACTACTATGGAAACTACTGCTACTATTGCTGCTACTATTACTAATCCAACTGCAACAACTACTACTAATACAGCAACTACTGCTACTGCTTCTGCTAATAGTACTGCTACTACTACTACCACTATTACTACTACTGTTGCTGTTGCTATAGTAACTAGAACTACTACTACCACTGCTGCTATTGCTACCACCACTACGACTGCTACTTTTGCTGCTACTACTACTATCATTACTACTACTACTAATACTACTACAACACTAATACTTCTAATGCTACTACAACAATAGTTGCTACGACTACTGCTACTACTACTGCTACTACTACTTCTACTACTATTGCTGCTGCTCTTACAACTGCTACTACTACCACTGCTCTTGTAACTACTACAACAACTACTACTACAAGGACCAACACTAGTATTACTATGAGTGTGACTACTACTACTTCGGAGACAACAACAACAACTTCTTCTACGACCACTACTAGTACTACTGCTACTACTGCTGCGACTACTAATACTACTACTACTACTACTACTATTACTAGTACTGCTACTAATACTCCTACTACTACTACTACTACAACAACTACGACTACTACTACTACTACAACTTGTACTACTGTTACTACTACTACAATAACTATTATTATTACTAATACTACTATTATTACAACCACAATTGCTACAACCCCTACAACAACTCCTACTACTCCTACTCCCACTACTACTACTACTACTACAATTGCTGCTACTATTTCTACTTTTCTAATGGTACTTCCACTACTCCAACTTCAACTACTATTACTACCACTACCACTACAACCGCTGCTGTTGCTACTACTACGACAACTACTACTTCTATTACTACTGCTACTACTACTATTTCTACTACTACTCTTACTACTCTTACTACTCTTAGTCCTACTACTACTACTACTTGTACTACAACTATGACCACTAATACTACTCCTACTACAACTGCTACTACTAATACTATTACTATAACTATAACTACTGCTACAGCAACAACTACAACTACTTCTACTACTACTCATACTCCTATTACTACTCCTACTACTACTACTACAACAACAACAACAACAACTACTACTACTACTACTACAGTTCCTTGTACAACTACAACAAGTACTACTACGACTACTACTATTACTACTACTTCGACAACTACTATTACTACTACTTCGACAACTACTATTGCTACAGCTACTTGTACTATTACAACAACTACTACGACTACTATTACTATGACTACTAATGCAACTACTACTACTACTTCAACTATAACTACTACTGCTACTACAACTACCACCACTATTACAACTACTAATTCTAGTACTACTACTACGACTACAACCACTACTTCTACTGCTACTACTACTACTCAAACTACTATGACTATTACTACTACTACTACAATTACTACAAATTCTCCTACTATAACTTCTAATACAACTACTACTACAACTCTACTACTTCTACCACCACTACAACTAATACTACAATTATTAGTTTGACTACAACTATAACAACAACAACAACTACTACTACTACTACTAATAATAATAATAATAATAACAATAATATAGCTACTACTACTGCTGTTACTACTGCTGCTACTACTGCTACTACTACTACTACTACTAATAGTACTACTACTTCAACTACTGCTACTGCTGCTACTACTACTACTACGACTACTCATGCTACTGCTACTACTACTACAATGACTAGTACTACTACCACTCCTCCTTGTAATACTACTATGACTATTACAACAACAACAACAATAACTACTACTACTACTACTACCGATACCAATACTACTACTACTGCTACTACTACTACTACTACTACTATTACTTCTACTACCACTACTACTTCTACAACTGCTACAACTACTACAACAACTACTACTACTCCTACACCTCATGCTACTACTACTACTCTTACTTCTACAACTACTACCCCTACTACTACTACAACAACTGCTACTACTGCTACTGTTACTACTACTACAACTACTATTGCGACTACTACGACTACTACTAATACTAATACTACTCCACCTCCTCCTCCTCCTCCTCCTACTACTACTTCTGCAACTACAACTACTACCTCTACTTTTCCTACTACTACTACAACAACAACAAGAGTACTACAGTTGTTGTTGTTGCTACTACTACTATTCTAACTACTACTACTGCTGCTGCTACTAGTACTTCTACTACTGCTACTATTGCTACTACAACTACCTCTATGGCTACTACTGTTGCTACTACCACTACACTACTACTACCACTTCTACAACTAGCACTGCCACTACTACAACAACTACTTCTGTTACTACTAGTAATACTACTACAACTACTATAACTACTCCTACTACTACTACTACTACTACTTCTATTACTACAACTGCTACTACTACAAGTACTCCTATTGCTACTACTACTACTACTACTCCTACTATTAGTACTACTATTACTACTGCTATGACTTCTACTACTACCAATACTAATACTACTACTGCTGCTGCTGCTGCTACGACTCCTCCTCCTATTAATTCTACAACTACCACTGCTACTACTGCTACTACTACTGCTACTACTACGACTACTATTACTACAACAACAACTACTACTACTACTATTACTACTACTGCTACTACTACTTCGACTTCTACTACTGCTACTACCCTTATTACTACTACTATAGTTCCTACTACAATATTGTCACTACTATACGTATTGCTACTAATACAACAATTACTACTACTTATACTACTAATACTACTACTATTGCTTCAACTTCTATACCTACTATAGCTATTACTACTGTTATAACTACTACTATTGCTACTACTACTACTGCTACTACTACTACAACTACTACTACTACAACTACTACTAATATTACTACGACTCCTGCTACCACTACTAGTTCTACTATTACTGCTACTATAGCTACTACTTCTATTTCCATTGTTACTACTTCTACCACTACTACTATTTCTACTCCTAGTACTACTAGTAATACTACTACCACTACCCCAACTACAACCCCTACTGCTACACCAACTCCTATTACAACTATTACTCCTACTACAACTATTACTACTACTTGTACTGCTACTACTACAACTACTACTTCTAGTACTACTACTTCTACCACTACTACTAGTACTACCACTACTACTACTACTACTACTTCTTCTACTGCTACGACATGTCTGCTATTACTTCTATACTACAACTACTACAATAACTGCTGCGGCTGCAACTCAAACTACTACAACTACTCCTCCTACTTCTATTACCACCACCACTACTACTACTACTAGTATTTCTACTACAACTACTACAAGTACTTCAACTACTACTACTACTTCTACTACTTCTTCTACTACTACTAGTACTACTACTACAACTACGACTGCAACACATACTTCTACTGTTGCTACTATGATCTACTAGTAGTAGTACTATTATTACTGCAACTACTACTACTACTTCTGTTGCTACTACTAGCACTACTAGTACCACACCTATTACTACAAATACTACTACTATTACTACTACTACTATACCTGCTACTATTATTACTACTATTGCCACTACTACTTCTACTACTACTACTACTATGACTGCTACTATTACTACTACTATTGTCACTACTACTTCTACTACTACTACTACTATGAATGCTACTTCTACTACTATGACTAGAATTACTATTACTTCTACTACTACTACTACTACTTCTGCTGCTACTACTACTTTCTACTACTACTACAACTTTTACTACTACAACTACTACTACTCTAGCTACTACTGCTATTGCAACTATTGCTATCGCTACTACTTCTGCTACTACTACTACTCCTATTACTGCTACTATTACTACTGTTGCTACTACTACTACTACTATTACTATGACTACAACTATTACTACGACTACAACTACTACAGCTACTACTATTCCTACTACTCCTACTACAACTACTAATACGACTACTACTACATTGACTAATACTAAAAGTAGTACTATTACTTCTGCTACTGCTACTCCGACTCTAACTCCTACTCCTAGTACTATTGCAAATACTACTACATCTACAACTTCTACTATGACTTCTGCTGCAACTACGACTACTACTTCTACTACTTCTACTACTACTACTACTGCTACTGCTGCTGCTACTACTACTACTACTACTACTGCTACTACTACTACTACTACTACTACTACTACTACTAGCACTCATACTATAACTGCTACCACTACTTTCAATACTGCTACTGCTGCTGCTACGCCTACTACTCCAACTACTTTAACTACTGCTAATTTCGCCACTCCTACTACTACTAGTATTGCTACTACTACTACTCCAATTACCACTTATACTCCTACTCCTATGACTACAAGTACTACTATTCCACCACCTCCTCCTCCTCCTACTACTACTACACATACTCCCGCTACTGCTACTACAACTACTCCTATTAGTACAACAACTACTACTACTACAACTCATATTGCCACTCCTACCCCAACACCTAATCCTACAACTCCTTCCACAACTACAACTACTACAACAACAACTACTACAACACGTATTGCCACTCCTACCCCAACACCTAATCCTACAACTCCTTCCACAACTACAACTACTACTACTCCTACTACTACAACTACCACTTCTACTACTGCTACCACTACCACTGCTACTGCTACTACTATTACTACTGTTACTACAATCACCACTACTACTCCAATTTCTACTACTACTACTACCAGTACTACTACTACTACTACTTCTATTACTAGTACAACTGCTACTACTCCTACCCCAACTCCAATTGCTACTACTACTCCTACTACTAATAAAGCTACCACTGCTCCAATTACTCTTACTCCTAGTCCTGCTCTTACAACTACTACAAAGATTATTACAACTAATACTACTACTACTACAACTACAACTACTATTACTACTTCTACTACTACAACAACAACTACTACTACTGCTACTCCTACTCCTGCTCCAGCCACTACTTCTACTACTCCTATTCCTACTCCTACTCGTACTACTGCTACTACTACTACTACTACTCCTACTCCAACTCCTACTGCTACTTCTACACCTAAAACAACAACAACTACTATTACTAGTACTACTACTATTACAAGTACTGCTACCACTACTTCTACTACTACTACTAGTACTATGGCTACTACTACTATTGCTACTATTTCTACAACTACTACTCTAATTACTATAACTACTACAACCGCTATTATTATTACTAGTACTACTACTACTATTTCTACAACCTCTATTATTATTATAATTACTACAACAATAACAACAACAACAACAACAACAACTACTACTACTACTACTACTACTACTACTACTACTACTACTACTACTACTACTACTACCACTACTACTACTACTACTACTACTACTACTTCTACTACAAGTACTCCTGCTACAACTATTACCACTACTATTACTACTGTTGCTGCTACTATTGCTATTGCTGTTGCTGCTGCTACTGGGCCTGCTACTCCTACTACTCCAACTAATGCTATTACGGGCACTCCAATTACTATTACTATTGCTACTTCTACTACTCCTATTACCACTTGCTACTTCTACTACTCCTATTACCACTTGTACTCCTACTCCTTTGATTCCTACTACTGCTACTGCTACTCGTACTGCAACTCCAACTCCAACTCCTACTCCTACCAATCCTCCAACAGCTACAACTACTACAACCTCTACTACTACTACTATTGCTAATACTTCTACTACAGCTACCACTACTACTGCTAATGCTACCACTATTAGTACTGCTACTACTATTACCACAACTACTTCTATTGCTACTACTACTACTACTAGTACTACTACTATGACAAATACTACTATTGAAGCTGCTACTACTACTACTACTTATACTGCTAGTACAATTGCTCCTACTCCAACTAATACTTCTACTACTACCCCTACTACTACTACTACTACTATGACAAATACTACTATTGCAACTGCTACTACTACTAATACTACTACAACTAATACTACTACTATAATAATAACTACTACTAATACTACTTCTACTTCAACAGTAACAACAACTACTACTACCACTCGCAACCCTGCTCCTAACACTACTACAACAACTACTACTCCTACTACTGCCACAACTACTCCTACTCATACTCCTACTCATACTACTGCAAGTACCACTACAACTAGTACTACTGCTGCTGCTGCTGCTGCTCTTACTCCAACTCCTACTGCTACTTCTACACCTATGACTACTACTACTATGATTACTACTAACATAACTATTACTACTACTAGTAGTACTAATACAACGACTACTTCTAGTATTGCTACTACAACCACTACTACTACTAATATAAGTAGTACTACAACTACTAAAATTAGAACAATGTCTACAACTACTGCTCCTAATAGTACAACAACAACTGCTACAGCTACTACTACTACTACTACTACTACTACTACTAATACTACCACTGCAACTAATGCTACTTCTACTGCTTCTACTACTACTACTAGTGCTACAACTACTACTACAATACTACTAATACTACTATTACTACTGCTGCTACTACTACTACTACTACGAATACTCCAGCTACTTCTACTACTACTACTACTACTCCTCCTACTAGTACTACTACTACTATGACTACTCGTACTACCATTCCTACTCCAACTCCTACTCCTATCACTCCTCTGACAAGTACAACTACTACAACTACTACAACTACTACTACTCCTACAACTACTGCTACTACTTCTACTGCTGCTACCACTACTACTACTGCTACTACTATTACTACGACTACTCCTATTGCTATTAAGACTACTAGTACTACTACTACTACAACTACAACTACTATTATTGGAGCTACTACTACTGCAACTACTTCTATTACTTGTACAACTTCTACTGCTCCTACTGCTACTGCTACTCCTACTACTAATACTACTACCACTACTCCAATTACTATTACTCCCACTCCTACCCTTACTACTACTACTAATATTACTAAAACTACTACTACTACGACTACAACTACTAATACTACTTCTACTTCAACAACAACAACTACTACTACTACTACTCCTAGTCCTGCTCCTACATCTACAAACACTACTCCTACTAATACTACTAAAGCTACTACTACTCCTACTCCTACTCCTACTCATACTACAACTAGTACTACAACTACTAGTACTAGTACTACTACTACCGCCACTATTCCGATTCCTACAACTACCTCCACACCAACGACAACTACTACTACTGCTGCTGTGACAACTACACTGCTACAACTACTACTATTGCTTCTGCGACTAGAACTACTACCACAACTACTACTTCTACTGTGACCACAACTACTACTAGTATTACTACTACTATTGCTACAAGTACTTCTACTACTATTCCGACTGCTACCACTACTACAACAACTACTACTAGTACTATTATTACTTTGGTTATTACTAGAAGTTCTGCTTCTACTTCTACTGCTACTACCAGTACTGCTGCTACTACTACTCCTCCTGCTATGACTACTAGTTCTACTATTACTACTGCTACAGTTACTACTTCTATTTCTACTAAAACTACGCCTACTACTACTACTATTACAACTACCCCTGCTCCTACTACTACACCTACTCCTACACCAACTCCTATTATAACTACTAATGCTAGCACTACTACTACAACTACTACTACAACAACTACTACTGTTGCTGCTGCTTATACTACTACTGCTGCTAATTCTACTACAACTACTATTGCTACTATTAATAGTACTCCTACTACTTCTACTACTACTACTACTACTACAACAACTACTAATGATGCTGCTGCTGTGGCGGCAACACCTACAACTATAGCTACTACTCCTACAACTATTACTACTACTACTACTACTACTACTACAACAACTACTACTAGTACTCCTACTACACCTACAACTTTTACTTCAACAACTACTACTACTACTACTACTACTACTACTACTGCTGCTACTAATACTACTAATACTACTAATACTACTACTAGCACTACTACTTCAACTACTACTGCAATAACTACTTCTTCTGTTACTACTTCTAATAATACTGCTACTGCTACCACAACTACTACTTCTGCTGCTACTATAAGTACTACTACTACTATGCCTATTACTACAAATACTACTACTACTACGATTACTATTACCATTCCTACTGTTGCTTCAACTACTATTACTATTAGTACTACAATTACTACAGCTACTACCCCTACTATTGCGATTACTACATCTTATGCTACTACTACTGCTACTACCACAATTGCTGCTACTTCTACAGCTATTACTACTACCGCTGCTACTACTTCTATTGCTACTCCTACTACTCCACCTACCACCACTACTACTATGCTCACTACTGCTGCTCCTACTACTACCACAACTCTTACACCTACTCCTGTTACTACTACAACTACTATTACAACTACTTCTACTACTACTACTGTTGTTGCTACTGTTGCTACTACTACAACAACTACTGCTACAACCGCAATTACACCTACTTCTACTACTACTACTACTGCTACAGCTACAACAACTACAACCAGTACTACTACCATAAGTTCTACTACTACTACCACTACTGGTACTACCTCTCCAACTAAACTACTACTCCTGCTGCTACTATTATTACTACTACTACTACTTCTACTTCTCATACTGCTACTACTACAACAACTAGAACTGCTACTACTACTTCTACTACTGCTGCAACTACTATGACTAATACTACTGCTAATACGGCTACTACTACAACTGCTACCACAACCGCTACTACTGGTATTACTACTATAACTACTATTCTGACAACTACTACTGCCGCTACTACTGCAACTACTGCTACTACATCTACTATTGCTACTACTGCAACTTCTACTTCAACTGCTGCTTCTACTACTACTCCTATAACTACTACTACAACTACTGCTACTACTACTACTGCTTCTACTACTACTACAACTACTACTACAACTACTATGACTACTATAATGGCTACTGCTACTACTATTGCTACTACTACCACTTCTCCTTCTGCTACTGCTACTTAAGCTAATTTAGCTATTATTACTACAACTGCTACAGTTGTTGCAACTGCTACAGTTGTTGCAGCTGCTACTACTACTACTGCTACTACTATTGCTAATACAACAACTACGACTACAGTTACTACTCCTCCTCCTACTACTACTACTACTTCTACTCCTACTACTGCTACTACAACTACCACTACAATTACTACTACTACTACTGCTGCTGCTACTACTACTCCTACTATTACTACTACTATTACTACTACTACAACGACTACTGCTATAGCTACCACTTCTGCTACTACTGCTACTACAACTACTACTACTACGCTACTACTGCTATTGCTGTTGCAGCTACCACTACTACTACTAACACAATTGCTGTTACTACTGTCATTACTACTTTTACTACAACTACTGCTGCTATTACTACCACTACTACTACTTCTTCAACCACAACTACTGCTATAACAATAACAACAACAATAACTGCTACTACTACTACAACTGCTGCTGCTACTACAACTCAAACTACTACTACTTCCACTACTACCACTACAACTTCAGCTATTGCTACTACAACTACTACAGCTTCTACTACTACTATCGCTACAACTACCACGGTTTCGGCTAATGCTACTACTACTACTTCTCCTACTTCTATTGCCTCTGCTACTACTACTACTTCTAATATTAAAAATAGTTGTAGCAGTACTACTACTACTGATAGTACTACCACTACCAATCCTACTACAACTACTACAACTACTACTCTTACTACTACTACTTCTACTACAACTACAACAACTGCTATTGTGCTGCTGCTAACTGTTGTTACTACTACTGCTACCATTCCTACTTCTACTACTACCACTATGACTACTACTGTTGCTACTACAGCTACTGCTACTGCTGCTACTACTACTACTACTACTTTTTCAACTAATAGTACTTCTACTATGACTACTACCATTACTACTACTAATACTACTGCTAAATCTTTACTTTGACTACAACTGCTACTACTTCTACTATTACTATTACTACAACTACTACAACAATTGTTACTACTAGAGTTATTACTACTACTAGAATTACGACTACTGCTACTACTACTACTACTACTACTACTACTACTACTACTACTACTACTGTCACTGCCACAGCTACTACTTCTCATACTACTACTACTACCGCTATTGCCACTACAACGGCTACTACTACTACTATTACTACAACTACTACAACTTCAACTACTACTATGACTACTTCTGCTATTGCTACTACTACTACTATATTACTACTACTACTACTGCTACAACTAGTAGTACTGCAACTTCTGCTACTACTGCCACTACTACTGCTAATGTTACTAATACTACTTTTACTTCTACAACAACTACAACTATAGCTACTATAACAACATCTACTACTAGAATAACTACTGGTACTACATCTGTTACTACTACTACTATGGCGACAACTACTACTATTATTACTTCTCCTACTACAACCACAGTCGCTACCACTACTATAGCTATTACTACACTACTGCTACTACTAGCAATACTACTACAACTGCTACTACTAATGCGACTACAACTACTACTAGTACTACTGCTACTACTGCTAGTACTATTATTACTACTGCAACTACTGTTACTCCGTCTACTCCCAGTATTACTGCTACAACTGTGACTACTACTACTATTGCTGCTGCTGCTACTACTACTACTACTGCCTCTACTACTACTACAACTACAACAATAGCTACTAATACTACTGCTACCTCACCTACTACTACCACTACTGCTACGACAACAACTACTACTACTACTACTACTCCAAATGCGACTAGTACTGCTACTACTGCTATTACCACAACTCCTACTACAACTGCTACTACTGCGACTGCTACTACTAAATCTTGTACTAGAACTACTGCTACCACTACTACAACTATGACTACTACTATGGCTACTGCTACTACTAATACTTCTAATTCTACTACCACTACTGCTACTAGTATCACTACTTTTACAACTATAGCTACTACTGCTACTACAACTTCTCCTACCACTTTCTCGGGTATAATTACTACTATATCGACTACTACTATTGTAATTACTACTACAACTACTACCACTAATGCTGTTACTATTACTACCACTACAACTGCTACCACCACTACTACTGCTGCTACTATGACTACTACTCCTAAAAATTTTAGTTCTACTGCTACAGCCACTACAACTGCTTCTACTACTACTAACAATGCTACTACTGCTGCTACTGCTCCTAATATTTCTACTGGTACTATCACTACTATTGTTACTATTGCTATTGCTGTGATTTCTCCTAATTCTACTACTACTGCTGCTGCTGCTTCTCCTACTACTACTGCTGCTACTACTAACACTTCTAGTACTACAAATACAACAACAACTACTGTTGTTGCTACTACTATGGCTACTTCAACTACTACTACAACTACTCCTATTGCAACTACTCCTATTGCAACTACTACTTCTACTACTACTACAACTGATATGAATACTACTACTATTGCTACTGCTACTACAACACATACTACAACAACTACTACTAAATCTAATGGTACTACTACTCCTACTACTGCTACAACTGCTCCTTCTGCTATTACTCTGACGACTATTGCTACTATAACTACTGTTGCTAAGAGTACTTCTACTACTACTGCGGCTGCTGCTATTACTACTTCTCTTACCACTACTGCTGCTACTGCTGCTACTACTACTACTTCTACTTATGCCACTACATCTACTAAAACTACAACTACTACATTTGCGTCCACTGCGGTGATTACTACTTCTACTACTACCACTGTTCTTGTTGCTACTACTACTAATACTACATCTACTTCAACAATTGCTATAGCTATTAATGCTGGTACTAGGGCTACTATTGCAGCTACTATGGCTGCTACTACTCCTACTACCACAACTGCTACTATTGCAACTACTACTACTACTCTTACTATTGCTGCTACCGCTACTGCTACTATTACTACTGCTAATGTTGTTGCTACTACGACTACTGTGACTACTATTGCAAATAATGCTACTACTGCTACTCCTAGTGCTACTGCTATAACTATGACAATTATTACTACAACACCTACTACTGCTACTGCTGCTGTTACCACTGCTACTACTACTAGTTCTCCTACCACTTCTAATGGTACAACTATAGCTACAACAACAACAACAACAACAACAACTACAACTACTACTACTACTTCTCGTAATGCCACCACTACGATAACCACTACTGCTACTACTACTTCTACAACTACTATTGCTGCTACCACATCTACTATAACTACTATTTCTACTACCGTTACTACTACTGCTACTATTACTACTGTTACTACTATTGCTACTGTTGTTGCTGCTTCTATTACAGCTGATACTGCTAGTCTTTCTTACTACTGTTACTACTGCTACTACAACTACGAGTAAGACTACTAGTCTTTCTACTACTACTACTACTACTACTACTACTACTACTTCTAATACTATTACTACTACTACTACTAGTACTACTTCTACTACTGCTACTACTACTGCTACTACTACTATTACTACTATTGTTGCTACTGCTATTGCTGCTACTACTACTACTACTGCTATTACTACAACTATTGCTACTATTGCTACTACTGCTGTAGCTATTACTACTACTACTACTTCTAATGTTGCTGCTTCTACTACAATAACTGCTACTGCTGTTGCTACTACCAGTACTACTCCCACTACTACTATAACTACTGCTTCTATTGCTACTACTAACAGTACTACTTCCATTACTACTACCACTGGCGCTACTACTACTACTACCACCAACACCACCACTACTATTGCGACTACTAATATACTACTACTACTATTGCATCTACTAATACTGCTACTACTACTACTACTACTACTGCTATAACACTGCTACTACTACTACAATTACAATGGCTACTACCACTACTACTGCTGTTGATACTACCACTAATACCACTGCTACTACTGCTGCTGCTACTTCTGCTGCTACTACTACCACTCCTGTTGTTGCTACTACTGTGACTGCGGCTACTAGTACTGCAACTACTACCACTCCTACTACTGCTACTACTTCTGCTACTACTTCTGCTGCTACTACTACTACTGCTGCTATAACTATAGCAACTACTACTGCTATTTCTATTGCTGCTGCTACTACTACTACTAAGACTACAACTACTTTTGCTACTGCTACTACAACTACAACTAATACTACTACTACTACTACTACCACTATAGCTCTTACAACTGCTACTACTACTACTTCTACCACTGCTACTATAGCTACTACTATAGCTACTACTACTACTACAATTACTTGTATTACTATTACTACTACTAGTACTACTACAGCGACTACTACTAATACTACTACTGCTACTATTTCTACTATTGTAACTACTGCTACTCCTACTAATACTACTGCTGCTGCTACTACTACCACAACAACTAGTATTACTACTACTACTATTAACTCTGCTAGTACTATTAGTACTAGTAATTCTGCTACTATTAACACTACTACTACTACTACTACTACTACTATTACTGCTACTACTACTATTACTGCTACCACTACTATAACTGGTACTACTGCAACTATTACTACTACTATTATAACCACTTCTACTACTCTGACTACTACTACCGCTACTTCATCTACCATTGTCACAACCGTTGCCACAACAATAAAAACTACTACAACAACTACAGCTACAACTACCACTACTTCTAATACCACTACTACTACTTCTGCTATTACTGCAACTAGTACAACTGCTAATATTGCTACTACTACTACATCTCCTACTGCTACTTCTACTGCTACTGCTACTGGTACTACAACTACCACTAAAACTACTACTTTAACTACTCTCACTTCTACTGCTGCTAGTACTACTATTACTACTACTACTACTATTAGTACTATTATTGCCACTATTGCTGTGCTACAACTATAGCTACAACGACTATAGCTACTGCTACTATTACGACTACTACTACTACTATTGTTGCTACTGCAACTACTACAACTACAACAACTACTACTACTACTGCAACTACTCCAGCCATTGCTACGGCTACTGCTACTACTACTACTACTAATGCTACTACTGCTTTAGCTATTACTACTATTTCCCCCACCACTACTACTGCTGCTACTACTATTATTGCTATTATGCCTACTACTACTGCTACTACTACTACTTCTACTACTACTTCTCCTAAAACTACTACTACTAGTACTACGATTGCTGCTACTACTACAACCTCTGCTATAATAATAACTAGCACTACCCCAACTACTAAAACTACTACTACTACTACTGCTACTACTACAGCTACTACTATTGCCACAGCTATTATCGCTACTGCTACTACCATTGCTACAACGTCCACTACTGCTACTACAACTACTACTCCCACTACTACAACTATAACTTCTATTTTAGCTACAGATATTTTTACTACAACTACTACTACTAGGTCTACTACTTGTACTACTAATGCAACTGCTACTATTACTGGTACTTCTCCTACTACTACGACTACTACTACTGTTGCTGCTGCTACTGCTACTATTACTACTACTCCAACTACTACTAAGGCTACTATTGCTACTGCAACTACTAGTACTCCTACTATTGTTAATACTACTACTCCTCCTCCTCCTACTACCACTGCTACTGCGATAGCTACAACTACCCCAACTGCCAAAAATACTAGTACTACTACTATTGCTGCTGCTGCTATTATTGCTACTACTACTACCATTGCTACAATGGCTACTACTACTACTACTATTGCACCTGCTTCTACTGC
This sequence comes from Trichopus zeylanicus subsp. travancoricus, assembly GCA_005019695.1. Lineage (NCBI taxonomy): Eukaryota > Viridiplantae > Streptophyta > Magnoliopsida > Dioscoreales > Dioscoreaceae > Trichopus > Trichopus zeylanicus. The sequence continues at coordinate 80,704 of RXID01014728.1, forward strand.
TTCTACTACTACTACTGCTACTGGTAGTAGTAGTAGTAGTAGTAGTAGTAGTACTACTACTACTACTACTACTACTACTACTACTACTACTACTACTACTACTACTAATACGACTACTACTATCACTATTGCTACTACTACTACAACTATTATTTCACCTATTACTACTTTTACTAATAGTACTACGACTACTTCTGCTAATGGTACTACTATTGCTGCTGCTACTATTATTGGTATTTCTCCTTCTATTACAACTACAACAACTACTACTATTGCTACTATAACTACTACTCCAACTGCTACTACAACTACTACAACTACTATTACTTCTACTACTCTGACTACTTTTACTACTGTTACTATTTCTTCTACTCCAACTGCTAGTATTGCTACTACTACTCGAGCTTCTACTACTACTACTACTACTACTACTACTACTACTACTACTACTACTACTACTACTACTACTACTACTACTACTACAACTACTAGTACTACTATTATTTTTAGAAATAATACTACTACTACTACTATCTCTACTACTACTACTTCTACTACTACAACTGCCACTACTATTCCTACTATTAATGCTACTGCTCCTACTGCTACTTCAACTTCCCCTACCACTATTGGTGCTACTACTGCTACTACTACTCCTACTACTATGACTACTACTAATATTGCTCCAACAACCACTACTACTACAACTTCTACTCCCATTGCAACTGCTACTACTACTACTACTACTCTTGCTACTACCACTACTACTCCTACAATGACTACTACTACAACCACAACTGCTACTACTGATAATCCTACTTCTCCGACTACTACTACTAGTAGTACTAGTACTACAATAATTGCTACTACTACTACTTCAGCTACAACAATAGCTACTACTACCCCAAATACTAAAATAACTACAACTGCTGCTGCTACTACTATAGCTAGTATTGCTACTACTACTACTGATACATCTTTTACTACGGCTACAACTACTACTACTTCCACCACTACCACTATTTTTACTACCACAGCTACTACTACGACTACTACTGCTACTATTACTGGTACTTCTCCAACTACTTCGAATACCGCTACTAATACAACAACTACTACTACTTCTACTGCTACAGCTACTGCTACTACTACTCTAACTGCTACTACGGAAACTACGACTATAGCTACTACTGCTACTGCAACTATTACTACTGCTGCTACTACTAATACTACTACTGCTGCTCCTACTACTACTACTATTGCTCGTACTATAATTACTACTACTACTCCTGCTACTTCAACTACTAATACGACTACTACTACTACTATTGCTCCAACTACTCCTACTATTACTACTCCTGCTGCTTCTACTACTAATACGACTACTACTGCTCCTTCTACTACTACTACTGCTCTCATTTTTACTAATAATACTCCAACTACAACTAATACTTCATCAGCTACAGCTACTACCGTTACTATTATAACTACTGCTACTTGTACTGCTACTACTTCTACAACTACTACGGCTGCTACGACTATTGCTACTACTACTACTACTACTACTACCCTGACTTCTACTACTATTGATAACACTACTACAACAACTACTATCACTACTACTAGTACTACTACTATTTATACTACTACTACAACTACTTCTCCTCCTACTACTACTTTTGCTACTATGACTACTACTACTACTTCTGCTGCTGCTGTTGCTACTACAGTTACTACTACTACCACTACAACTACTGCAACTGCTGCTATTGCTACTACTACCTATGCCACTTCTTCCGTTACACTTACTACTACTACTCCTAATTCTACAACTATTACAACCACTGCTGCTACTCAAAATACTACTGCTACTGCTGCTACTATTACTAGTTGTATTACTAAAGGTTCTGTAGCTACTGCTACTACAACTACCACTACGGCTCCTACTATTTATACCAGAATTACTACTCCTACTACTACTACTGTTACTACTGTTGCTATTATTACTCCTACTACAACTACTACTACTGCGGCTACTATTATAGCAATTACAACAACTGCTGCTGCTGCTACTACTGCTACTTCTACTACTAGTACGGCTGCTATGACTACTACTACTACTACTAGTACTCCTACTACTACTACTACTACTACTACTACTACTACTTCTTTTGCTACGACCACTACTACAACTACTACTACTTCTACTACTCTAACTACCGCTACTACCATAGCTACTACTGCTACTGCTACTGCCACTGTTGCTTATACTATTGCTACTATTTCTACTACTACAACAACTTTTACAGCTAATACTACTTCTCCGATTACTATAGCTGCTACTACTCCTACTGCTCCTGCAGCTATTTCTACTAATACTACTGCTGCTGCTTCTACCACTACCACTACTACTGCTACTATTGCTACCTCTCCAACTACTACTTCTACTACTACAACTACTACTTCTACTACTACACTAATACTACTACTACTACTATAATAATACTACTACTACTTCTGTAACAATTGCTGCTACTATTGCTACTACTACTGCTTCTACCACTGCAATTGCTACTACTACTACTACTATTGTGTCTATTACTACTAATACTACTATTACTACTTGTACTACTTTCGGTACTAATAACACTTCTCCCCCACTGTAACTAGTACTACTATTATTTCTACAAGCACTACTGCTACTACTATTATTACTATTACTACAACAACTATCACTACCATTACAACAACTACTACTACTATTGCTACTTTCTCCACGACAACTACAACTAGTACTTTTGCAACTATGGCTACTACTGCTACCAATACTAGGCCTGCAACTACTACTACTACTTCTTCTATCGTTACTACTACCATTACTATAACTACTACTTCTACTATAGCTACTACTACTACTGCTACAGCTACTACTACTATGGCTATTATTGTAGCTGCTACTGCTACTACAATGACAACAACAACCACTACTGCTATTGCTACTACAACTACAACTGCTTCTACTAGTACGATTGCTCCTATTTTTGCTACTACCACTATTGCCACTACTATTGCTATGACTATTGATACTACTGCTTTAACTACTACTATGCTACTACTATTACTACTGTTGCTACTACTGTAACTTTTGCTAGTACTTCTGCTACTACTTCTACAGCTACTACTACTATAACTACAATTACAACTGTGGCTATGGCTACTAGTACTACTACGACTACTTCTATTACTTTTACTACTACTACTACTGCTACTACTTCTGCTGCTGCTGCTGCTGCTGTTGCTACTGCTACTACTACTACTATAGCTACAGCTATGACTCTTGCTCATGCTATTATTGCTACCACTATATTTTCTACTATCACTACTATTGCTGCTACTATAGCCACTCCTACAGTCTCCACTACTACCACTACTACATTGCTACTACTACAACTGCTGCTGCTACTACTACTGTAGCTACTGCTACTACTACAACTACTACTATTACCACTACTACTACTACTACTGCTTTTACTACTAGTACAATTACTACTACTCCTACTAGTACTTCCACAACCACTATAATAGCAACAACAACAACAACTACTACTACTACTACTACCAATACTACTGCGACTATAATAACTACTACAACCACTACGACAACTACAACTAACAGCACTACTGCTACTCCTACTGCTATAACTACTACTATTCCTAATACTACTACCATTACTACAATTATTACTACTACTACAACAACTACTACTATTACTATGACTTCTACTACTACTCCTTCCAGCATCACCAGTGCTACTACAACTACTACTACTCCTACTTCTACTATTATTGCTACTGCAACTACTACTACTACTACTCTAGCCGGTATGACCACTACTACTACTACTACTATTACTACTAGCACTACTACTGCTACTACTACTACTACTATGACCACTATGACTACTATTAGTGCCAATAACACTACTTCTATTATCACTAATAGTACTACTACTCCTACTTCTACAACTACTACTATTACTGCTTCTCCTACTAATAGTTCTACCACTAGTAGTAGTTGTAGTAGTAGCAGTAGGAGTAGGAGTTGAGTAGTTGTAGTAGCAGTAGTAATACGAGTAGTAGTAGCAGTGGTAGTAGTAGTAATTATAGTAATACTAGTAGTAGTAGCAGTAATAGTAGCCATAGTAGCTATACTACTCTATTCCTCCTACTAATACTACTACAACTATTACTAGTACAGCAACAATAATAACTACTACTACTGTTGTTGCTACTACTACAATTGCTACTATGATACGACTAGTAGTAGCTGTAGATGATGAAGCAGTAGTACCATTAGCAGTAGGAAGAGTAGTAGCTGTAGCATTCATTGTAGTGGCAGTAGTAGTAGTTGTTGTTGTTGTTGTAATGGTAGCAATAGTTGTAGCAGTAGCACTAGTGGCAATACTAGTAATAGTCAAAGTAGTAGCAGAAGTGGTAGCTGTAGCACTAGTAGTAGTAGTAGCTAAAGTACTCATAGTAGTCATTGTAATAGTAGTAGTTATAAAAGAAGTAGTAGGAATAGTAGTATTATTAGCAATAGCAACTACAGTAGTAGCAACAACTGTAGTACTAGCTTTAGTAGAATTAGTAGTAGTTGTAGCACTACTACTAGTAGTAGCAGTAGCAGTAGTGGTTGTTGTAGTAGTAGTCATAGTAGTAGTAATAGTAGTAGTAGTGGTAGCCTTATTAGTTGCTAAATCTGCAACAGCAGTTGTAGAAGTAGTACTAGCAATTGTAGTAGCTGTAGTAGTAGATGTGATGATAGTAGTAGTGGTAATAGTAGTACCAATAGGAGGAGTAATAGTAGTAGCAGGAGTAGTAATAGTCACAACAGCAGCAATAACAATAGCAATAGTAGTAGTAGCAGCAATAGCTATCATTGTAGTGGAAGTAGAACTACTAGTAGCAATAGTAGTTGTAGTAGTAGTTGTTGTTGTTGTTGTTGTTGTAGTAATAATTGTTGTAGTAATAGTTGTAGTAGTAGTGGTGGTGGTACTAGTGGGAGTAATAGTAGGAATACATATAGGAGAAGGAATAATTGGTGGAGTAGTAGTACTAGTAGTAGTAGAAGAAGTACTAATAGTAGTTGTAGTAGAAGTCATAGTAGTAGTAATAGCAGTAGTAGTAGGAGGATTAGGAGTAGTAGTAGTTTTTATTATAGTAGTAGAAGTAGTAGTAGTAGTAGTAGTAATAGTAGCAGCACGAGTAGTAGTTGTAGCAATAGTGGTAGTAGTAGTCATGCTAGTAGAAGTAGTAGTAGTAGTACTAGTTGTAGAATATTTGTAGTAGTAGAAGTAGTAGTGGTTCTAGTAGTAGGAGTATTACTCATAGTAGTAGTAGTACTAGTAGTAGTAGTAGCAGTCGTAGTGGTAAAAGTCATACTAGTAGTAATTATAGAAGTATTAGTTGGTGTAGAACTAGTAATTGCATTAGTTATAGCAGTAGTTGTAATAGCAATAGCAGTAGTAGTAGTGGTAGCGATATTAATACTAGTACTAGTAGTAGTTGAAGTAGTAGAAGAAGAAGAAGTAGTAGTAGTAGTAGTAGTAGTAGAAGTAGTACTTGCAGTAGTAGTAACAGCACAAGTCGCGGTAATAATAATAATTATAGTAGTAGTAGTAGTATTAATTGTAGTAGTAGTAGTAGTAGTAGTAGTAGTAGTAGTAGTAGTAGTAGTAGTAGTAGTAGTAGTAGTAGTAGTAGTAGTAGTAGTAGTAGTTGTTGTGGTAGTAGTAGTAGCAGTAGTAGACATAGAAGTAGTAGTAGTAGTATTAGTAGGTGTAGTAGTAGTAGTAATAGTAGTTGTAGTAGTAGTAGTAATAGTCATAGTAGTAGGAGTTGTTATAGTTGTAATAGGAGTAATAGTAGTAGTCATAGTAGAAGCAGTAGTATTAGTAGTAGTAATGGTAGTAGTAGGAGTAGTAGTAGTTGCAGTAGGAGTAGTAGTTGTAGTAGTAGCAAAAATAGTAGTATTAGTAGTACTAATAGTGGTAATTGTAGGAGTAGTAGTAGTGTAGTAGTAGTGTAGTAGTAGTAATAGTAGTAGTGGAAGTAGCAAGGGTTGTCGTGGTCACAGTAGTAGTAGTAGAAGTTGCAGTAGTTGTAGTAGTAGTAGATGTAATCATAGTACTAGTACGAGTAGCAACAATAGCAGTAATAGCAGTAATAGTAGAATTAGTATTAGTTGCAGCAGTAGTTGTAGTAGGAGATGTCGTAGTAGTAGTAGTGGTTTTAACAACAGTATCAACATCCGTAGAAGTAGTAGCAGTGGTAGTAGTAGTACTAATAGTTGAAATATTAGCAGTAGTGGAAGATGCAGCAGCAGCAGTAGTAGTAATAGTAGTAGTTATAGGATAAGTCGTAAGTGTAGTAGTAGTTGAAGCAGCAGTAGCGACAGTAGCAGCAACAGCAGTAGCAGTAATAATAGTTGCAGTAGCAGCAACAATAGAAGCAGCAACAGCAGCAGCAGTGGTAGTTGTATCAGTAGTAGTAGTAGTATTAGTAGCAGCAGCATTAGTGGTAGAAGTGTAGTAGTAGGAGCAATAGTGGTAGTAGTAGTTGTAGTAGTAGCAGCAGTAGTGGCAATGATAATAGCAACAGCAGTAGTAGTAGTGTTAGTAGTAGTACTAGTAGTAGGGTCGGCAGCAACTACAGTAGTAGTAGTAGTAGCAATACGGTTAGTAGTTGTAGTAGTAGTAGTAGTAGCAACAACAGCAATAGTTGTAGCAATGGTAGTAGTAGTCGTGGTAGTAGAAGTAGCAGTTGAAGCTGTAGAAGTAGTAGCAGTAATTGTAGTAGTAGTAGGAGGAGTAGGTGTAGTAGTAGTAGTAGAAGTAGAAGTAGCACTAGTATTGGTAATAATAGTAGTATTAGTAATAATAGTAGTTGTTGGAGAAGTAGTAAGAGTAGTAGTAATAGTAGTTATTACATTAGTAGCAATAATAGTAGTAGTAGTAGTATAGTAGCAATTGTAGTAGCAGCAGTAGTAGTAGTAGCAGAAGTAGTAGAATTAGTAGTATTAGTAGTAGTAGTTGTAGTTGCTGTAATAGTAATAGTAGTAGTTGTTGTTGTAGTAGTAGCAGTAGCAGTAGTCGCGGTCGTAGTAGTAGTAGTAGTAGGAGTAATAATAGCGGTGGCAGTCATTGTTGTAGTTGTAGTTGTAGTAGTGGTAGAAGTAGTAGTAGCAGTAGCAGTAGAAGTAGTTGTAGCAACAGAATCAATTGTAGTAGTAGTTGTTGTTGTTGTAATTATAGTAGTGGTAATAATAGTAGTAGTAGTAGTAGTAGTAGCAGTCATAGTAGTGGTAGCAGTTGTTGTAGTTGTTGTAGCAGTAGTGATACTAGTAGCAAAGGAAGTAGTAGTAGTTATAGTAGTAGTAGTAGCACTAGTAGAAGAAGTAGTAGTAGTAGCAAAAGAAGTAGTAGTAGCAGCAGAAGTAGCAATAGCAGTAGTAGTTGCAATAGTAGTAGCAAGAGTGGTAGTAGTAATAGTAGTTGCAGCAATAGTACCAGTCGTAGCAGTAGTAGAGCAGTAGTTTTTGCTGTAGTAGCAGTAGCATTATGAGTAGAAGTAGTAGTAGTTAAATTAGTAGCAATAGTAGTAATCGCGGTAGCAGTAGTAGTAGCGGAAGAAGTAGTAGTGGTAGTTGTTGCAGTAGTAGCAGTAGCAGTAGTAACAGAAGTAGTAGTTGCAATAGCAGTAGTAGTGCTAGCAACAGTAGTAGTCGTACCTATAGTTGTCATTGTAGTACTAGTTGCAGTAGGAGTAGTAGTGGTAGTAGTAGAAGCAGTAGTAGGAGTAGTAGTTGTAATAGTAGAAGTTGTAGTTGTTGTAGTAGTAGTAGTGGTGGTAGCGGTTGTAGTAGTGGTAGCAGTATTAGTAGCCATTGTAGTAGTAGTAGAAGTAGTAGTGGTAGTATCAGTTGTAGTGGTATTAGTAGTAGTACTAGTTGGAGTAGCAGTAGCAATAGTAGTAGTAGTTGTTGTAGTGGTAGTAATAGTTGCAGTTGTAGTACTAGTTGTTTTAGTAGTAGTAGTAGTTGCGGTAGGAGTGGTAGTAGCAGTCATATTACTAGTAGTAGCAGGAGTAGTTTTGGTTGTAGTCCTTGTAGTAGTGGTTGTTGTAATAGTAGTAGTAGTAGTAGTAGTAGTAGTAGTAGTAGAAGTAGTAGTAGAAGCAGGAGGAGGAGGAGGAGGAGCAGGAGGAGGAGTAGTAATAGTAGTTGCAGTAGTGGCAGTAGTGCAATAGTATCTGTTGTAATAGTCATAGTAGTAGTAGTAGCCGGAGTAGTAGTAGTAGTATTAGTAGTTATGGTAGTAGAAGTAGCAGCTACAGTAGCAGCAGTAGTAGTAGTAGTTATGGTAGTATAAACAGCAACAGCAGCAGCAGTAGTAGTAGTAGTAGCAGCAACAATAGTAGTAGAAGTAGTAATATTAGGATTAGCAGGAGGAGTAGTAATAGTAATGATAGTAGTAGTAGTAGGTATAGTAATAGTCATAGTAGTAGGAGGAGTAGTAGTAGCTGTTGGGGTAGTAGTAGTAGTCGTTGGGGAAGTAGTTGCATTAGTAGTAGTAATAGTAGTTGCATTAGTAGTAGTAATAGTAGTACTCGAAGTTATAGTTCTTGTAGTAGTAGTTGTAGTAGTGGTAGTCGCAGTAGTAGTAATGTTAGTATTACTAAACGTAGTAGTGGTAGGAGTAGTAGTAATTCTAGTAGTAATTATAGTAGTAGTAGTAGTGATAGTAGTAGTAGTAGTAGTAGTAGTAGTAGTAGTAGTAGTAGTCATGGTAGTGGTAGTAGGAGGACTTGTCATAGTCACTGTAGTAGTAGTAGAAGTGGTAGTAGTGGCAGTAATAGTAATAGTAGTAATAGTAGTAATAGTAATAATAGTAATATTTGCAGTGGTAGTAATAGTAGTAGATGTAGTAGTAGTAGTAGAAGTTGTTATAGTAGTGATAGTAGTAGTAGTAGTAGCAACTATAGTAGTAGTAGTATTAGTAGCAGTAATAGCAATAGTAGTAGTAGTAGCAGAAGTAGTAGGAGGAGGAGAAGTCCTAGTAGTGGTAGTAGTATCAGCTACAATAGCAACAGCAGTAGTACTAGTTGTAGCAGAAGTAGTAGTAATAGTAGCATTTATAGAAGCACTAGCCATAGCAGTAGTAGTAGTAGAAATACTAGTAGTTGTAAAAGTAGCAGGAGTAGTAGCAGCAGTAATACTAGTAGAAGTAGTAGTAGTAGTTGGATAGGTAGTAAGACTATTAGTACCAGAAGCGGCAGCAGCAACAACAGTAGTAGTATGAGCAACAGCAGCAGTAGTAGTGGTAGCCATGGAAGTAGCAGTAGTACCAGTAGCAGCATTAATGGTAAAAGTAGCAGCAGTTGTAGCAGCAATAGTAGTAGTAGTTATAGTAGTAGAGTAGTAATAGTAGTAGCAATAGTAGCAATAGTAGTATAGTAGCAGTAGAAGCAGTAGCAGTAATAGTGGTTGTAGTTGTAGTAGTAGTAGTTGTAGTAGAAGAGGTAATAGTAGTAGCAGTAGAAGCAGCATTAGTAGTAGTAGCACGATAAGTAGTAAGAGTAGTAGTAGTAGAAGAAGTAGTAGTAGTAGTGGTAGTAGTAGTAGTAGTAGTTGCAGTAGAGGCAGCAATAGCTACAATAGTATTAGCATCAGTAGTAGTATAGTTGTAGAAGTAGTAGCATTAGGGGTAAAAGTAGCCGTAGTGATAGAACTAGAAGTAGTAGTAGTAGCAATAGTTCCAGCGCTAGCTGTAGTTGTTGTAGTTGTAGTTGAAGTAGCATAGCTGGAGGAGCAGTAGTAGAAGTGGTAGAAGTAATAGTTGTAGCAGTAGCATGAGTAGCATAAGTATTAGTTCTAGCAGTGGTAGTAGTAGAATCGGTAGCAGCGTTAGTATTAGTAGTACTACTAGTAGTAGTAGTCTCAGTAGTAGTAGTAGTAGAAGAAGAAGTAGCTATAGTAGTAGTAGTACTGCAAGTAGTAGTAGCCTTACTAGTAGTAGTAGTCATAGTAGCTATAGTAGTAGTAGTACTACAAGTAGTAGTAGCCTTAGTAGTAGTAGTAGTAGCCTTAGTAGTAGTAGTAGTCGTAGAAGTAGCTATAGTAGTAGTACTACTACTACTACTATTAGCAGTAGCCTCAGTCGTAGTAATAGTACTTGTAGTAGTAGTAAAAGTAATAGTAGTAGTTGTTCAAGCAGCAGTTGTGGCAGCTAAAGTAGTAGTAGTAGAAGTAGCAGGAACAGTAGTAGCAGTAGTAGTAGCAATAGTAGTTGTAGCAGTAGCTAAAGTAGTAGTAGTAGCAATAGTAGCTGTAGCAGTAGCTGAAGTAGTAGTAGTAGTAATAGTTGTTGTTGTAGTAGTAGTTATTGTAATAGTAGTAGTAGTAGTCATAGTAGCAGCTGCAGCAGTAATATTAGTAGTAGTTGTAGTAGTAATAGCAGTGGTAGTAGTTGTAGGAGTAGTAGCGGAAGCCATAATAGTTGAAGTAATGGTAGTTGTAGGAGTAGGAGTAGCAGCAGTAGTAGAAATAGTAGTAGTAGTTGCTATTGCTAGTAGTAGTAGTAATATCTACGAGTAGTTTTGGTACAATCACTTGAACTTTTGCACAGTTTCCTTCAACCTTATTACAAATAAATTTTTATACACACCAACTTATGATTTGTAGTCATGCAATGAAAGTATTCTTCGCAAGTTTGCTGACAATTATATAATAATCTAAATATGTCATTACAAATTTTGAATCTTGTATAGTGATAACTCCTATATGAATTTTCTCCATTTATTCAAGAGAGTTAGCTTTTGATGAACTCAAAGAATAATCTTGAGTAGTACAATCAATATTTTCACAAGTAGAAAACTCTTCATTGCAGCCTTTAAGATTGTCAATTGATTTATATGAACTCTCATCAACAGTCTCTTGAAAATTTTTTATAACATCCAAAGCCACTTTTGTATGATCTTCTAACTCATCAAAGAAAGAATCTTTGGGGCCTTCAATAAATTCTTCACTAATTTGTTTGTCTTCCACATAATCCATAACCTCTTCTTTGACTTGATAATTCAATACTAAAGGAAAATTAATAAGATGTGGAATTAATACTTCATGGTTGTCTCCATTGATTTCAATACTAGAAGCCCTTGGATAAGATATTTGTTGTACTTGATTTGGATCCCCTTTTGAGAACTTTATGTTGAATAGTTTAAGCATCTTCGGCCATGAGCGAATTTTTGGTTTGCCTTCATGTGTTCTTTGGATTTGAATTTGCTCCCACCAAGATGAAGCATAACCATCAAGCTTGTATTCAATAATTTTCACCTTCTTCTCTTCAAGAATCTCCATAAACTTAAAGAATTTCTCAACTTTATCCATCCAAATAAACAAATTCTTATAACCATAAAAATATAGAATATTCACCTCACCAAGGTTTTGGTTTTCCTGAATAGCTTCATATGTTGATCTCCAAGACATCGAACCGTGAGCCTCTTCGATGATCAATTGATGAACTTGGTTCTTAGTTTCTATCTATTTCAAAGCTTCATACTTCAAGTGATAGAAGCAAGAAAACTTTCTTTGATCAAATCTCGAATTTGATAATCTCCTATATCACCGTCTATGGAGTTGTCGCCATCAACTACGATGAATGGAATTGAGCTCAGGAACAACGTTGCTCTGATACCACTTGATGCAGCGAGAGAGTGGGCATGAGGGGTAGGAAGAAGAGTACCATCTTCTCACCACGATATATCCACTTGATGCAGCGGGAGAGGAGGCATGAGGGGTAGGAAGAAGATCACCATCTTCTTATTAATGCAATGAGGGAGGGCACGAGAGAAAGGGAGAAAATCACCATCTTCTCACAATAATAGATCCTTGAATCCATAAGAAACATGGAAAGGGAATAAACCCAAAATAAGATAATATTATTGATAGAAAAGCTTTTCTTTTGTTACAACCTTAGGCTGTATATATAGCCCTCTAATAAACCTAGAGTCCTACTTGGTATAGACTAAAAATAAGACTTAGACTCCACTAAGAATTTTACTTAACATATCTTAAATAAATATATATAAATCTTATTCCTTATTGGGCTAGGACTGTTATTAACTCAGACTGATAAATAAATCCTAATTTTGACCAATACAAAGTCTGAATTATCTAAAATAGTAAATAAGAGACTTGTAAGAATCGATCTTAGCTTTCCAATGGATAGTTATTTGCTAGATTTGGATCAATATCTTAGGAGATATGGCCTTCAAACTATAGCTATACAAATCTTGACGGATCCTAATTGGAGTTGGACTTCAACTTGCACTGGATCTCTAATTTTACTATAAAAAGGATGTAGTTATCCTACATCAGAAGTTTTTCTTTAGTCATGCAATCCTTTTATAGTATGTTGGAGATTGAAATTAGTGATGTGGGCTTTTGATGTAGGATGCTCAAAGAAAGTTCAGAAATGTCAAAAGAAGCTAATTCAGAAGTTAAGGGGTCATGGCAAATGATCTGATTCACTCTTTTATTTAACTTAGGATTTATCTTACTTAGTACATTTCTATATTTAAATTTTCTTCATTATGATATCATGAGTCTCTCCTATTATGAGTCAATTAGGTCTTATTCTCGGATTCCACCAACCCAAGATTAACTTTGAGCTGAATCCTATTCAGTTTAGGACCTGGGAAGAATAAATCATTATTTAGGATTTTATTTTCATAGGTTAACTTATTTAGGACTTATACCAACCCAATTAATGGGTTCAAACTGAGTTGTATTCAGTTTAGGACTTAGAAAGCTAGAAACATACTCAAATAGGACTTCTGGTATTTGTATAAATAGGCCTTCAGCTCTATGGATGGGAGAACCAATTTTATTCTCAATAAAGTTCTACTTTAGTGAATTTTCTCTCTTCCTTATGAATTCAAGGAGTTCTTAATAGAGGCAATGGTGTTTTCCTCATCTACCATGCTTGTTGCTACGACAAGTAGTATCAGAGTGAGGCTCTCCTTGCTTAATGCCTAAAGACAACGCAACCAATAGCAACCCTAGGGACGGTGCTCCTGTGGGTAATCACATCAGCCAGGAGTATTTTGATTTGACCGTAGAGGCAATCCAAAACTCACTTGCAAGCCTGATGTTGAGGATGGATCAACTTGAAGGCCTGAATCAATCACATCGACGGATCGATAAAGTGACTTGCGATCCAATTGGTCGATGAAAGGCTCTGCAAGTGAATCCAAAGGGTTTACAAATCCTTGAAAACTCCAGTGATGAAGAAATTGAAGACATCCTTCATCGATCAGTTTCTGAGCATGATAGATGTCATGATTTTTGCTTGAAGATTGATCTCCTATCTTTCGATGGCCAACTTCAGATCGAAGATTTTCTTGATTGGCTTGCTGAAGTGGAATAGTTCTTCGACTACATGGAGATTCTAGTTCGAAGAAAGTGAAGCTTTTTGCTTACCGACTCAAGGGGGGTGCATCAGCATGGTGGGAACACATCCAGTTGGAAAGGACACGCCAAAATAAAGCTCCAATTTGAGCATGGCCACGGATGAAGGCTCTTCTCGAAAAGCAATTTCTTCCCATAGATTATAACTAGGTACTCTTTCAGCAGTATCAAAATTGTCAACAGGACAATCGCAATGTGAAGGCATATGCTGAGGAGTTCTATCACATATCAGTACGTAATAATCTAGTAGAGACTGAATCTCATCAAGTGGTAAGATTCATCGGTGGGCTATGCACAACCATCCAAGACAGGATTTCCTTGTAACCTATTTGGATGGTTAATGAGGCTGTGAGGAGTGCAACTCATGTGAAGTCCTAATTGGAGTGACTTATCATCAGAAATCAGGTGGGGAGAATAATTGGTGAGAATTCAAAAGGAATACAATCTATTCCTAATAGAGGTGCAGCTACACAACCTCCTCGACCTCCCACACAAGTGAGTCTTGAAGCTAGACCTACAAGGCCATCAGGAAACACCACATCAGCAAAGAACCCAAGTTCAAATCCTGATCTAAAGTGCTATCGCTGTGGAAAATTTGGACATCGTTCTAATGTTTGTTTAGCACGATAACCTATGAACCTGGCTATTGAAGATAATTTTGTGGCTGACGATTTACATGACTCAAAAGATGATGACCTAGCTTGTGATCAAGAAAACTATGAAGATGAAATATTCGAGGAGCCTGATGGTGAAAGCTCATCTTTAGTAGTTCAAAATTTGATGTACATCCCAAAGCAAGAGGAAAACCTACAATGTCACAATATCTCTCGCACTCGATGCACAGTAAATGGCAAGACCTGGGACATGATTATTGATGGGGGAAGCAGTGAAAACATCATCTCCAAGACTATGGTGGACAAGCTTCAATTGAAAATGGAATCATATCCCTCTTCCTACAAGATCGGCTTAATTAAAAAGATTGGTGAAACCAAGGTAACTGAACGGTGTCAAATTTGTTTTTCTATTGAAAATTCTATAAGGATGAGGTAACCTGTGATGTTATGGAGATGGATGCATGTCATATCCTTCTTGGCAGACCTTAACAATTTGATAGAGATTCTACACATCATGGATGAGGCAATCGCTACATCTTCTTCAAAGATGGAAAGAAAATTATCCTTACCCCATTGGCGAAGAGCGTCGACCCAAAATGTTACAAGAGGAGGGTCACTCCTTCCTGATTATGCAATATTTTATAAACGAGGCTAAAGAGACAGCTCAAATATTTATTGTGATTAAGAAAGGAATGGAGACAATGCCCATTGAAGCTCCAAAAAGCTTGCAACTCTTCCTAGATGAATTCAAGGAAATCATGCCCAATGATCTTCCTGATGAACTACCCCCAATGAGAGATATTCAGCACCACATTGACCTTGTTCTTGGAGCAAGTTTACCAAATCTACCACTACAAAATGAGTTCAAAAGAGTCACAAATTTTGCAAGAAAAGGTTGAAGAGTTGATCAAAAAAGGAATGGTCAGAGTCAACATGAGCCCATGTGCAGTTCCAGCCTTATTGACATCTAAAAAAGATAGAAGTTGGCGGATGTATGTAGATAGTCGAGCCGTCAACTAAAACACAATAAAGTATAGATTCCCAATTCCGCATTTAGAGGACATGCTGGACATGTTGGAAAGGTCAAAGGTGTTCTCTAAGATATATTTGAGGAGTGGATACCATCAAATCAGAATTAGACCCAGTGATGAACGGAAAACTATTTTTAAAACAAAAGAATGACTTTATGAGTGGCTTGTTATGCCTTTTGACTCTCAAATGCACCAAGTACCTTCATGCAATTAATGAACTAGGTACTCAAACCTTTTATTGGTCATTTTGTTGTTATTTACTTTGATGATATCCTAGTGTACAATCATAATGAAGAAGAACATAAAAGGCATCTAGCAAAAGTACTTATTGTGCTGAAAAAGGAGAAGTTGTACATCAACTCAAAGAAATGCCATTTTATGATTGACCACTTGGTGTTCTTGGGATTCGTGGTAAGCACCGAAGCCATTCATGTTGATGAAGAAAAGGGAAAAGCTATTAAGGAATGGCCAATACCCAAAAGTGTATCAGAAGTTAGAAGCTCACATGGTCTGGCAACATTCTATCGGAGGTTTGTCAAAAACTTTAGTTCCATTATGGCACCAACAACTGAGTGTTTGAAGCAAAGCAAGTTCTCCTGGACTCAAGAAGCTAATAGATGCTTCAAGTTGATCAAGGAGAAGTTATCTACTGCACCTGTTTTGGCATTGCCTAGTTTCGAGAAGTTATTCGAGGTAGACTGTGATGCTTCGTACATAGGCATTGGAGCTGTTCTATCCCAAGAAGGAAGACCAGTAGCTTTCTACAGCGAAAAGTTGAGTGAAGCTTGAAAGAAGTGGTCAACATATGAGCTGGAATTTTATGTGGTTGTACAAGCAGTTCGTCATTGGAAGCACTATCTAATTCAATGAGTTCATTCTATATACTAACCACCAAGCTTCGAAATTTATTGATAGACAGAAGAATTTCAATCGCATGCATGGTCGATGGTCATCATTCTTACAGCAATACACCTATGTTTTGAAACACAAATCTAGACAAAAAAATAAGGTGGCGGATGCTTTGAGCCGCAAGGCAGTCTTGATGGTAACTGTAAGCAACAAAGTTGAAGGGTTTGATTATTTGAAGGAATTATACGTTGAAGATGAAGATTTTAAAAAGGAGTTTAGAAAGTGCCAAATAGGACAAAGAATTGATTTATATCTCTATGAAGGCTTTCTCTTTAAGGGTTCTCGTCTTTGCATTCCAAGGTGCTCATTGAGAGAAAAAGTGGTGAAAGAGTTGCATAGTAGTGGCCTAGCAGGATTGGATGTCTTGGGCGTGACAAGAGCATTGCACTAGTTGAAGAGTGCTACTACTAGCCACAACTTAAGAGGGATATCGGTTGCTTCGTACAAAGGTGCCATGTATGCCAAACAACCAAATGAAGCTCTCAAAACAATGGCCTTTATACCCCATTGTCTATGCCAAATGCCCCATGGGAGGATCTATCGTTGGATTTTGTTTTGGGCCTCCCGAGGACTCAATGAGGCTTAGATTTAGTATTTATTATTGTTGACAGATTTTCAAGATGGCACATTTCATTCCATGTAAGAAGACAGTAGATGCAACAAGGGTGGCTAATCTATTCTTTCAGGAGATTGTAAGGCTACATGGAGTGTCAAAGACCATCACTTCTGATTGTGACACAATTTCTAAGTCAATTTTGGAAGACATTGTGAAGACGATTTGATACGTCTCTACAATTTAGCAGTGTTTATCATCCTCAAATAAATGGACAAACTGAAGTGGTAAATTGAATACTTGTAAATATCATTTAGTATCTTGCAAGAGACAAACCAAAGCAGTGGGACTATGCACTCGCACAAGCTGAATTCGCTTTCAATAACATGAAGAATAGGTCCACAAGAAAATTGTCATTTGAAATTATCAATGGAAGAACCCCAAAGCACCCGCTGGACTTGGTGGTGTTGCCCAAATTGCCAGGAATAAGCATAGCTGCAAACAATATGATGGAGGGAATTATTGAAATGTATACTGAGGTAAAGAAAAAATTAGAAGAATCCAATGCCAAATATAAAATTAAAGCGGACATTCATAAGCATCCAAAAGAGTTTCAAGATGGAGATCTGGTGATGGTGCACTTGAGGAAGGAACGGTTTCTAGCTAGAACTTACAACAAACTGAAACAAAAGAAAATTGGGCCACTGAAGATACTGAAAAAGATAAATGACAATGCTTATGTCGTCGATCTCCCAAAGGATTTGGGAATCTCAAACACTTTTAATATTCAAGATTTGTTTGACTATTATGCACATAAGGACTGCAAGTTATGACAAAATAACTCGAGGATAAGTTCTTCACAAGAAGGGGACACTGATGTAGGATGCTCAAAGGAAGTTCAGAAATATCAAAAGAAGCTAATTCAGAAGTCAAGGGGTCATGGCAGATGTCTGATTCACTCTTTTATTTAACTTAGGATTTATCTTACTTAGTGACTTTCTATGTTTAAATTCTCTTCATTATGATGTGATGAGTTTCTCCTAGTATGAGTCAATCAGTCTTATTCTCGGATTCCACTAATCCAAGATTAACTTTGAGCTGAATCCTATTCAGTTTAGGACTTAGGAAGGATGAATTATTATTTAGGATTTTATTTTCATAGGTAAACTTATTTAGGACTTCTACCAACCCAATTAATGGGTTCAAGCTGAGTTGTATTCAGTTTAGTACTTGAGAAGCCAGAAACCTACTCAAATAGGACTTTTGGTTATTTATATAAATAGGCCTTCAACCTTATGGGCGGGAGAACCACTTTTATTCTTCATAAAATTTTACTTTAGTGAATTTTCTCTCTTCCTTGTGGATTCAAGGAGTTCTTAACAGAAGTAACGATATTTTTCTCGTCTGCCACGTTATTGCTATGTTAGCTTTACACATGATATCGTTATTTGTTCTCCTACTATGTTGATGCAACAGGAGAGGGCACGAGAGATAGGGAGAAGATCATCCTCTTCTCATAATGATATATCTTTGAATCCATAAAAAAGATAAAAGGGGACAAACCCAAAATAAGAGAATATTATTGATGGAAAAGCTTTTCTTTTGTTACAACCTTGGGCTATATATATAGCCCTCTAATAAACTTAGAGTCCTACTTGGTGTAGATTAAAAATAGGACTTAGACTCCACTAAGAATTTTACTTAATATATCTTAAATAAAGATATCTAAATCTTATTCCTTATTGGGCTAGGACTGTTATTAACTCAAATTGATAAATAAATCCTAACTTTGACCAATACAAAATTCGAATTATTCAAAATAGTAGATAAGAAAATTTTAAAAATCAATCTCAACTTTCCAACAGATGGTTATTTGCTAGATTTAGATGAATATGTTAGGAGATATAGCCTTTGGACTGAGCTGTATGAATTCTAACGGATCCTAATTGGAGTTGGAATTTAACTTGGACTGGTCTCTAATTTTACTATAAAAAGGATGTAGTTGTCCTACATCAAATCCCTCCACTTGTAAAAGACTTTTTCTCAAGTCAAAGATTAAAGTATCTATTATTATTGCAGTTATATTCTCCTCAAATACTTTCCAATATAGAACCTGATGATGTAAACTAATAAGATTTTTTTCGAGTAATGTCTTCAGTACTTTGATCTCTTATTTTCCTTTGGCACAACCACTTGAACTTTTGCAGGGTTTCCTTTGACTTTATTTGAAATAAAATTTTTGTACACACCAACTTATGATTTGTTGTCATGGAATTAAAGTATTCTTCACAAGTTTACTGATAATTACTATAATAATCTGAATATGTCATTACAAATTTTAAATATTGCATAGTGATAACCCCTATAGGAATTTCCTTTAGTTGTTTAAGAGAGTTGGCTTTTGATTAATTTAAAGAATAATATCGAGTAGCACAGTCAATATTTTCACATGTAAAAAACTCCTTGCAGCCTTCAAGATTGTCAAATGATTCATATAAATTCTCATTAATAGTCTCTTAAAAATTTTCTGCAACATCCAAAGCCATTTTTGAGGAGTGGATACCATCAAATCAGAATTAGACCCAGTGATGAACGGAAAACTATTTTTAAAACAAAAGAATGACTTTATGAGTGGCTTGTTATGCCTTTTGGACTCTCAAATGCACCAAGTACCTTCATGCAATTGATGAACTAGGTACTCAAACCTTTTATTGGTCATTTTGTTGTTATTTACTTTGATGATATCCTAGTGTACAATCATAATGAAGAAGAACATAAAAGGCATCTAGCAAAAGTACTTATTGTGCTGAAAAAGGAGAAGTTGTACATCAACTCAAAGAAATGCCATTTTATGATTGACCACTTGGTGTTCTTGGGATTCGTGGTAAGCACCGAAGCCATTCATGTTGATGAAGAAAAGGGAAAAGCTATTAAGGAATGGCCAATACCCAAAAGTGTATCAGAAGTTAGAAGCTCACATGGTCTGGCAACATTCTATCGGAGGTTTGTCAAAAACTTTAGTTCCATTATGGCACCAACAACTGAGTGTTTGAAGCAAAGCAAGTTCTCCTGGACTCAAGAAGCTAATAGATGCTTCAAGTTGATCAAGGAGAAGTTATCTACTGCACCTGTTTTGGCATTGCCTAGTTTCGAGAAGTTATTCGAGGTAGACTGTGATGCTTCGTACATAGGCATTGGAGCTGTTCTATCCCAAGAAGGAAGACCAGTAGCTTTCTACAGCGAAAAGTTGAGTGAAGCTTGAAAGAAGTGGTCAACATATGAGCTGGAATTTTATGTGGTTGTACAAGCAGTTCGTCATTGGAAGCACTATCTAATTCAATGAGTTCATTCTATATACTAACCACCAAGCTTCGAAATTTATTGATAGACAGAAGAATTTCAATCGCATGCATGGTCGATGGTCATCATTCTTACAGCAATACACCTATGTTTTGAAACACAAATCTAGACAAAAAAATAAGGTGGCGGATGCTTTGAGCCGCAAGGCAGTCTTGATGGTAACTGTAAGCAACAAAGTTGAAGGGTTTGATTATTTGAAGGAATTATACGTTGAAGATGAAGATTTTAAAAAGGAGTTTAGAAAGTGCCAAATAGGACAAAGAATTGATTTATATCTCTATGAAGGCTTTCTCTTTAAGGGTTCTCGTCTTTGCATTCCAAGGTGCTCATTGAGAGAAAAAGTGGTGAAAGAGTTGCATAGTAGTGGCCTAGCAGGATTGGATGTCTTGGGCGTGACAAGAGCATTGCACTAGTTGAAGAGTGCTACTACTAGCCACAACTTAAGAGGGATATCGGTTGCTTCGTACAAAGGTGCCATGTATGCCAAACAACCAAATGAAGCTCTCAAAACAATGGCCTTTATACCCCATTGTCTATGCCAAATGCCCCATGGGAGGATCTATCGATGGATTTTGTTTTGGGCCTCCCGAGGACTCAATGAGGCTTAGATTTAGTATTTATTATTGTTGACAGATTTTCAAGATGGCACATTTCATTCCATGTAAGAAGACAGTAGATGCAACAAGGGTGGCTAATCTATTCTTTCAGGAGATTGTAAGGCTACATGGAGTGTCAAAGACCATCACTTCTGATTGTGACACAATTTCTAAGTCAATTTTGGAAGACATTGTGAAGACGATTTGATACGTCTCTACAATTTAGCAGTGTTTATCATCCTCAAATAAATGGACAAACTGAAGTGGTAAATTGAATACTTGTAAATATCATTTAGTATCTTGCAAGAGACAAACCAAAGCAGTGGGACTATGCACTCGCACAAGCTGAATTCGCTTTCAATAACATGAAGAATAGGTCCACAAGAAAATTGTCATTTGAAATTATCAATGGAAGAACCCCAAAGCACCCGCTGGACTTGGTGGTGTTGCCCAAATTGCCAGGAATAAGCATAGCTGCAAACAATATGATGGAGGGAATTATTGAAATGTATACTGAGGTAAAGAAAAAATTAGAAGAATCCAATGCCAAATATAAAATTAAAGCGGACATTCATAAGCATCCAAAAGAGTTTCAAGATGGAGATCTGGTGATGGTGCACTTGAGGAAGGAACGGTTTCTAGCTAGAACTTACAACAAACTGAAACAAAAGAAAATTGGGCCACTGAAGATACTGAAAAAGATAAATGACAATGCTTATGTCGTCGATCTCCCAAAGGATTTGGGAATCTCAAACACTTTTAATATTCAAGATTTGTTTGACTATTATGCACATAAGGACTGCAAGTTATGACAAAATAACTCGAGGATAAGTTCTTCACAAGAAGGGGACACTGATGTAGGATGCTCAAAGGAAGTTCAGAAATATCAAAAGAAGCTAATTCAGAAGTCAAGGGGTCATGGCAGATGTCTGATTCACTCTTTTATTTAACTTAGGATTTATCTTACTTAGTGACTTTCTATGTTTAAATTCTCTTCATTATGATGTGATGAGTTTCTCCTAGTATGAGTCAATCAGTCTTATTCTCGGATTCCACTAATCCAAGATTAACTTTGAGCTGAATCCTATTCAGTTTAGGACTTAGGAAGGATGAATTATTATTTAGGATTTTATTTTCATAGGTAAACTTATTTAGGACTTCTACCAACCCAATTAATGGGTTCAAGCTGAGTTGTATTCAGTTTAGTACTTGAGAAGCCAGAAACCTACTCAAATAGGACTTTTGGTTATTTATATAAATAGGCCTTCAACCTTATGGGCGGGAGAACCACTTTTATTCTTCATAAAATTTTACTTTAGTGAATTTTCTCTCTTCCTTGTGGATTCAAGGAGTTCTTAACAGAAGTAACGATATTTTTCTCGTCTGCCACGTTATTGCTATGTTAGCTTTACACATGATATCGTTATTTGTTCTCCTACTATGTTGATGCAACAGGAGAGGGCACGAGAGATAGGGAGAAGATCATCCTCTTCTCATAATGATATATCTTTGAATCCATAAAAAAGATAAAAGGGGACAAACCCAAAATAAGAGAATATTATTGATGGAAAAGCTTTTCTTTTGTTACAACCTTGGGCTATATATATAGCCCTCTAATAAACTTAGAGTCCTACTTGGTGTAGATTAAAAATAGGACTTAGACTCCACTAAGAATTTTACTTAATATATCTTAAATAAAGATATCTAAATCTTATTCCTTATTGGGCTAGGACTGTTATTAACTCAAATTGATAAATAAATCCTAACTTTGACCAATACAAAATTCGAATTATTCAAAATAGTAGATAAGAAAATTTTAAAAATCAATCTCAACTTTCCAACAGATGGTTATTTGCTAGATTTAGATGAATATGTTAGGAGATATAGCCTTTGGACTGAGCTGTATGAATTCTAACGGATCCTAATTGGAGTTGGAATTTAACTTGGACTGGTCTCTAATTTTACTATAAAAAGGATGTAGTTGTCCTACATCAAATCCCTCCACTTGTAAAAGACTTTTTCTCAAGTCAAAGATTAAAGTATCTATTATTATTGCAGTTATATTCTCCTCAAATACTTTCCAATATAGAACCTGATGATGTAAACTAATAAGATTTTTTTCGAGTAATGTCTTCAGTACTTTGATCTCTTATTTTCCTTTGGCACAACCACTTGAACTTTTGCAGGGTTTCCTTTGACTTTATTTGAAATAAAATTTTTGTACACACCAACTTATGATTTGTTGTCATGGAATTAAAGTATTCTTCACAAGTTTACTGATAATTACTATAATAATCTGAATATGTCATTACAAATTTTAAATATTGCATAGTGATAACCCCTATAGGAATTTCCTTTAGTTGTTTAAGAGAGTTGGCTTTTGATTAATTTAAAGAATAATATCGAGTAGCACAGTCAATATTTTCACATGTAAAAAACTCCTTGCAGCCTTCAAGATTGTCAAATGATTCATATAAATTCTCATTAATAGTCTCTTAAAAATTTTCTGCAACATCCAAAGCCATTTTTGAGGAGTGGATACCATCAAATCAGAATTAGACCCAGTGATGAACGGAAAACTATTTTTAAAACAAAAGAATGACTTTATGAGTGGCTTGTTATGCCTTTTGGACTCTCAAATGCACCAAGTACCTTCATGCAATTGATGAACTAGGTACTCAAACCTTTTATTGGTCATTTTGTTGTTATTTACTTTGATGATATCCTAGTGTACAATCATAATGAAGAAGAACATAAAAGGCATCTAGCAAAAGTACTTATTGTGCTGAAAAAGGAGAAGTTGTACATCAACTCAAAGAAATGCCATTTTATGATTGACCACTTGGTGTTCTTGGGATTCGTGGTAAGCACCGAAGCCATTCATGTTGATGAAGAAAAGGGAAAAGCTATTAAGGAATGGCCAATACCCAAAAGTGTATCAGAAGTTAGAAGCTCACATGGTCTGGCAACATTCTATCGGAGGTTTGTCAAAAACTTTAGTTCCATTATGGCACCAACAACTGAGTGTTTGAAGCAAAGCAAGTTCTCCTGGACTCAAGAAGCTAATAGATGCTTCAAGTTGATCAAGGAGAAGTTATCTACTGCACCTGTTTTGGCATTGCCTAGTTTCGAGAAGTTATTCGAGGTAGACTGTGATGCTTCGTACATAGGCATTGGAGCTGTTCTATCCCAAGAAGGAAGACCAGTAGCTTTCTACAGCGAAAAGTTGAGTGAAGCTTGAAAGAAGTGGTCAACATATGAGCTGGAATTTTATGTGGTTGTACAAGCAGTTCGTCATTGGAAGCACTATCTAATTCAATGAGTTCATTCTATATACTAACCACCAAGCTTCGAAATTTATTGATAGACAGAAGAATTTCAATCGCATGCATGGTCGATGGTCATCATTCTTACAGCAATACACCTATGTTTTGAAACACAAATCTAGACAAAAAAATAAGGTGGCGGATGCTTTGAGCCGCAAGGCAGTCTTGATGGTAACTGTAAGCAACAAAGTTGAAGGGTTTGATTATTTGAAGGAATTATACGTTGAAGATGAAGATTTTAAAAAGGAGTTTAGAAAGTGCCAAATAGGACAAAGAATTGATTTATATCTCTATGAAGGCTTTCTCTTTAAGGGTTCTCGTCTTTGCATTCCAAGGTGCTCATTGAGAGAAAAAGTGGTGAAAGAGTTGCATAGTAGTGGCCTAGCAGGATTGGATGTCTTGGGCGTGACAAGAGCATTGCACTAGTTGAAGAGTGCTACTACTAGCCACAACTTAAGAGGGATATCGGTTGCTTCGTACAAAGGTGCCATGTATGCCAAACAACCAAATGAAGCTCTCAAAACAATGGCCTTTATACCCCATTGTCTATGCCAAATGCCCCATGGGAGGATCTATCGTTGGATTTTGTTTTGGGCCTCCCGAGGACTCAATGAGGCTTAGATTTAGTATTTATTATTGTTGACAGATTTTCAAGATGGCACATTTCATTCCATGTAAGAAGACAGTAGATGCAACAAGGGTGGCTAATCTATTCTTTCAGGAGATTGTAAGGCTACATGGAGTGTCAAAGACCATCACTTCTGATTGTGACACAATTTCTAAGTCAATTTTGGAAGACATTGTGAAGACGATTTGATACGTCTCTACAATTTAGCAGTGTTTATCATCCTCAAATAAATGGACAAACTGAAGTGGTAAATTGAATACTTGTAAATATCATTTAGTATCTTGCAAGAGACAAACCAAAGCAGTGGGACTATGCACTCGCACAAGCTGAATTCGCTTTCAATAACATGAAGAATAGGTCCACAAGAAAATTGTCATTTGAAATTATCAATGGAAGAACCCCAAAGCACCCGCTGGACTTGGTGGTGTTGCCCAAATTGCCAGGAATAAGCATAGCTGCAAACAATATGATGGAGGGAATTATTGAAATGTATACTGAGGTAAAGAAAAAATTAGAAGAATCCAATGCCAAATATAAAATTAAAGCGGACATTCATAAGCATCCAAAAGAGTTTCAAGATGGAGATCTGGTGATGGTGCACTTGAGGAAGGAACGGTTTCTAGCTAGAACTTACAACAAACTGAAACAAAAGAAAATTGGGCCACTGAAGATACTGAAAAAGATAAATGACAATGCTTATGTCATCGATCTCCCAAAGGATTTGGGAATCTCAAACACTTTTAATATTCAAGATTTGTTTGACTATTATGCACATAAGGACTGCAAGTTATGACAAAATAACTCGAGGATGAGTTCTTCACAAGAAGGGGACACTGATGTAGGATGCTCAAAGGAAGTTCAGAAATATCAAAAGAAGCTAATTCAGAAGTCAAGGGGTCATGGCAGATGTCTGATTCACTCTTTTATTTAACTTAGGATTTATCTTACTTAGTGACTTTCTATGTTTAAATTCTCTTCAT
This sequence comes from Trichopus zeylanicus subsp. travancoricus, assembly GCA_005019695.1. Lineage (NCBI taxonomy): Eukaryota > Viridiplantae > Streptophyta > Magnoliopsida > Dioscoreales > Dioscoreaceae > Trichopus > Trichopus zeylanicus. The sequence continues at coordinate 106,229 of RXID01014728.1, forward strand.
TATGATGTGATGAGTTTCTCCTAGTATGAGTCAATCAGTCTTATTCTCGGATTCCACTAATCCAAGATTAACTTTGAGCTGAATCCTATTCAGTTTAGGACTTAGGAAGGATGAATTATTATTTAGGATTTTATTTTCATAGGTAAACTTATTTAGGACTTCTACCAACCCAATTAATGGGTTCAAGCTGAGTTGTATTCAGTTTAGTACTTGAGAAGCCAGAAACCTACTCAAATAGGACTTTTGGTTATTTATATAAATAGGCCTTCAACCTTATGGGCGGGAGAACCACTTTTATTCTTCATAAAATTTTACTTTAGTGAATTTTCTCTCTTCCTTGTGGATTCAAGGAGTTCTTAACAGAAGTAACGATATTTTTCTCGTCTGCCACGTTATTGCTATGTTAGCTTTACACATGATATCGTTATTTGTTCTCCTACTATGTTGATGCAACAGGAGAGGGCACGAGAGATAGGGAGAAGATCATCCTCTTCTCATAATGATATATCTTTGAATCCATAAAAAAGATAAAAGGGGACAAACCCAAAATAAGAGAATATTATTGATGGAAAAGCTTTTCTTTTGTTACAACCTTGGGCTATATATATAGCCCTCTAATAAACTTAGAGTCCTACTTGGTGTAGATTAAAAATAGGACTTAGACTCCACTAAGAATTTTACTTAATATATCTTAAATAAAGATATCTAAATCTTATTCCTTATTGGGCTAGGACTGTTATTAACTCAAATTGATAAATAAATCCTAACTTTGACCAATACAAAATTCGAATTATTCAAAATAGTAGATAAGAAAATTTTAAAAATCAATCTCAACTTTCCAACAGATGGTTATTTGCTAGATTTAGATGAATATGTTAGGAGATATAGCCTTTGGACTGAGCTGTATGAATTCTAACGGATCCTAATTGGAGTTGGAATTTAACTTGGACTGGTCTCTAATTTTACTATAAAAAGGATGTAGTTGTCCTACATCAAATCCCTCCACTTGTAAAAGACTTTTTCTCAAGTCAAAGATTAAAGTATCTATTATTATTGCAGTTATATTCTCCTCAAATACTTTCCAATATAGAACCTGATGATGTAAACTAATAAGATTTTTTTCGAGTAATGTCTTCAGTACTTTGATCTCTTATTTTCCTTTGGCACAACCACTTGAACTTTTGCAGGGTTTCCTTTGACTTTATTTGAAATAAAATTTTTGTACACACCAACTTATGATTTGCTGTCATGGAATTAAAGTATTCTTCACAAGTTTACTGATAATTACTATAATAATCTGAATATGTCATTACAAATTTTAAATATTGCATAGTGATAACCCCTATAGGAATTTCCTTTAGTTGTTTAAGAGAGTTGGCTTTTGATTAATTTAAAGAATAATATCGAGTAGCACAGTCAATATTTTCACAAGTAACTGGAGATGAAGGTGAAGGAATCAAGGATCTCAAAGAGTTTCTGAAAACTTAATATGAGATGAAGTATACATTGAATTTGTTAACGGAAATAGACACGCTGGAAAGCAAAATTTCAAAGACACCCATAGATTCAAATATAGACACAGATACTGAAGTCAAAGACCAAAAATAGTACAAAAGGATAGTGAAAAAACTTATTTATTTAACTATCACTAGACTTGATATTCTGAGAAAGTAATGTACATCAATTCATGCAATCCCCAAAAAATTCTCCCATGGAAGCAGTATACAAGATCTGAAGGTAACTAAAGAAGGCATCTAGACTGGAACTATGTTACAGCAAATATGGAGATTTAAACATCTAATATTACACAGATGCTGATTGGGTAAGATCAATTTTTAATAGGAGATCAATATCAGGATATTGCATATTTATTAGAAGTAATTTGATCACTTGGAAGAGTAAAAAGCAAAGTATAGCAAAAAGATCCAATACAAAAGTATATAATACAGGTCAATAGCAATGGAAACATGTGAAGTCTTATATACCTGCAATCATTCCTACAAGAGATAGAATATCCTAGAAAAGAGGCCACAGAAATTTGTTGTGACAACCAATCAACTCTACACATCTCAAATAACTCTAGTGTTCCTGATGCAGCAGGGAGAGGGCACGAGAGATAGGAAAAAGATCACCGTCTTCTCTTTGATAGATCCTTGAATCCACAAGGAAGATGGAAGGGAATAAACCCAAAACCCAAAATAAGATAATATTATTGATAGAAAAGCTTCTCTTCTTGTTACAACCTTAGGTTGTATATATAGCCCTCCAATAAACTTAGAGTCCTACTTGGTGTAGACTAAAAATAGGACTTAGACTCTACTAAAAATTTTACTTAACATATCTTAAATAAAGATATATAAATCCTATTGCTTATTGGACTAGAACTATTATTGACTCGGACTGATAAATAAACTCAAATTTTGATCAACACAAAGTCCAAATTATCCGAAATAATAAATAAGAGACTTGTAGGAATTGATCTCAGCTTTCCAACGGATAGTTATTTAGTGGATTTGTATCAATATCTTAGGACATATAACCTTTGGACTGTAACTGTATAAATCTTAACAGATCCTAATTGGAGTTGAAATTCAACTTGGACTGGATCTCTAATTATACTGTGAAAAAGGATGTAATTATCCCACATCAGACCCCTCTACTTGTAAAAGACTTGTCCTTAAATTAAAGATTAGAGTCTCCGTTGGTGCAATTGTGCTCCTCTTGAATTCTTTTCAACATAAAATTTTTTAATATTTATACATTTAAAAATAGACCCATTAAATATTTTTACTTATAAATAAGTCCAAATTTTATTTATTTTAAAACTAAATTTTACTAATAGACCCCTCGTTGATCGGCGACCGCGCCAGCGCACCGGCCTCGAGCATCCGCGCCGCGCGCTCGCCACTGTCGCCATTCATTTATAAATATTTGGACTTATTTATAAATAAAAATATTTCAATAATTTATTTGTAAATGATTTTGGAGAAAGAGTGAGAGTGAAAAAAATAATTTTTTAAGGATTTAATTATAAATATAACAAAAAATAAAATCAAAATTTTTGAAAAAAAATTGATTAAATAATAATTAAAAGGTATAGATAAATATTTTAAAAAGAGGATGATATAGTTAATTACAAAAATTTTTAAAAAAAATTTCTTAATTATTAAAAAATTTCGGAGTGTACGTAATTAGTTTTTATTTTTTTCTCTGAAACTTTCTATCGTCACCCTCCCGACGACAAGGCAAGACTTCGACCTTTTGATTTTATTTTTTTCTTTTGAAGCTGCTTTCTTCTTCCCCAAGCCAAGCCTTTCTTTACTGCACGCTCTCCTCACCGGAGCTTCAGGCGGTCAAATCGTGGGCCAATCCAGCCACAATCGGGTGCAGAAAACGGCCAGCGATGGGAGAGGCCGATGAAGGGTCATGCGGGGCGCGGGTCGGCCGGAGCGCTGGCCGGTACCGGAGGCAAGTCGGAGCCGCGGAGACGAGGGCAATGATGGTGCTGCGCATGGAGCTCATAGTTGATGATCAGAGTCATTGCCGGTGAGACTAAGGTTCTATCGAGCAGGAAACTCCGGCGGTGTGAATAGGGTTTCTTTGCTGAAGGGACGGCAGATCAAGGACGAGGTGGAGTCTTGGAGCTCGCGGGCGAACTCAGCGTGACGCGCGGCCTCCTTGACTAGGCGAAGGTCGGCGGCTTGGCAGGGGCTTCAACGCATTGTAGATTAGGTGCTCGTGGCCGTCGAGGGCCTGTGATCTGGCCGGAGTTGAAGATGCGGTGGAAGCCAGCAGAAGGACCGGGGCAGCGAGGAAGACCTCGTCATCGCTCATGTTGCGCAGCGTGCGGATGTCACCCGTCATGGAGCGGATGTGGCACACGGGCACACGGCCTCGACAACATTGTTGGTGCGAGCCTTGCTCTTGGTGCGGGTCAGGGTGGTGCGTGAGCAAAACCCGGGGTAGGACAGCACGGGTCCGGCGGAGGCAGTGGCCAGCGAGACCTGGGGAGCAAAGGGGACAACGATATATTAAATAGACTAAGTAGGGAATAGCTAACCAATTGGGGTGCGTTTGGTACGGGTCAGGACTAAGCTGATTTCGTCCAGACTAAATTATCTTTTAAATACCAAAAATTTGACCGTACTAATATTATTTTATTCATTTAAATTTTAATCGTGTTTTGACTAAAATACTCTCACTTAATTTGAACATTCGGATCTCGATCCAACGGCTCAGATCAGGTAACAGCCGAATACCGTCACTTGATCTGAACCGTTGGATCTCGATCCGACGGCTCAGATCGATGAACAGTAAAACCCGTGCTCCGCGGGTGACCTCGGGCGAGCCCGGGCGGTCGGCTCCCCGCGCGAGATCGGGCGGCCGGCTCCGCGGGTGACCTCGGGCGAGCTCGGGCGCCTAGCCTCCGGGGGTGAGCTCTCGCGGCGAGCTCCGCGGGCGAGCTCGGACGACCGGCTCCGCGCGCGAGCTCAGCCGGCGGGCTCCGCGGGTGACCTCGGGCGAGCTCAGGCACCCAGCCTCCGAGGGCGAGCTCTCGCGGCGAGCGAGCTCGGGCGCCCGGGCTCCGCGGTCGGTTCCGCCCGCGAGCTTGGGTGGCCGGCTTCGTGCGCGATCTCCGCCGGAGAAGAAGATAAACAGTAATATGTACAATACTCAACCGAGGGCATTTTAGTCAACAAAAAATTTTAACCATCTGTTAACCAGATCAGGGACCAAACGGGATTTACTTGACCGCATTAACGTTTTACGTTTTACCCCTTCTTTTAGTCTTGACCTTGACCTTGACCCCATACCAAACGGACCCTTATTCTCTTCTTCTCCCATTGGCTGAAGTTTGGTGAGAGTTTCTTTCAAGTACCTTTAATTCGATGCAGGAATCATGATAAAAAGATTAAAATTAATAATTTTTTAAAAAAAATTATTAATTTTAGGGGTAATTACGCTACATCCTTTGTAATTAATCTTAATTATATACAACATTCCATAATTTTTGGAATTATCTATATCATTCTGCTTTTCAAACTATTTATCTACACCCCCTAATTATTATTTAATTAAAAGTTTTTCAAAAATTTTTGATTTTACCCTTCATTATTTTTACAGTTAAACCCCTAAAAAATTATTATTTATTACTTAACTTTCGGATATTTGCAAATAATACTCCGAAATTATTTCGATTTACAGAAAACCCCTTGAAATTTTCTGATAAATTCCTCTAGTGCACTGTAGCCCTAACCCTAACTCTATCTGTGCCGCTACTCTGCCCTCGCGCTGCCGCTCTGTCTCTCCCCCGTGCAGCCACTGCCTCTCGCGCCGTCGCTGCCCCGAATGCGAGGAGATCGCTGTCCCGTCGCTGCCACCTGCTACTCTGCCCCCACGCCGCCGCTCTGTCGCTCCCCCGCGTAGCTGCTGCCCCCCACCCCCCGCACCGTCGCTTCCCCGTCGGTGAGAAGATCGCCATCCCATCGCTGCCGCCCACGAGCAGATCAGTCTCCTTCGTCCTCGGCCCACTGCTCTACCCTCACACTACCGCTCTACCGCTCCCTCGCACAGCCACTGCCCCCCACCCCCCGGGCCATCGTTGCTCTGCCGGCGAGAAGATCGCCGTCCCATCGTTGCCGCCCGCGAGCGGAGGCTGTTGAAACTATTTGTCTAAGAAAGCGGGCAAGTGGCGTACATTTTCGGTTCACTTTTTGGGTGCAATTTTCTAGCTGAATTTCTTTTTTTGATTTTTTTTTTGGGAAATTACCGGTTTTGATTCCCGGTTGGGGAGATAAGAAGGTTCCAGTGAGCTGATGCTATGAATTGTATTATTATCTATTATTATATAATTTTATTTTTTTTTTGTGAATCCGATAATTTTCGGCCAGAGCTCAGTGCCGGTGAGGAGGTGCGGTGAAGCGGGATGGTCACGGAAGTGGCCAAACGCGCGAGATGGATTTCAGAAAAGTTTTTCATAAAAGCCCTTGACTTTGTTTTAATTCATTTTTTGAAACCGTACCCAAATATGTTGAAAACGAAGAAAATGAGTTAAAATAGCACATTAAATCATATGATACCAATCAAAATTCAGAATAAGATTATGCATAGTAAATAAATTTTAGGTTTTTTTGGTGAAGAATAAGCCTTAATGGGATTTTACTCATAAATTTTCCAAATTAATATATTTACTTTGGATTATGAATAAATTTGGTATAAATTTAAAGTGATTGTCATCCGCCTCATTAGCTCAAATCCAAACAAGTCACAAATTATAAACCAATCATTTTTTATGGTCTTATTGCGGAAAAAATTTGCCAATTCATAATAATGAAGTTTGAGGGTGCTATTTGAAAATTCTCTCATACTTATCTTGTGCTGGGCCAATCAGTGGCCATTCGCTAATTAAACAGACATCTGTCTATTTTTCTAAAAAAAATTGGCGGTTATATTCAATATTAAAAGGGGTCAGTATGATACTACAAATTTAATATTTGTATATTTAAAAATATACCACTTGAATATTTTTATTTATCAATAAGTCTAAATTTTATTTATTTTAAAACTAAATTTTAGATATAAATCATTGAAGGTTTGAAAACTTAAAATTTAAAATTATAAGTTTCATGTTTGTACATTTTCAAATAGATCCCTTGATTATTTTTATTTATAATAAGTCTAAATTTTTTATCATGTTTTAAATACAATTTTACAAAAAAACCATCGAAGGTTTCAAACTTAAAATTTACAATTACAAATTTAATATTTGTATATTTAAAAAATAGACCCCTTGAATATTTTTATTTATAAATAAGTCCAGATTTTATTTATTTTATAAGTAAATTTTACAAATAATTTATTGAAGGTTTGAAAACTTAGAATTTAAAATTACAACTTTCATGTTGTACATTTATAAATAGACCGCTTTAATATTTTTATTTATAAATAAGTCTAAATTTTTTTATTATATTTTAAATAAAATTTTACAAAAAATACATTAAAAGTTTTAAAACTTAAAATTTAAAATTACAAGTTTAATATTTATACATTTCAAAATAAACCCCATAAATATTTTTAAAAAAAATAAGTCCAAATTTTATTTATTTTAAAACTAAATTTTACGAACAGACCCCTCACCGGACCCTCGTCGGAAGGCATCCGCACCGGCGTGCTCTCACGCCGGCCTCCGGCTTTCGCGTCTGCTCGCCGACCTCGGGCCTTCGCTCCGGTCGTCGGCCTTCGGCGTAATCACCCGCGCGCCGGCCTCATCTGCACTCGCGCAATGTAAAATAAGTAATATTATTTTAAAAAATAATTATAGAAAATTTTTAATTAAATAATAATTAGGAAATTATAGTTAATAAATTTTTAAAAATTGTAAATAAATATTAAAATTACGAAAAAAAATTTGATAAATAAAATAAATTTTGAAAATTGTAGGTAAAAGTCCCAATAAAGAATTTGTTCGCTTATAATGCATCGGCCTCGCTCCAAGCTAAATATCCACCGTCCACTTATACATCGTATTTGATCAAGAATCCATCAAGAAGCAAATCTACGACAAATATCCAACTACCCACAATGTGTTAGCAAGACCACCGAAAGGGCAGCGACCAGGCGACTAATGCATTTTTGTAGAATCTCAAAGCAATTGCGATGAGCGCGACTTGTCTCGCTATCCCGGCCATTTATGTAGCCCACGTGTATTGGTGGTCCCACAATCCCTTGTAGATATCAAGGGATCGTTTGTTTCCAAATCAAGCCCAGGATCATCCCGAACTGACCGGCCTACCATTCAAATGGCAAAAATTTGACCAGACTAACATTATCTAATTTTATTAAATTATAAATAGGAAATGATTAAAATGCCCTCGGTGCATCTCTACCGTCCGATCTCAATCCAGCGACGCTCAGTCATCCTTAGTCATGAAACCCTAACTATAAAATCATCTTCTTCATCCGACCGCCACAAAACCGCCTCCTCTCCTTCGCTCACGCCGCTCGCTCGTCTTCTTCATCCTCTGTCGCTCGCTCGTCTTCTTCATCCTCCGCTGTGTAAAAAGCCCTATTCATCTTCTCCATCCTCCGACGCGACGAAACCCTATTCGTCATCTTCATCCTTGGTGCCGGCAACTCCCGATCTCACTCCAGTGACAATGAAACCCTAACGTCCTCTTCATCCTCGGCGCCGGTAACTCCTGATCTCGCTCCAGTGACGGTGAAACCCTAAGGTACGTCATCTTCATCCTCGGTGCCAGCAACTCCCAATTTTGCTCCAGCAACGATGAAACCGTAGCGTCCTCTTCATCCTCGGCGCTGACAACTTCTGATCTTGCTCCAACGACGGTGAAACCCTAAGGTATGTCCTATTCATCCTCAGTGCCGACAACTCCCGATCTCGCTCCAGCTACGGTGAAATCCTAATTTCATCATCTTCATCCTCGATGCCGGCAACTCTCGATCTCGCTCCAGCAATGGTGAAACCCTAATTTCATCGTCTTCATCCTTGGCACCGGCAACTCCCGATCTCGCTCTAGCGACGGTGAAACCCTAATTTCATCTTCTTCATCCTCAGCACCGACAACTCCCGATCTTGCTCCAACGACGGTGAAACCCTAATTTCATCCTCTTCATCCTCGGCGCCGGCAACTCCCAATCTCGCTCCAACGACAGTGAAACCCTAATTTCATCATCTCATCGTCGACGCCAGCAACTCCCGATCTCACTCCAGCGAAAATCGATCGAGGACACAGAGCGGAGAACGTCTCCAGAGAAGAAGCCCTGGCCGGTGAGGACTCCGTCAAATTTCCATTGGTGAAGCAAAATTTTGATTCTTCGGTGTATTTTTGCAGGTATTTTTTATAAGTTTTGTTCGGCCAAGCAACGTTCTATGCCCTCTCTCTCTCGTTCACTGCTTAATCTGGTGAGCTCTTCTCTTGCCCCTTTGGCCTCCCCCACTATGTCATCCACCACCTAATCCGGTGAGTTCCTGTACATTTTCTAGCAAAAAATTATATCATATTCTAGACATCTTCCTTGGGTTGAAATAATGATTTACTTGTTGTGATTTTAATATAATAATGGATGCTCAAAATCCACCAATTCGGCGAAGTCCTCGAACACAAGGTAAGGGAAAATCAACTCAGCAAGTTGGACAGTCTTCTAACAAGACTATACACGCCCCAAATTGGACCATTGATGAGAACACTTTATTTGTTCGATTGCTAATGGAGGAACACGTTGATGGAAGGAACAAGGATGGTAATTTCAGAAAGCAATCTTGGAATAAAGTTGTGCAAAAATTCAATGAATTATCTGTCGTGATATGTGATGCAGACCAATTGAGGTCTAGATGGAAGAGACTGAAAGAAAGTTATAATGACTTTCAATTTATGAAGAACAAGAGCAGATGGACGTGGGATTATGACAACCATAGGCCAACAGCAGGAGATTTGGGAGTAATGAGAGATTTCTTTATGGTATATTACACTTTATGTTGTAACTTTCCGAATACATTATGAAATTTTATATCTAATACTCTTTTTTTTTTGTAGCACAACGCACAATACGAAAATGCTTGGATCATTGGGTTTCCTCAGTTTTTTGATGTAGAAATAATGGTGAAGAGCTCAATTGCGATAGGAAGGTGGATGCTGTTATCGAGAAGTGCACCTGCAGAGCCACCTATACCACAAGAGGGATCCGATTCGAGCGACTCACCATTGAAGCAAAACACTAGGGTTGACGACGATCCAGACACTTGTACTGCTCGAAGGTTATTTCCCAGTGAGAACCCTACTTCTGGGCCACGTGGGAAACGCTTTGTTGAAGGATTCGATGGCAGCAGTGGAAAAAATAGCAAGAGACATAATGGAGAGTTCCTGAGAAGTATTGGGAGCAAGCTTGTAGAAACTCCTAATCTTGATACTATAAACAAGTGGATGGATATTATTGATAAAAAGTATAATGTTTTGGATGGAATATATCTGAAGAAGGCTCGTCACGGAGGTGAACACACGGACGAGATGTATAAAAAGTGCTTGGCCAAGTTGTTCAGCCTTACTTTTATTGACACTTTAGACAAGTTTAAATCCACTGAATGTCTGAAAGATCCAATGCATCAGGATTATTTTCTACTAGAGGAGGACCCATTTGGGCTGAAATTATGGGCTGAGAAGCGAATAGCAGAATATGATATAAACGAAGCACCTAAGGTACGTAAATCGTGTCTGTCATCCCCTCAAATCTCGGGTAACTCCGAGTAGGCTATCAAATGATGGGATAATGTACGAGTAGGGTTCTGATCATTTCCCCAAGTGGATCCTCCATAGGTCCCGAGGCAAGCTCCTTGCTGGTACTCTGAACACGCTGTTGCTACTGATTTCTGAGCTATTTGATATGTTTTCTTACTTAATTGTGAGATGTTGATACTTTTCATGGATTTCTAGGTTTTATTGTGTTTGCATTTGGTTGTTCTGTCAGCAAAATTTTACTTCTTACTTGCCCTTGATGTCGGAAGGAATGATTAACATGGTGCTTTCTGGTGTATAATTTGATACAAGTCACTGTTTCATGGTTTTATCATAAGTACAATTGAAGTTCGGTGTTTTGTTTCTAGCAGCAGCACAAGTATTAACAGCCTCAATCTTATGGAATTGTTACATTTGAGTGGCAACTAAGCAAGTGTTATTTGCAGTAGAGTTCACTTGAAACTCATATATTTGTGATTTGGAGTTATCTTGCTTTTGCAAAAGAAAGCCCTTACAGGTACTGCCATTTTTCGATAACTTTGTGGTTACTATTTTCCATTGTTGGTACTCAGAACACGCTATTGCTACTAATTTCTGAGCTATTTGATATGTTTTCTTACTGAATTGTGAGATGCTGATACTTTTCATGGATTTGAAGGTATTATTGTGTTTGCATTTGGTGTATATCTTCATACAAGTCACTGGTGCTACCATTTTTTGATAACTTTGTCGTTGGTATGATGTGTATAATTTTTAGCATTTATATTTTTATACAAGTGCTTAATGAGGATGCAAATTGTTGGAAGGCACTTCTAAGTGAACTGGCCTCCTGTGAATGATACATTGGAACTGTGAATGATCCATACTGTTAAATTTCTCATTTATCTAACAGCAACTGACATATTCTTTTAACATTTTATCCATCACAGGCTGATTCCAGAAAACATCCAGTAACTGGGCTTCATCTATTGTTGGAAGCCAAGAGGAATAACCGGCTAGCACTCCATCTCCAGCATCTTGCATCGCTCCTTAGTGTCTTCCAGCCTTCTGATGAGCCCGCTAGCACAGATGATGACTTTGAATCCCTGAACCAAGGGGACTACTTTGAGCCCATCAAATGGCCACTGCTCTCTCACGTCTGTACAACCCCTGTCCACTACAATGGCACTTGCATTGATGACTCTGCCTCCATTGTAACCAAGGCATGGCTAGAAGTAAAGAAAATAGCAATGCAGAAAGCGCTTTTCCTCCATCTTGGCTTCTGCAATGTTGTGTCCATGAATATTCGAAGATCCGAGTGGGTTGGCCCAGTCAGCCTCTCACGAAATTCTGGGGTATTGGGTGCTGACTGACAAGCTATCTGTGGAGGGTGGCAGGATCTCCATCAAGGTCAAGTACTCATTGCTAACAGCAATGCTGTAGGATGATTTCTAAGGGTTGTTTAATATAGTCAACTGTAAAATGTAATTGGACATGCAATGCATTCCTTGTGTGATTTTATTTGTGGTTGTGGATTGCTTTTAGACCCTTGGATGTGAATTCATTGAAACTGCGTGTAAATCCTCTTCTGTATCACTATTATTTCAAAATTTAAATCAATTCTGTCAAGAAGATATTTCTATCAGTAGATACTTTCAAAAGTAAATTTCTGTATTGCTATTATTTTTGGTGATTCTCTGTGGATTATAATATGTATTTATCTTTGTAACATCAAGACGACACATCGTATCAATCAAACATGACTTATTAATCTGATGATAACTTTTCATCTTTGTAACATCAAGATGACACGTCGTATCAATCAAATATGACTTATTAATCTGACAATAACTATTCGTCTTTGTAACATCAAGACGACACGTCGTATCAATCAAACATAACTTATCACTCTGACGATAACTATTCATCTTTGTAACATCAAGACGACATGTCATATCAATCAAATATGACTTATCACTCTAACGATAACTGTTTATTTTTGTAACATCAAGACGACACGTCATATTAATCAGACATGACTTATCACTCTGACGGTAATTATTCATCTTTGTAACATCAAGACGACATGTCCTATCAATCAGACATGACTTATCACTCTGACAATTGAGTGATAAGTCAGGTCTTATCTATCAGACATGATCTATCACTCCGACAACTGTTTGTCATGTGACTCAAGTTGATCTCTATTTGTAGAGCGACCTTATTGCGGATGCTATGCCACAAGTGTATTTATCTTTGTAACACCAAGATGTTTAATTACGATGACATTCTTGACGATGTGGAGGAAAAAATAGAGTTGCTCATGGAAGATCACATTTCTGATCTGACACAATGCTCCTCAACTTATGCAAGAAGACCACCTCATCCACTTAATAATCGATCATTTACTGGGATGGAGGCTATGTATGACTTACTAGGCAATGAAGAACGATGTTTCAGGACCTTTAGAGTTGTACCCCAAGTGTTTCTACAGCTCACTAGATTGCTAGTTGAACGGAGAAGCATCGTATCTACATAACATGTATTAACTGAATTACAAGTAGGGATTTTTCTTTACTCGGTTGCTCGTGGAGCATCTAACAGAGACTAAGAACTGGCATTCCAATACTCTGCAGAGACTATAAGTAGGTACTTCAATAAAGTCTTGCAAGGCATTATCTCACTGAAAAATGATTACATACAATTGTCACCTGATAATGCTCTAGTCGATCCCGCAATTCTTATTCGAGGAGGAGCGTATTCCTTCTTCAAGGTGAGATAAGTTTCTACAATATTCTCTAAGTAATGTCAACTTAAATTTCAATATATTATGTATTTCATTGTAGGATACGCTCGGGGCTATAGATGACACCCATATACCGGCGATTGTAAGTCGAGAAATGCAAATTTCATTTCGAGATAGGCATGGGTTCTTACGCAAAATGTTATGACAGTTGTGTTTTTTGATATAGAATTTTTGTACGTTTGTTACGGTTGGGAAGGATCTGCAGTAGACGCACGAGTCTTACGAGAATGTTTAATGCGAGGCGATTTCTTCGTCCCCAAAGGTGAAACTCGTACTTTTTCTTTTGTTTAAACACAAATGATAATGTTCGCAATGATAATCAAAGTTTATTTTAGGTAAATACTATCTAGTGAATGTCGGCTATGCCAATACTAGCAACTTTCTCGCACCATTTCGAAATGAGCGGTACCACATCAGACAGTTTGGTCACGGTCGAGTCCGATATCGAAATCCGAAGGACAAGTTTAATCACATGCATGCAAGTTTGAGAAATTTTGTGGAGAGGACATTTGACATATTTAAGTAACGGTTTCAAATATTTCACAAAATGCAATCATATCCTTATGAGACACAATGTGCTCTAGTGGTGGCTTATGTCATGCTACATAATTTTATACGTAGAAATTACGGTGAGGACCAGCTGTTTCACGAGTGTGAGGGTAACGAACAGGTTGATAATAACACTGAAGAATATATGGAAGCACACAATGAAACATTAGAACCGAACATCCGTATATTTCAACGTGAAGTACGAAATGGGAAAATACTTCAAAACCAAATAACTGCAACTCTATGGGATGCGTAAGTGACAGTTTACTCTTTTTTGATATAAAATATCGTAATTAACTTTCTGATGTCAAATAAGTTAATAATTTTTTTGTTTCTTATCAATTGTAAGTATATTTTAGATAATTTTCTATAATCATGTTAATAATTTTTTCTACTTTTATTTACTTGTAGAGAATAATGTTGTACTTTTCACCATGAAGCAGTCGCATGTGCAGACGAAGAAGTGGAGAATTAGGCCAAACCTATGTCGGGCTTCCTGGCAAACTAGGATCTTTTTCCTCACTGATGCTTTCTTTTCAATCCAGAATTTTTCAGACATTACTCGCTGTATCTTCAGTGTCCTAAAAATTTACTATATATATCTGGCAATAATGTATATTGTGTTCTTTGCTATTATCTTATGCAAACTCTAGTATTAAGAATTTTATGACGTGTTATAATGTTATGCTTGAAAGCTAAACATGTTCTCCCTATGAATGGCTAACCGATGATTCATTTAACACAGTTTTTGCCTTGGCAATGTTATCTGGTATAAATTCTTTTTGATGCACATATAGATGAAAATTTGAAGAAAGGTGATCCCCATAACCTATGATATACCAAAAATTGCATAATTCACTATTTATTTTAATGACCATAGCAATCCACACATCAACAAAGTTTCCAGTTTCCAATATTTAAAGGGAAGAAGACTTACAACAATACAAAAGAGTCACTGTCCTCATCCAGACATCAACAAAGTTTGCAACTCCCTTCCATTTCACTCGTTGTGTAGTCCTCGCCCAGGGGCCTCGGTTATTGAACTCAATGTAGAAGAAGTATTCAGCCCAAAGTCACCGCTCCACGGCATCCACCCATCTAGGTGGATGAAATCTCCAATCTCTGATTGCAAAATGAAGGTCCTGGAGTACTCCTTCAACGGCCGGCTGAGGTAGAAGACAGGGTCCGCGGCGATCGTGCAGTTGTGGAGGATGATGGCAACTGGGCTCCCAACGGACTTTTCGACCTTGTGCAATCATGATGTCTTGCTAGTTGGCCATTGGTTGCCAGACCAAGTGGAGGCAGTTCTGGAAGATTGCATGGGAGTTGCCGAAGAGGAAGTTGATGGTGCCGGAGATGGTGCAGTTATGGTAAAACTGGTGCTTGGAGTGGGCGTAGAGTGTGTCCTGGTAGCCGTCCATCCTGCAGTTGTAGAACACCGTCCATACTGCATCACCACTCCACTCCCCACCATCCATCTGTTGAGCAAGGAAGAGAACGTTGAGTAATTGGCGAGGAAGAATCCAAGTTCGGCAGTGTAGCTCATCGGAGACGAAGGGGACATGGCATACCCCGTCGGAGATGAAGGGGTCACGACATACCCCATCAGAGACAAAGGGCTTGCGGCGTAGCTCGTCAGAGAGGAACGGTTCGTAGCATACCTCATCGAAGACAAACCGCTCGCGACGTACCTTGTCGGAGACGAATGTCTCACGGCGTACCCCGTCAGAGACGAACTGATCATGTTGTACCTCGTCAGAGATGACAGAGTCGATGGCGAGGACGGCTCCCAATTTAAAGGAAAAGCTGGGGGTAAAATGGTCCAGAAAAAATTTGAACCACTTGCTAGTCGATCAGTAACCAAATAAAATTTACTTGACCGCATTATCTTTTACACTTTAGTCCTTCTTTTATCCTTGACATTGACCTTGATCCAGATCCAAACGTCCTCCAAGCTTCCCCTCGTTTCCTCCTGGAAGGCTAGAACCTTGAATTTGGGAAACCCTCACCGTCAAGCTCTCAACCGCCTCTCGATGTCGGCCCTCAACTGCCTCCTTCGCGGTAGCATTGCGGCCTTCTCCGCCCCAGCGAGGAGGATAAAGATAATGGCATCACGTTCAGATGAAAGGTTCCGAGTGGGGAAGATCGGGCTTGCAATGAGGATGGATCCGAAGTGCTGGAGCGTCTAGTCGATTTTCTTTGGTCGGCACGGGGGTGTCCACGAGCCGGCTCTCGCAGCTTCTCGGCGTTCCTCACATAGCCACCGGTGACCTCGTTGGGTAAGGAGCTTTCCTCATCCAGTCCCCTCGCTCAATATGTCCTCTCTTGCAAATATTGTTGAATTTGATTTTTAATTTTGGTTTTTATTTGAGAATTGGTGATTAGGAATGATTGTTCGAGTGGTTTGACTTTCTAGATTTGTGTTTGGTAGGGTTTTTGTTTGATTGGAATATGGATTCAGGATTAGGGTTGATTTACTAAGAATGATCTGGAATCTTTTATATTGCTTTCTTGAACGAAGTTGTTATTTGAATTGGGGACTATTGAGCGGGACTCTATTTTCTTGAATCCGACTAGTTGATTAAAATGGGTTTTCAATGCTGTGCAGGTGTTTATTGAACTCTGGAACTTCTTATAGGGTAAGGATTGTTTGTGATTTTTAAGCTGCGATATCTCTCAGTTCAAGCATATTTTCCTTATCAGAGAGATTAGGGTTTCAATTTGGAATAGGCTCAGATTTTTTTTCTTGAAAGGAAAAATAGGGGTTTAGGGGAAAGGGCCTTGGAAGCTTTAACCTTTGGCAAGGGGGATTGATATGAATAGTATTGTGTGTGACAAAAGATGATGGAAGGATTGAGTGTTTCTTTTCCTTATTTTCACCGTATGTTACTAATAATGATCACTAATGCAAACTCACCATTTCATACTAAAAAATTTTATATGATTTATGAACCTTGAAAGGTATTGCAGGGCCCATGGAATCTTTTTGCTCCATATTCTAATTTTCTTCTCCCAAATTTTTAATTGGGCTGTAAATTTTTTATTTTTTGGATTCTCATCTGTATTTTTGTCTTTGAAATTTCATTGAAATATTCTGATTTTCTTCTCCAAAATTTTTGATTGGGTTGTAAGCTTTTTGTTTTTTTGGTTCTCAATTGTATTTTTCTGTCTTTGAAATTTCATTGAAATATTATGATTTTCTTCTCCCAAATTTTTGATTGGGCTGTAAGTTTTTTTTTTTTGGGTTCTCAATTGTTGCTGACATTTTTTTATCTTTGAAATTTCATTAAAACTCTTTCCTGATGTATCATTTGACATGTTCAGTTTTTTCTAATCTTCGTAAATAATCCATATCTAGTTTATGTTGAAAGGTAGTTTTTGTATTATGTCACTTCTTGAGAACTTCACATTGCGTTTTATTGAGGCAATGAGGATAATTTTTTAATTAGGATAAATAAAAAAGTACAGGAATATAAAACATAAGATCAACACAGTTTACGAACAAGGAGTACTCAATTAATATAGATATAAATGTCCATGTGTTTATGAGGACAAAATATTATTACTGTGCATTTGCTAGATATTTGAATTCAAATTGTTATGCGAGCAAGCATAAGGTAACATTTCTCTAGTATTCTAATACAATACTATGTTTATTTTAAATGGATGGTGCACTTAAATTCGAAAGTAATGGCCTTATCTTTCTTTTATGTTCCAATTTTTATTTCATTCTCATTTTTATATCAGGCAAATACCATTGTAATTAGATTGAGTGTGATTTAAAGAGAGATCTGATGCGCTACAGAGTGTTCACAAAATTGAAAGGTGATTGTTGTAGTCAAAGGTTTAGATTTGTTAACAAAGGTATGTCTATTACTAGATCATTTCTATGATAGTTTTGTTTCCTGATTTAGAATTTATCTATCTTGTCATGTGCAATTGGAAGAAATATTTCCTGTAAATTCTTTCCTTTTGCATCTTTTCTTAATAACCGAAATTACTTTTTTTGATTATTGCTATATGATACTTATTCTTGGTAGTTGACGTGATAGAGATTATTGTATAGTTTGAGATTGTTGTTTAGCATGCATTCTCTATGGTTAATTTTCATTAGCATTCAATGGAAACATTAAACAAAAGAATAGAACCATCCTTATTATATGAGAATTGAAGGTATGTCTAATATAATAAGATTCTCGCAAGTGTGTCACAAGTCTCACTATTAACCAAATGCTAATAAAATTGAAGTATCATTCAATCACCATTGGTCTACTAATAAGGTTATCATGTAAGTCTAAAGACCTAGCCGTTCCCCTGTGGTTCAATTTGAAGAACAAATTTGTCTGCCATTGCTTGGGCATTGGTAGCAACCAATGCCATCAAAGGTCCTAAATCCTAATGTGAAAAGCCCATGATATCAATTACCGTTTAGTAGTGGTTAGTTGCTAGCTTCGAAAGATGTTTAACTTAAGTATTAAGGAAGATCAATTCTAGAGATAGTGGCCCCTACTTTTCTTTTTTTTTTTTCTTTTGTTTTGTTTGGTAGAATGGAGCAGAAGC
Source organism: Trichopus zeylanicus subsp. travancoricus (assembly GCA_005019695.1). Classification (NCBI taxonomy): domain Eukaryota; kingdom Viridiplantae; phylum Streptophyta; class Magnoliopsida; order Dioscoreales; family Dioscoreaceae; genus Trichopus; species Trichopus zeylanicus. The sequence goes on from RXID01014728.1 coordinate 124,373, forward strand.
TCAGATTACAACAAAAGAAAACCTAAGGCTTCAAAACATAGGAGAAGACTCCAAGAAAACTTTGTCTGGTGAAAGGGTCCCAGAATTCATGAGAACCCTTTTTAACAACTCACTTTGCTAATGCATCTGCTCCACTAGTGCATGCCCTAGGCTTGTGCATCACCTTGATTCTGGTGCTCCAGCCTTGCCTCTCTTTGATCTAGTTTTGAATTTCCATCAACTTGGACTCGTTTGCTTTGGCACCTTGGGCAATCTATGGCACCAATGAAATATGAAATAGTCCAGCAATAATACATTTTCTCTGCTTCTTCTACCACAGTTGTGATTGCAAGTAGGTCTGCATGGGCTGAATCTTCCACTTGTATATCTAACATTGTCGCTTGCTCACATCTTCCTTTATGGTTGGTTTGGATCCAAGTGATCCCGCTAACATGTCCATAGCTACAAAGGAAGCATCAACCATAAAAATAATACCCCCACCCCTCTTCGTATGCATATTACGTGGCCTTAAATTTAAGAATAGCTCCTTAACAAGAGCTAAAAGCATGCGAAAATAGCTATTTTATGTTCCATAGTTTTTCCATTGAACACCCTAGCACATCTATTTTTCCAAATGGGCCATGGCAAATAAGCCATTTGAGAATATAGCTTCTCTTGTTCTTTATTGCCTTTAAAGACAATTTTATCCTCAAAAAAATAAGGGATTTCTCCAAGTTAATGTATTATTCTGATACTTCCTAGAAGTTTTTTAAGAATGCGCACTATGCCATTGTCTCAAAAAAAAAAATCTTTATAGTTCTAGTGAAGAGTTGTAAGTCAGTCACGTAAGCAATATGAGTGAAGAGGGTAGAATAGTTCTTGCAGTTAGAACCCTTGAATCAATTCATCTCCTTGCTTTTGTAAATCAAATTGGTTTGTATTTGGGAGTGGAAAGTGAACAAGTAACGCAAAAGAGGTTCACCTTGTTTAACCCCATAATTAGTGGAGAACCGCTTTGAAGAGGAGCCATTGCCTTGTCTAATCCCACAATTAGTGGAGAACCACTTTGAAGAGGAGCCATTAATAATAATAGAAAAAGTAGTGGTGGTGCAAGTTTGAATCCAAGTCACAAATTTGGGATGGAGACTGATCTAGTGGGAGGAGACACGAGAAATAGGAATAAGATCATTATCTTCTCACCATAATAAATCTTTAAATTCACAAGGAAGATGAAAGTGAACAAACCCAAAATAAGAAAATATTATTGATAAAAAAAATTTTCTGTTACAACTTTGGGCTGTATATATATCCATCTAATCAATTTAGAATCCTCCTTGGTATAAACTAAAGATAGGATTTAAACTCCAATAAGAATTCTATTTAACATATGTTAAATAAAAAGATTTAAATTCTATTCTTTATTGGGCTATGATTATTATTGACTGAACTTCTAAATAAATCCTAATTTTGACCAATATGATACCGAATTAGTTAAAATAATAAATAAGAAAATTATAGGAATCAATTTCAGTCTTCTGACGAATAATTATTTACTGAATTTGGATGAATATTTTAGGAGATATGACTTTCATACTGTAGTTGTACTAATTCTGACGAATTCTTATTGAAGTTGGAATTTAACTTGAACTCGATTTCTAATTTTACTGTAAAAAGAATGTACTTGTTCTATATAAAAGACCAAAATGTTTAAGAAGATGTCATGAGATCTTATCATAATCTTTACAAAGATCACTTTTGAAATTCATGCCCACTTTTCCAATAATAGCAATACACATAAAATGAAGATTTTTTTGTTCGAGGATCAAATTGTCTTGTATGTCTTCCACTTAGGAAAGTAAATTGGAAAGGAGAAATAATCCTATCAAGAATAGGCCTAGTTCTCACGTTAAGATTTTTCCCAACCACTTTGTAAATAAAGTTGCACAAATTTATTGGTCTATGATTTTGCACTTTTTGATGACAATCATTTTTAGGGATGAGCACAACATAAGTGCATTTTGTTCATAGGTAAGTTGACTTACGCGACCATACTCCTCCACGGAGGGTAGTGGTAGCAGCAACCCTATGCCTATGGGTAGGCGAAACTTACGTAAAGTTACATCAATTGCTGGTTGCAGCTTTCTTCTCTTATCTTAATATATTCTTATCTCGAGTTACCGTCGCATCAACAGGAAAGAGCCAAGCAAGAGTCAGGTAAGTGACTTACGAGACCATACTCCTCCACGGAGGGTAGTGGTAGCAGCAACCCTATGATTGCCGGGGGGGAGTTCCGGATACGGTTGTTTTCAAGGAGAGTTAACATCTATCTATTAAGTAAGATGGGGGAACTGAACTGCCTCGATCCTCATCCACCACATTCCTTCCTCCTCGTACCAACCTAACTGATTTATCACCATCCAATGTAGCCTTTTCCCCAGGCATGGGTATGGAAGCTGATTTGGAATGGGAATCACCATAGGTAAGTAGAAGTTGCTCACCCCTTGGATTGTTGACCGGCAGATAGATCCCACAGCTTTTGTACAGCTTCCCTATGAGAGACCTTCGCCTTGTTCAGCGGATTTCTGGGTGATAAAGTTTCCGTGACATTGCTGTTGTTCCTCCCCGCAAGAGATGCATTCCCTCCAACATTTGAAGTAGCAGTAGTCAAATTAGGATTCGTGCTTCCAAAAACACTTGGCTGAGTTTCTCGTATGACCAAAGCCATACTGGATCGTTGTGGCCCATGACTCCCTTTCCTTTAAAGCCAGCCTTGCCAGCTGGTTTGCCTCTCAAAGTCATCCGAGAGGATACGTTTCATGATCCGCCTGGCCTTACGCCCTTAAGTTGCGCTCCCATAACTCCTTATATAACTGAATCCCCTGCCTGTGAAAAATATACTGACATTAAGTCTTTATCACTCATCTTTCTATCGAAATGCTTGAATCATAGCCCTAGTCTTAGAGCGCCGGAGCGAACGGTCACCTTCCAAGCCCAGCTACTTTTCAGGGAAGAAGAGCTAAGCCTTCGAGTCCTAGGTCCTATTCCTTTCTTGCGAGATGCTTTGAATAGCTATCCCTTCCTACCCGTACCTGTGGGATTCTACTTTCCTTGGCGATTGGGTCCATGATAAAATAAGCTCTTACTTCGCCCCGAAAGGGAGCTGCGTAGGTAGACTAGAACTCATCCCCCCTTTTCCATCTCCTAGCGTGTCTAACGGGCATCCCGGATAGGGTATTTTATTGTCTAATAGTAATTACTTTCTTTCTTTTACTTCCTAGATAACTTATTCTAGAGCAATAAGTGTTCAATCAGTCTTTAGGAAAAAGAGAATATCTGGTGCTGCCCCATGCGATTGCTGTGTCCTGAGCGTTCTAAGGGCACTAGTAACAGTGCTAATAATTGTTCTAACAATAAGAATAAGATAATAAATAAGATGGGAAGTTCCGTTTTTTAACAGTAGTAACAGTAGGAAGAGTCCTAAGGCCGTCAAGGTGAATAGTCCCTCTATACCGGAGTAGAAGTAATAGGATTTGTCCACATAGATCCTATTATAAAAAGTCGAATAAGTTCATAGAACTATTCCTTCTACGTTTTCTTTCTTTTTCATTCTCTATGGTTGTTATAAATTATAATGTCCTTCCTGGGGTTTTAAGTTAGAGTGCTTCCCCTTCCCGCTTCGAACTCCAAGCTAGCCAGACAATTCTATGGCAATAAGATCTAGCACAAGTGACTTTTCAAGCTATAGAAGAGCTATCTATTTCCATGGTAGGTCTACCTATGGGACCTTTCTAATCTCTATCTGACCATGGTTAGGGTCCTTTCAATTCTCCCAATAAGAGTGCCCCTGGGCTGGGATAATTTTCCGTAGGATAGCATAGGCGGGTTCCCCAGTATGCAATGCGGTTTAAGAAACAAAGGTGGTTTTTCTCTTCCATTCATCCAGGTGAGCAATTGGCTTTCTTTCCTATTTCATATGAGTAAATCGTTGTTAGGCTCTTACAGGCAGAAACAGCTGGACTCCTAAGGGTTTTTGTTGTGGTGCCAGTGGGAATACCTCGTGCCTTCCATTCGTTTATCCTCTGAGAGTTCGCTTACATTCAATTCGTTTTCTAAGCTCATTGAGTGCCAGTTCCGTTTTGATCTGGTAAGCTCCAGCCCTAGCCCTTGTTTCAACGAGTGAGCAAGCAAGAATGATATCAGTCAAGTAAGTGAGAAAAGAAAGCGTTTCAAGCGGTCCCATTTTTCTAACAGCAGGATTCTCCAACTGTGGCAGGGTATTCTCTTGATTAACGCCTTTTCTGCTCTCATTCCTGGCATTTGTCCATCAAAGAGAAAGAGCTTAGTCTGGGCATCAATGCATCTCTCCGCGCCTTAGCCTATCCTCGTCGCGGATTCTGATGCCTATTATATGTTCGTCCGTCTGGGTCGGAGTCTTTTCCGGGGATTGGAGTTGGAAGGGGATAAGCTACGAGTTGAAAAGCTTCTTTGTCTTTATACGCTTAGAAAGGCGGAAGACAATTATTGTGAGCAATTAGCTCGTTTTCCTAATATCATTAGGAGTTTGGAACTGGATGCAGGCCACTATGCTTCTTTTAGCATGTGGTTGGATTATTCTTTCCTTAGTCAGGTTTGACTTGAGCTCAGATCAAAGAATAGACATCCTACGGCTCCCCCGTACGAGCTCGCGTATCCCTCTGGTCCGTTCCCCAACTCTTCCTGCACTAGGTGTCCATCTTGCTGAAGTAGGACAGTCCTAGCATCAGAGTTCGCTACAGAAGCGTTAAACTCTTCTGCTGACCTTGAGGCCCTAGTTGTTTCTGATATGCAGACCCAGGTATTTACCTTTATCTTGGCTTCTGTACCTCCATCAGTATCCCTGACTGCTTCCTTTTCAGGTGGTGGGGTCTCTTGATGCAGCTGAAAACTCTTTTTCTTCTCTTTCAAGACAAATGGCAGACTTGTCTTCCCTGCACTGTGGTGCTCCAGCGTAATCCACCAAATCATTTTTTTTTATGCTATAGTATGGATGTGTTGGCTGATGACGCGTGCACAGCACCTTTCTACGATCTGATCAATGCAGTCCTTTTGACAGAGCCTACTTCTTCCCCTGCTCGATTTGTTCTGGACCGCATAACATAAAAGGGGAGGCTCCCCCTTAGCGGCCTCGGTGCTTTAAGAGAAAGCAGTCCAAGGTTCATCAATAATTGAGGAAATCAACCAAAGCATCTCTCCTTACCAGAGGGTGTCCAGTTTGCTTAGGGAGAAGGATCAGATCAATACAAGGATTGCACCTCTTCACGCTGAGCTGGATCGATGTCAAGTGAGGCTGGTCGAAGTAGAGGATCAACTTGTAAGTTTTTCTGTCGATGACCTAGTGGCCAGTGCCGGAGATCCAGAGAGTCGACTCGCTTTAGTAGGTGCAAGACATTCGAGCCCGAGCGCGTGAGAATCTCGTGGCACATAAGGTTGCAGAAGCTGAGGGTCGGGAGGGAAAGTAGAGTATTGCTTGACGGAAGGAAACACTCTCTTTGATCTGCAAAGCAGAAAAGTGTATTTGTTAGCTTCCCAAGACCTGCAACGACCTGACGAATCAAAGAATTTCTCTCTGACTTCTGCTTTCCCGAGAAGGAGTACTGACCCTTGAAAAGGGTGTGGCTTGATGAATACAAAAAACAAGGAGCTTGATCTAACAGTGTACCTTCCTTGTCTGAAACTAGCGGCTTTGACTCTCTGATCCGATACGCTTTCCCTGAGCTGCTTGAGCTTGAACGAGAACATGATCCCCGCCTCGAGGACCAAGCCAAAGAAAGGGACCTCGCTCTGAGACCTATTGAGTTAAGGTTCTGGATCGGCTATTAAGTTAAGGACAGATATAGATTTGCCGAATCCCGCCCTATTACGTAAGGCCTGATAACTTTGCCTGTTCCACCGTGCCTGGCTTACGGACTGTGCCTGAGAAGAAAGACAGAAATAGATATGTTATTGAGGTTAAAACATTCAAGATTTTTCATGTTCTCTTCGCACCTCAACAAAGTCGAGGTAAACAACAGGATCGTCGGTTAGCTAGACCGAAATAACCAAATGATCAAACTTAGCCTTAGCCGCGCGTCTGGCAGCCTATAAAGAAAGAAACCGTCTTTTGCCAAACAGGTGACCAAGTATAGAGCGTTGTTATGATCCCATCACTCGGCGATCCTTTGTCTCTCGCGATGTCCTTTTTGAGGAGGATATCAGAGAAAGATGCAGGTAGGAGCACGGGGTGCTAGCAACTCACGAGAGAGGGCGGGAACATGAACAAAGCATTTACAGCCAAAAAGACGCATGTGAGCATAGTTGAGGCAGGCTGCCCGGTGAGGAGCTGGATGGGGGAGATATCACCCCTAAAACAGAGGAAGGCTGCTTATGGATGAGATAATTGGCAGTCATGACAACATCGGCCCAATATATTCGAGGTACATGCATCTCGAAGAGAAGAGCGCGCATAGTTTCACCAAGGTTGTGATTTTTGCGTTCGGCCACACCAGCAACCCGTAGTTGCAAACGGCTGCTCGAAAACCCATGCTACTCTACATGCGTCCCTTACCATTTTTTTTTCTCTTTCTTTACGACTCTCCTGAGAAGGAATAAAAATAAGCCACATGGGGAGTGTGAAGCCTTGCATGTAGTGCTTTAGGCATTCCCAAATCAATAGCGCTTACAACATTCCTTCGATGACTCCTTTCGTCCAAGCAAGAAAGACCGGGAAAAGCACTGCGACTGGATTGAATCCGATGAAGTTCCTCTCTCTAGTGGTAGATCTAGTCTGCCCTTATGTCTAGAACACCTGTAAGAATCTCTCCTCTCCTTCGATCTGTCCTGAGTGAAAGAAAGTAAGATTCACTCAATCAAAAGAACCCGGTCTGGTCTCCTCACTGCACTGCATCAAGCGCTTTTTGTGGGCATCACTAAAGAAGTTTTGCCATTCTTCTTTTTTGCCATAAACATTCAGGAGGAATAATCAGGATGGTCAGATTGATTCATAGCATTGAGCGTTGTCGTTGGTCCGCCTCTCCCAAGGTAATTTGAAATGGTGGGCATACTTTCAGGACATAGCGCTCTGAGTCGTTGAAGAAAGGGCCTAGGCCTACCTCGGTGGTTGGTTGAAATATCTTTTTTCTTTTTACATGATCTTGCGTCGTAGAGAATGCGCCAAACAAGATACTATAGCAACGTCCCCAAGCCGGGGAGTAGTCTCAGTCGAGAAAGAAGCTTACGGCATCCAGACAAAACAAAGAAAATCAACCTTTTCTTCTCTTATTTCAACTATGGAAAAATCCAAAATAAGAGTAGGAAGCAAGAGCCGTAACCGAAGAGATCAAATGAGAACCACTCTCCCAATCAATCCAACAGAAAAGCAGGCAGCTCAGTGTTAACTATAAGTCATGGATTGCCCCACGTGAATATGATGCCCTGAATGAAAGAAAGGCTAACCCGTTCACTTGAGGGGAACGCTGGCCTACAACCAGCACAACACTGACTCCACCATTTCTAGCATTCCTAGTTTAAGTCAAGCGCTTGGTTGAAGATAGTTTATAGCTTTCCAAGCGGACTGAGGAAGACCCTGTATTGGTTGAGTCGGAGACACTTTCACTAAGTAAGACGGCTAGCTAATCCACGGAAAGTAAGGATTTACCTCTTCCTTTAGCAGTGAGCAGTGGACTGGCTGCTGGAGACGAGCAACGAAGGACCTATCCCTTTTGGTTCCAGTACAGTAAACTGTGGTATAAATAGAAGATGTGCCCGAAATTCTACTTGTTGCAAGGGCTGTTCTGATTATTAGCAATGCTTGACAGATTGATTGCTTGTCAAATGAGGTTGCGGTAGTTCTTGCAAAGACTCACTTGAATGAATATTAACACAACTGATCTATTAGATTATGGTATGGTGCTGATTTTTATTTTTTTGCAATTAATATGTTCATTAAAAAATTTTCTATTGATGTTTTTCCTCATCAAGAGCGAGCCCCATGTTCTTCATATGACATTTTTGTGAACTGTATAGGTGTTTGCAATGATCCAATTGCATGTTTAGGTATCCTGTACTTTGTATTATAAGCCTCACTTTTAAGCAATGAAATGTATTTTTCATAAGATACATCCTTCCTCGTCGCGTGAGCTTCTGCATCTCTTCCAACTACATTACATCTCTCTCTTTTTCTTTATTGTGCAGATAAGTGAGCGCTGGAACATTTGTATATTGTTCAAGTCACAATTTCTTGACTGGAAATGTGGGAATTCATCCAAGAGGAATCGGTGTTCAGCAGATTGCAATCCCAAAGTATTTGATCTTCAAATGCTTCAGCAAAATTTCCTCTACCAGTTCCAATCAGATACAGGCTCTCTCAACTCTGTATCTTCAGGAGCAACAGATGATGCCTCGCTTTGATTATCTTACTCATCCCAGCCAACAGATGCAGCTTGCTCCCATTTGCTGTTTCTACATGTGGCTCGAAATTTTCATTTGTTGCACCGGTGTTGAGCACATTGTTGGTAGGAGAACGCATGAACAATGCCATTAACTTCCTAGTTTGGGTGTGATACAATTCAAACCAAAACTGGTATTTGTTGAAGAAGTTATGCTCAATGATCTTAGGGAACTTGTCCTCCGGAAATTTGATTGGTCAAAAAAAAAAATCCAACATCTGATGATAGCTCACAATATCAACAACGAGTCTACACGGTCTGCAAAACCACTCAGAGATCGGAGATCGATCGCCAAATGACAGCAAAGAATAGGAAAATTATTAAAAGAGCATCAAGTGGCTCAGTAGCGGGCCACGGATATACGGCATAATCGTCCCTGACTCCTAATAAGAGTCCGTATTAAAAGGGCCACTTAGAAGCCATGCATACCTCTGTTCCCATTATGGAATGACTTGCAGCTGAATGCTTTTACGGGTAATTTACTCATCTGCCAACGTTTATTAGTGTGTGATGAAGTAATCAAGTACATTAAGAATCACTAGCCATTAAGAATCAAGTACAGAAGGGATTCACAAATAACATGATGAATAACAGAGTTGACATTGCCCAGAGCAATTCTAGACTTGCCTTGAACGCTTGCATGCAGACAGGAGTTGAGAACATCCAGCACCAAGGCTAGGCATTAGAAAAACTATAGATTGTCAACTTGATCGTAAAATTAAAGGAAAACAACATCAGATATGCATATGGAAATCACAAAGCCTAGTTGTTCTAGTGGAAGTTTTATGATATCTAACAGATATTGAAGCAGGTCTACAATCAGACTCGAAATGTAATGTGGGCTGTGTTTAGGCCTGGAATTGCCACAAGTGATAATGTGTACAGAGACACAAAGAAATCATGAATATCCAGGCCTTAGTCCTGACCCCATAGCTGACCCAAAACAATCCTGAGAATCAACTGCACAAGGTTCTGATGGGCCTTCCTCAATTCAGACAATAGAGGAACCGGAAAGGCCTCTCAGCTAGGGTAAAAAGAAACTCAATGATTATGACAGACCGAAAAATGTTACAAAATTCTAAACTTAGGCCGCTTGTTTCATTCAAACTTTTCCATCTTCAGAACAGGCATCATTCAACTGACATCCAAAATCACAAAAGAGGTGACGAGTTTGACATCATAACGTTACAATTAAATTAATCTATATCCCAAGTTAATAAAGATGATCCTCATATAAGTTCTCAGTCAATAACGGTTGATTCAACTAATTCAAGACAGGTACTATTTGCCATTTAGATAAAACTTGTGTTAATATAGAGATAGACGAGACCTTGTTAGCCATCACAAAATCACAAAATGAAACCGACTACACCTACCTCCCAGTACGAAGAACAAACTCCTCAATTTCTTTGATGAGTTCTTCAGTTAAAACTGCTCCTTCCTGCTCATAAGTGAAGGCATATTATCCAAATATTATTGGCAATGGCCTAATATAGAGAATAACATTTACAAACCAGTATCACGTACCTGGGTAACTGGAGAATATATAGGTTCACCTATTTCTAACGTGGTTAAATTTTCAGAGGGATGATCAGCACCAAGTCTAAGAACATTATGTCCAGAATTAGTTCTAGCATAAACCACGCAGTTAGTCCCTGGAATATTATTTGACCCCTCACTGTCTAAAGTGGCTTCTTTCAGTATGAAATCTAATGACTCAGTTGCAAGAATTCGACGTCTTTTCCTGGCAACACAACAATTTATGACCTGCAGCTGTTGATGATGAAGGCAGGAATTTAAGTCAGGACTTGCCTCCAATGGAACATAAGGAATAGGCTGCCCTTTAGACCATAGTAAGTAGTATACGGAGATTTAAAATGCGGATAGCGGAGGGAAGAGAAACGGGGCGGGGGCGACGGAATCTAGCTCGATATGTGCCCGTTTTGTCTCTTCGTCTGAGAAAATGTTGGAATGGCTTTCCGGCGAAGATTCAATCCTGACCACTCGATGTATAAAATGAGAATCTTGAGGCATTTGTAAGTGAATGGTGAAATGGTTGGACAGTCGGTCTGGTTAGGAGGTGGGCGGCAACGTCCAATGTGGTCACTTGACCGACGCGGCTTCGTCTGGAGCTGGCCAGCGCTTCATAGTTGATTTGAAAGGCGAATCAACCCGTCAATATCCGAATCCGGTACATATCGGATTCGGGTACCGGTTAATAGTTAATACCCGAACCCAGTCATTATTGTCGGTGCTCCCCATTCGTTCTCTCCCGCTCCCGGTCCTCTTTCTCCTCTTGAGGCTGTCGGCTCTCCCCGCTCCCGGACCTCTTCCTCCCCCCTTCCACTCCCCCTCCCCCCTCAAGAAGCAATCGGCGCCCATGGATACCCCGCACTCCTCCTCTTGTCCCCGCACTCCTCCTCCTGAAGCGTTCGGTTCTGACGATGGAAGGGGTTTAGGGTTTTTCAGGTAACGCTCTTCGCTGATTTCGATAGCGATGATCTGCAATACTTTAGCGTTTTTGGTTATTTTGATCTTCGTAGTGATTATCTGTGCTTTTTTAGGGTTTTTGTGGTTCTTTTTGTCTGTCTTTACCGGAGGTTATTGGCATCGGATCTTTCTTCGTTCTTCGATTAGGGTTTTATGGTGTTCGATGCGCGATATCTTTCGGAGTTGGCTTTGGCCAACCTATCTGGCGAATCGAACAAATTTCGATCAGGGTTTTTTTGAGTTTAGCTTGAGTTCTTGGACGTGATTTCCTCAAAGCCTTACATCTAGAGGGATAATCTGGAAAAATGTTTAGAATTTCATTAAGAAAAGGCATTCTGTTGGATTATCGGAGTGGAACAAGAATTCTCATGGAGTTATTGAACAACATGAATTTTAAACAAGCGACTAACAAATTATCAGGATCTTTTGTGGATCTTTATCAGGAATTTATTGAACATCAAGAATTTTTTCATCAGTAACGGTTTGATCTTTCAAATTCACGCAACTGTGTTTCTTAAGGAACCAAAACTATTGTATTCAAGAGGTTTAGAAATGCCATTCAAGTTATCCAATAACATTTATTTGACTTACCAGATAACCTCCCTTACTGTATTATGACCTCTTAAAAGTTTTTTATCCTTCTGCTTTTCCAAAGTGGTTGATGGTTTTAGTGCTAGATCTGTTTCATCAAGAAATTGTAGAGCTACACTCTTATGAAATAGCTTGATTATGTTTTCTCTTTGTTGAAAATTATTTTGAGGAAGGTCCTACGGGGCATCTACTTGTGTTTTTTACTTAGTTTGGCTGCAGTAAAAATTCTGTAAGAATGAAATCTTCGTTTAATTAGGAATAGTAACAGATGGTCAAGGTGGACTCATGCATAAAAAAAAAAATACAAACAATTCAACTGAAAGGAACCATAGAGAAGAATGATTCATAATATAATACCTTTCTATGTGCTACTCCACAAAGCAACTGCTTCCATTAGCTGCCTTCCAATCAACCCCATCAAACCTAAGATATTTTCTGCATTTGAAACCTTGATTCCATCAAGGAGATAATGCGTACCTTTTATATTTTTTTTTGCAATGAACAATTTGGTTTCAAGAAATTGACAATTTTTACAAAACCTGTTCAGAACTACAATGATATCATGATAATTTTTTTTTAAAAAGGTGCATATCTCTTATATGATTACTGCCCACATATAAATTATTGTAGAGTTGAGGTTCTTATGCCCATCACAAAAGTTCAAAAATTTTCTGCTAAGAATTCTCAAGTTGTAAATTTAGGACAATGCACAAAATGAATGCATCAAGAATCCCTGTTAACACAAAATATTGGAAGAATCCAAAGGAAATAATCTCGAGGGAAGAATGAATCGTGATTATTACTTTTTTGTATCTTGTTCCCCACATGAATTTACATTAATGACAACATTTCTCCTTACGAATAATTAATTCTGTAGATAGATGCCACTTGAATATCACTATTTTTGTCCGGCACATCACTATCAAACTACATAAGAACAATGACAGAATAAAAAACGTAAAGAAATGACACATTTACGTTATAGAAACGCTAATGTTATAATAATTTTAGAGTTAGGTTCTTATGCGCACCACAAAACTCAAAAAATTTCTGCTAAGAATACTAATTTTTCGTTGCATCGAAGAGAATGAACAAAAAGACATCACCAGTCCCTGCTGGAATTTAATACTTTTCTATGCCCTGCCCCTAGAAATTTGCCTTATTGACAATATTTCTCCCATGAACCTCAATTTGGGGGATAGATGCCATTGGAATGTTCCTATTTATATCCAATATATTTCCATCTAAGAATCCATAGTGAAATTCTTGTCAAATACTTCTGAGAACAAGGTTTTAGTCATGGCTAAATAAGAAGTTGACTTAGTTTGTTTTATTTGAGGTCTGATGGATTCTATGATATTATGAGTTGGATTTTATCTTTAGTTAACGATGATTACCCGTATCTCCAAAGTCCAAACATCTCATGATGGAATTGCAGGATAATGATTTAGAACATGCTACGAATGCTGATGTTGCAGTCCATTGAATCAGTAGAATTCAACCTATTTTTGCAAATGATTCTTTTGTGCTTCTTAATAAAATATTGACATTATCCATTAAACTAGTTAAGAATTTAATAATTTTGTTTAACCAAGTATGCTCGGAATTCAATTTTTCCAAGTCGATTATTTTCATATTTCGAAGGGACATGTTCAGGAGTTTATCTATTATTCTGACAGTTTTTGAATATGTAATGTGTATTTATCGCTTTTCATTGCTTACCAGTTACCATTTCATTTGTCAAGTCACTCTGATAATGAGAAGATATCGTGGAATGATAGCTGGTGGGAAGGAATGGTAATTGGAGTACACAACCCTGTAGATGATTGTTTGCAAGTTTATATGAAAATGATGCAATTATTTTTTTCCAATTCTTTTTTCCATTTGTATTTTGTTTATGCAGAACAACATGTTTGTTCCATGATATCCTGTTAGGATAGCTGAATATTCCTGTGCATTACACTTCATTGATCATGGTATATCAGTAAATAAATGAAATGGCCACCAATATTTATTTGATCTTCACAAAGGTGACTGACACTTTGGGATGATATTCAAAACTAGGCCCTTTAGCTATTAATATTATCAATTCAAAAAGTGGGTGAAACAGTTAATATTGAAGGATCATGACGCCTTTTTTTGGAGATAATTTCTCAAATAATTGAGTTATCCTAAAAAATAAGCTGTGATGGAATGTCACATAATTTGGCTTCATTGGGTTTAGTAGTTTGTAATAAAAAAATAAGACGCCATTTTTGTATTTCCTTCAGCACACAATCACTAGCAGTTTCCGGTAAATTAGACTTTGGACCTTCACTAATTACCTGCATAGGTAAGTTCCACCCGCAAATTCTTCATAATAAGCATTAACCACTAAATGATCTAATGGCAAATTCTGGGAGAATTGTAGCCATTAACTAGAATTTAATTTTAGCTTGTGGAAGATAGAATGTAGACATATTTGGCATCTTTTTTGCTCTAAAAAAATGAAAGCAATATATTCACCTGTTGTCCTGTTATTATTTATGTAATCGTGCTAAATTTCTAGTTTTTTAGCAGAGTATTTGATGTCCATTCCTCAATATTATGTTCAAGCTTTTAAGTGGTTCAGTTTTCTGTGAGTTCAGATAAAAGATGTGATTTTGACAGGTCAATGAACAAGCTTAAGGATTTCTAGTGACAGTGGTTGACATAGATGTCAAGCACTATGTTTTATCTGCCATATCTGCTTTTAGGCTCGACCAAAGTTATCACTGTGTCCCCTTTGTTCAAGTAGGTTGAGCCAATAAAATAGCGAGGAGGGAGGGATTCGAAGAGGGATGATGGTGGGAGTAGGTTTAGTTTTGCTTGAATTTTACTTTCAGGTCACTGTTCACCATGGTAAACTAGATGCTGGAAGTGTTGTGTGCCTGCTCCTGCATGGGCTCTTGGCGGTCGCAGATTTTGTGATTTTGTCATTAGCGTGTTGTGCGCTTGTGCACTTGTGTGTGTGTTTAAGTGGTGTGAATGGGCTTTTGATGATAAAAAAGTTATTCCTACTTTAGATGTTACACTTCTATTGGTAATTCTTTAACTAATTGTTGGATGCTTACATATGGAACTGAATATTAGCACCATTGTATGCTTAGATATTAGGTATTATTCTTGATGGACCTATCTTGTCGAATTTAAGTTGATATCCAGAAAGTTGCAACAGTCCCTCCTTATCCAAACTCAGTTTGTGCTAGAGCCTATCTAAGAAACAGCTGCCATAATGCTTTTGCAATTGTTTGGATTTTCGCTTATTGGAATCCTCTAATTGGAGCCTAAATGTAGAATTGAACCCCATCAGACCGTCTTCAATTTGTATTGATGGTCCTCATATGGTGGTGTATTTTTTTGCTTTGTTCTAGATTTGCTTGCTAATGGTCTGGGAATTCATGTTGCCCCTTTGGCTTTTTTGCTTCAGGAATGAATTAGTCCCTACAATTACGTCAATTTTTCTCGATCTCTCTTGATAATGTAGTGGATAAAATAGTCATATGCAATTGTGATTTTTGACTTTTGTTTTCGCACCTTGTAAGTTGTAACTCACTATGATAAACACTCTGCTTTGGATTAAATGGATTTGTTTCAACAGAAAATTTATCGTATCGCCTTTTTTTTAGTGCTACAAGTTTGATCTATTGTGCTTTTTGAAAGAAAGTGCTAATATATGTTCCTTGTTTGAAGTAGGCAAATTTTCTCATGTGAAATGGAGTTCCTATTATACTATGATAATATAGTATTACTTGTTTCAATCGTTGCACAGTTTCAATCTACTTCTCATTGTTTTTTCTTTGATCTTTATTGATGAAAAGCTTCTCACTTAAGCCTCCATTTGCCTTCATTCTTATATTTTTGTTCTTGGTGATAATGAATATATATTTACTAAAGTTTCTTATGCCCTCTGTTAACTAGGTGAACCAATACTTCTATGCCATAAAATCTAGACTGTGCCTAAGTTTGGTTGATCTGAGGACTCTGCCTTAGTATTAGTTGTGTGATTAAACTGTTGTATTTGGACCTGGTGTTTCTATACCTTGAAATATTTGTTATTTCCTGTATTTGAAGGTGGTGTTACTGCTGCAATAGTTGCCTTTTTGATAAGCAAGAGTTTTTCTTATTTGCATTTTTGAAATTGATCATTTTGTAAATGGAAAATTATCCAAAGAAATTTTGTTGGATAGTTTGCTAACTATTGACTTAAGAGTATCCCTGTTCTTTATACAACCATTAGATGGCACATGCACCATAGTAATCTTTGATGTAGCTGTGACTAGTTCAGATAATATTGTGTAGGATAATCACATATAATTAATGTTTGGAATGTCATATTTGGGTTTTTTACTATTAGTTGAATTGCTTTGTAAAAATCTTGTAGCGTGATTGAATTACAAGGCAATGAACCCTTGAACTGTTGAACTGAATATTGAATACTTGTGCCATTTTGTTCTTGAATATTTGTAACTTTTCTGGATCAGAACCTATATTTCCGAAGTCCATATCCAGGAAATATACAAAAATCATTCTTATTAAAACTCATTCTATGCTCGAGCATGTAGGCTAGATGCTTGGCTTGCAAATGAAATGTAGGCAACCAAAAAATGCTTTTTGTTTGTATTCATGAGAGATTTGGGAACTTTCTATTGGTAAACCTAGATACAGAAATGAATCATGACAAATTCATGTCATTTTTTTCGGTCTTCATTTGGTGCATTTCTTGCTTTGCTTAAGAATGTTTTACTAAAGAGCTCGGTCTCCACATTGCCCCTTTAGCTCTTCATTGTGCCTCAGCGATGAACAAGTCCCTTGTGTCTTATCATTTATGATCACAATTTTTCATCTGTAGAGTTTTTGTAACTGTATCTGATTGTTTTGAGTGGAACATTTTTTGTTGATATTTTATACTTTGATATGATATTTGGCACCAAATATTTCCCTGATAACTGAGTCAATAAAATAATCATCCAAAATTAAAACTGTCCAGCTTCATTTGTCTTCTTTGAACTATTATGTGCATTGATAGGAAAGTACTGTTGTATGTTGCATATAATGAAATGGGCAAATTATCTTGTGTAAAATATGGTTGTTGAGTTACTCTGGTATTGAGTATTATTCTTTTTGATATTTTTGGAATGAGAATATTTCTTACCCGTTGCCTCCTATAAAGTCTAAACTAATTATATGTTTTGATAGTTTGTGGATGTGTTTGTCATAGTTTTTTTATGTTTTGGGCTTTTAGGATTCTTTCATGGTTACTTTTACTTGCGTTAGTGTCTTATTAAGAATTTGATTATCCATATTCCATATGTGAGATTGTTTACTCAATAGTACGTGGTGCTGATGTAAAATGGATTCTGTTGAAACACTTTACATGTTAATAATGGTTTCTAAGATATATTGACAGTTTTAATGGTTTCTAAGATATATTGACAGTTTTGATGGTTATTTTTTTCTTATAGCCATATATTGTTTTGAGGATATGTTGGTACCAAATGTAGTTTTTATCGTGGCTAATACAGGTCCTTCATGAATTTATGATTTATTTGACGCACAATGGGTTGTGCAAGGGGCAGTTAATGTTGTTGATATTGGTGCAAATTTTTCTACATATGGCTTCAGGTTTAGGTTCTTTCTTAAGACAGACTTATTTCTGTAATATTTACATGGACTGAGAACTAAATTCAGTTACTTTGTTATTGTTCAGTTTGAAAGCGCTTAATTAAGTTGCTCGCCAAAACTGGATCTGAGAAACATGAAGTTTCTGCTTTCAAAGCTCAGTGTCCTTCAATTGTAAATATTGGTTTTCATCTATCCATCTTCATGCTTTCTTGTTTTGAGCACCTGTTCCAATTTTTTTGTTTGATATTACCATTTACGGATGCCTGATGTCTGTTTACATGTAATATACATCCATTCAACTTGATGGCTCTTTCAGACTGCTATTTTTCTGAGCCGTCAAAGTGATTTCTTCTTCACATGTTACCTAAGATAAAGATTTGTCCTTCAATGTTTTAATTTTTGAAGATCGTTATATAGTTAACTCCTTTATGAGAAGCTAGATTCTGTCTGACTTTCATATAGTTAACTTCTTTGTTGGATAATATGCATTACTGGGTACTGGCTTTGTCAGTTTTTATTAATTCTCTGTGGTATGCTCAATATTGCCATGTATCAGTGGAATTGAACTGTGGGCTACTACTGCTTGGGAGACTTTCTAATATGTTATAATTGTCAATCTGAATGATAGTATATATAAATATTAACACCTACTTGGATTTAATTTGACGACAATCACTGTTTATTTTTTTGATCTATGTTATTGATATTTTTAAATCAGTCTTGGTATTTATTGTTATGTTTTGCGATTTTGCAGGTGCACCTTTGTTATGAAGGCAGCGTCGCCTCCCGATTGTTTTGCATCACGCTTAGAGTCAAATGTGAAGTGATGCGCTGGGGTTTAATTTTTATTGTGGTCTGATCAGTATCATGGTTTTAGTCGGGCATAAAGAAAAAAATGTTTTACTCATGGTCTGGGGTGGGGTGAGATGCAGGTGCATGTGATTGCTTGGTGTTTAGGTGGTGCGCTTTTATTACGATGGTTTCAGAGGGGTTGTTTTTATTGGAGGTGCGGGTGGTTGGGAAATATGTATTGGGAGGCGATCGTAGGGGTCTGGATCGGTTTATGGCATGCATGTGTCGGGGGTTAGTGTGGATTACTAGGGCTAATAGTTGACTTTTAGGTCTCATTAGAAAACCACCAATGCAATACCTTAAAAACCCGCCAAATCGGACTAGTAGCTCTAATTATTTCCAATTACTGACGTAGGCATCGACCTTAAGCGGCTAATTTGTAAGGCAGTAACAATTTTAGAATAAGAGCGAACTATGGTAACTTAAAAATTTTGTATTAATATCAATTACAAGAAATCCACCAAAGTGTGCTTTAAGCTCACTTCAAGCCCATTACGTAGGACAAATTGGGTTTAAATCCAAATTTTAAGTTTGGGTTTCAATTTCAAAACATCTAGTGAAATTGATATGTTACAATCGAAATTATTCTCGTTTTGGTTTGGATAAAAATATTTTTTAAAATTATTAATTACATGCTGATTAGAATTTGATTGTATTCTAACTTTTAATTAAAATTTATTTTTATAATTAATTATTTAGTGGATAAATTAATTTTTTAATTTAGAAATAATAATTATATTTAATTCACTTAAAAGTTGTTTATAAATTTTTACGTGATTCTTATATGATTTTATATAATTTTTTTGAATAATTTATATTTCTGTTTAAGAATTTTGAGTGCATAATAATCTTAGTGGCTAGTAAAAATTTTCGAAACTAAAATTGTAAGGTATTAAGTATAATTATTTTTAAATTCTAACACTAAAATTTTAATGTGCAATTTTTATGTAATAATTTAGGTTTTTATTTTGTAATTATAATTTGATGAGAATTTAATTTTAATTATTTTTTAACTTAAAAAAAATTAAATATTTTTAAAAAATTATGAAACAACTATGCACGTGAAGATATGTACTAAAAAAATCCATGCATGTGAATAATCCTCTAATTCCACTTGCTGGCTACCACTTTCAGAGGTCAACAATGGCGCGACCATGGCGGCGGCGAACAATGGAGTGAGGCCAGCGTGAAGAGGCGGGAGGAGACACAAGGGTGCGAGGGGTTGGGGGCTGCCGGGATGTGGGGGCCTCAGGCTTGGGGCCTGGTGGGGGGTGGTTGGGGGCCTTGGGCAGTGGGGGCCCATCGGGGGCCGCTAGGGCCTCAGGGGGCTAGGGGCCACCGCGGGCCTCGAGGTCGAGGGCCGGCGGGGCCAGGGGCCGCCACGGGCCACGGGCCCACCGTAGGCGTCAGGGCCAGGGGAGCCAGGGGGGCCGCTAGGGCCATTGGGGTCTCGGGGGGCCGCCTCGGGCCTTGGGGCCGTGCGAGGCTGCAAGGCCAAGGGCAACGGGGGGTGCGGTCGGGGGCAGCCTTGGGGCCTAGGGTTTGCGGGGCTGCCTTCGGGCCAAGGGGCTGCCTCGGGTGGGGCTTGGGACTGCGGAGTTGGGGCCACAGGGCCTCGGTGCCGGGGCCACAAGGCCCTTGAGGCCGCACGTGGGGGCAACGAGACCGAGGGTGCGGGCGTGGGCCCGAGTCCACCAAGTCGTGAGAGGCTCAAGATTGCGTGGACACGCGATCTCACGATCGCCACGATCCTGTATCTTGCCTCGCGAGCTCACCACACGAGCTCCCCCCACGAGCTCCCCCCTGCATGCTCCCTGCTCGCACAATCCCGCAATCTTGCCACATGATCCGTCACGAGCTCCCCCAAATGCGCACATGCACTCATTTTGCGCTTG
The DNA here is from genome assembly GCA_005019695.1 of Trichopus zeylanicus subsp. travancoricus. Lineage (NCBI taxonomy): Eukaryota > Viridiplantae > Streptophyta > Magnoliopsida > Dioscoreales > Dioscoreaceae > Trichopus > Trichopus zeylanicus. The sequence continues at coordinate 144,285 of RXID01014728.1, forward strand.
CTAGTCACTGCAAAACCCTAACCCTAAAATTGAAACCAAATTATTGATTTTGTTTTGTTCATTTTGATCTGTAAACATGAGTTGTAAAAAAGAATACCATAATGATATAATTAAGTCGAATCACATGTTAGTTTCTTTTTAAAAAGCAAAAAAAATAAAACAAAAATTTGTAAATAAGTTACCTTATGAAATTACTTAAACAAAAAAAATATTGTAATGATGCGACTAAATTGAATCTTTAGTCTCTTAAAAAATTATGACAAAATCTGTTAATATAAATTATACAATGAAATTGATTGAGTAGAAAAATTTTAATTAAGAATATTAAAATTAATGTGATCAAATTATAATCAAAAAAATTATTATAAGATTAAATCTAATAAATTAAAATTTACATTAAATATTAAATAGATAAAATCTAATATATATATAGATATATATATAATAAAAAAATTTATATCTCATAAGTTTAAATTTTTAAAATAATTTAATACTTAATCCACTATGTTACTCCTATTTGACCTTTTTCACCTACACATTTAAGCACATACGATCCACCCACCATAAGCTGACACAGCATCTGCCCCAACATCACATCGCGTACATACCCACATTCCCAACCAAACCCTGCACATGCAAGTGAACAAACACAAGCCAAACAAAAACAAAAAACAAAAAAATTAAAATTAAAAAACCAATGACTAGTAACCTCTGGCAATGAGGTTATTTCCTTGATGTCGTTCATAGCGACTCTGAGGGATTTTATAGATGAGGGAAAGGTTTGGATGAGAAGCCTGTCTCATCACATATACGAGCAGATGCGATAAGGGCATCTGCTTTACATCACTTCTACTTTACTTTTTATAGATGAGAAGCCCGTCTCATCACATATTCGAGCAGATGCGATAAGGGCATCTGCTTTACATCACTTTTACTTGACATCCTACGGGCATCTGCTTTACATCACTTCTACTTTACTTTACTTCACGCACAAGTTATCCCCCGTGTCCTGCTTTGCTTAGAACATGAAAGCGGGCAGTCGCTGTGCTGAGTCAGCTGTGAGTTTGATTGCTGTTTCAAGTTGGATATCGATCTGAGTTACAACAGGATGCCACTAGGCCCAGAAGTTGCTCGTGGTTTTGCGTCTTGCGCGCTTTGTGGCTTCGGTTAGCTTTAGGGCGTGTAGGTCACGGAACTGTCGAACAGCCGTAAGTGCTTCCTGGGCACTCTGTCGTTCCAGTTGTTGGAGCCGTCGTTTGATGGTATCATAGGCGTCAAGGGACATGAGGAGGTCCCGGAGGAGCTGTAGCTGTTGTTCATAGTGTAGCACAAGGCTTGAGCTGCCGCCAGGTGCTTCTTCACCTCCTGGGAGGGTACTTGCTGAGCTTCATGTTACCGGGTGGCAACGAGGTTGAGGACCTCCAAGCCTTCGGGTGCTGGCCATCCTGAAATCACAAGAGAAGTGATTAGACGGGAGAGAGTATCTGCCAGCTGGTTATCCTCTCCGCTGATGTGCTCAAACTGGATGACGAGTCCTGTGCCAGTAATGTAGTCAGTGAAGGCAAGCCAGCGAACGCGGGAAGGCTTATTATTGGCCGACTTATTGAAGAAGCTAATGATAGCCTGACAGTCTGTTCGAATTGTTAGCTCGGCCTTATTCAGGTAGTAAATTTTCAGTGCTTCTAGTGTATTCATGACGGCAAATAGTTCTGCATCAATAGTGGATTTGATCGGGTGGAACCTGCCGCTAGCATAGGCACACACCTTCTCCATTGACTTAGGGTCAAATTTCTGGGGCTTCTATTTGCATACTCCGCCCCATCCTGTCATGCAGCCGTCGGTTTCTAGGATCATATGGCAGGCTTCTGGTGGGATTTCTAGGTCCGGCAGCTGTTGCACCAATGCCTTAATCTTCGAGACTAAGTCCCAATCTTGGGAGTTCCAGCGTTTTTCCCTCGTAGGACTTGTTTTTGCGTATAGTGGTCCGAGTAGAGTTCCCAGGTTAGGGATATAGCTCCGGGCGTAGTTCAAGATCCTGAGCCAAGCTCGGAGGCCTTTTGTTGTGGTCAGTTCCTGTTCCTAAAAATCTACAATCCTCTTGATAATGTGGGGCTATAGCTTTATTCGTTGGTGGCCGAGCACTGCCCCTAAGAATTCCACCTCAGTGACTGCTAACTTCATTTTGGTTGGACTCAGGATTAGCCTATTAGTTTGGCAGATCTGCAGCATGACTCGAAGATGTTGCTCATGCTCTGCTTCAGATGAAGAGAAGACAAGAATGTCATTAATATAGACCGCAACAAAGTCTTCCGTACCCTTAAAGCAGGTGTCCATCTTTCTCTGGAAAACGGCGGGTGCATTTTTAAGGCCAAAAGGCATCACGAGCCACTCATACAGGCCATTTGGCACCCAAAATGTCGTCCATTCTACGGAAGCAGGATGCATAGCCACCTGATGAAATCCTGATTTGAGATTAAACTTTGAATATATGCGGCTTCGACTGACCTTCCGTAGAATCGTGTTGATCCCGGGCAAGCTGTATTGATCTTTATTGGTGATGTCGTTTAGGCGCCGGTAATTGAACACCATCCGTTCTTTGCCTTTGATTTCTTGGCCCGTACGAGGATCAACTGTTGTGCCGGAGTTCACGATTATTGCAGTCGTGCGATGCCGGCTTTTGCTGGGTTGAATAAGCCCAAGGTCCAGGAGTGCCTTCACATGTTTTGCATATGTGGACTTGGCTTGTGGCGTGATGTGCTTCTAGGGCCGGTCTTTGATAGTGAAGTCCGGATTTTTGATTTCCAGGTGACATAATACCTGGTTCTTGGACCAGTACTTCAGCAGATTGTCGCCGATGTAGCCTTGGCTTTGGAGCTCCTGTAGCAAGGGGCCGAATTTGTTGGTGAATTTTCGTGATGGCTGTTGGTCCGTTGAGTAGCGCACTAGTTCCTGTATTTGTATGTACTCTTCTTCCTCTAACTCCAATTCTTCAATGGTTGCTGCAGATGGTACTGAGGGAAGAGTGTGAATGGTGGTCACGTTTTTGTAAAACGTGACTGTGTTCCCCTCAATGCGGACTCCACCTTGCATTGCTCGAATGAAGTTGCAGCCGAGGATCATCTGAATGTCTTCCCCCAACTTCATTGGGAAGGCGTAGGCGTAAGGGATCCGAAAGCCATTGTCCCCAATCAGCATGCGGCCGAGTTTAAGTTTCTTGTTGGCCGAGGTGCGAGAGTTAATGCCACTGAAGTGTACTAAGAAGGGGTGGTTTTCCAGGGCGTTGCCAGGGACCGCCCCTTGATCAATACAGCAGGTTGTTGCCTCTGTATCGAGAATGACATTTACTTCAAATGGCACAATGTGGGGAATATCAAACTTCACCTTCAGATTGTATAGCATATTTTTGCCTCGGCGAGGTTGTACTCGCAGCTGGGTTTCGGCTGAGAGGACTTGATGAGTGGTGTCAACAAGGAAAACGTTGAGGTCCGTATCAGCCGGCTCCTCCTCATGCTGCTTTAGAGCCCCCTTTTCCTGGTGGAGTCTTTGTATCTCTTTCTGAAGGTCTTCTCGCTCGAGCATCATGCGATCGAGTTCCATGGTAGCATCTTCAAGTTCCTTGTACTTGCCCTTCTAGTGCTCGGACTCATGTTGCCAGCGTTGACTATCCTCCTGAGCGTGAAGGAGGCATTGTTGGAGGGCCTCCCTTTCGTCCTGGACGAGGGATAATTGCTGTTGCAGCTGCCGCTTTTCTCCTTCACATGAAGATATGTAATTCTGTTGCTCGAGTAATAAAGTGTTGGTGTCATACCTGGGAGCTGTTTGGGCAACAGGAATCCGTTTGTCGAAATAATACGAGCTGCACCGTCCACAAACTGTCAGCTTGCAGGTTGGGCAGTGCATCCGGTAGCGTTTTTGGGAGGGCGCCTGGCAGCAACAACAATGCTCATAGGTGTCGGGGATTGGTGGTTGGTAGTCCACTGCACAAAACCGAAACGGTTAACAGGCGCCTATAAAGACACCCCATATGAAAATATTAGTTGGCGACATTCAGATGTGATGCCACAATCCTGCAAATGACCTCATGGATCATACCTTAGATTGCAAAGCGTGTCACACAAGAACCAGCGCACTGTGAATCATGCACCAATGGCCACTAACCATGAGTATGGGTATGACTCGAGTCTTATTTTAGTTTCTGCACCCCATGACTCAAAGAAACAACAGAAATCAGAAAGTTGGCAATAGTTGTATTTTTACAAAGAGAATAACAGTAATGATATAAAGAAAACTATAATTAGTTACCTGCTACATCAGCAATCATTTCTTGGAACAGCTAGTGGACATCCAACAATCAACAGTGAACACAACAACATGCTATCTCCTATTGAAACATAAATAAAATGGTAGTACAGAATGACTATGTGACTAAAATAATATTTCTTCAGCAGTATAGTATAAGGGACTTGACAGCCTCTTATGTTAAGTACTATGAGCACTATGCAAAAGTCAAAACTTTTCAGAATATTGCACCAGAAAGATGATGACGATGATAAGAACAACAACAACAGGCACATCAAGGCAATCAGCATTGCTAGATTCAAAGACAAAACTGCAAAGGTCACATTTAGCAAAAGCATTTCTCATACATGCAGTTCCTTGTGCTGCAAGGAAAATACACAAGAATTAAACTACTTGCATCTAAATGAACTAATTGTGTTACCAACATATTGATTGCAACACAATCATAGGCATGAAATAATTCAATCTACTTTATGAGGATTCTCTTTGTATTGTTTATTCCTTGTCTTTTTGACAAGATTTTTTAATGATAAATCCAATCTGCTCAAAAAATAATAATAATTCAACTTACAGGGCATTTTTTGTTACAACAATTCATTGACAACAATCCCACCTAATTGTGTACCATCATTTTTGTTGTCACAATACATTCATTTGTTATATCCATGTGCTATTAGTTTGGAGGATGAACACAGCGTGAGATTATCAAATGGCATCTTTACCAAAATCCATGTCACACAACATTTGCCATCTCAAAATGTTGTGGATAAGGCTATCTATGTGAAACCTCCAGGACATGCAATGTGGCATGCTATCAAACTGAATCCAAGCAAGGAATGCTCACTAAAGGAGGTGATGTGTAGGGGCCACTAGTAGCTCGAAATGGCATCCTTGAGCAGTTCCCCTGCAGATGGTTGTGGCAGAGCAATCTCTGGCCACCAGATCCCTGAGGAACTGGTAATGTCACGAGCGGCACAAGCAGGTCATAGGGACAAGCGAAGGAAAGCGAACAGAACAATGGCATCGCCAATGGGACCCCTGGGAGCTCCAAGCCTGAGTGATCATATACCACAGTAGTAAATGGAGGGTTGAATGAAAAATACAATACCATGTCCACAAAGGAACTGAGGAAGCTCGCTAAGAAGATGGCAGACAAGCAAAGTTTTAAAAAGCAATAAGCATATCTAGGTGGTGATACCAGAGTTGGGTGTGCAGGTGTGTAACTGGGTGTGATCAGGATTGCGCTTGAGCTTGCCGAGAGGGATTGCGATATGACAATAAGAAATAAGGAGAAGATATGGAAAACTCACAGATTCTTATTTTCAGTGCCTAGGATCGTTTTTTCTGATGATCCTTGCAAGGTTACAAGCATATTTATATAGAGGTGAAGAGTGCCTCTTCAAGGTAAGTATAGGTTACATAGGGGTCACCCTACTTACTAGTCTTTACAGCACATACGAGCATGATCATATATTCATGCTTATCGGTAGCACACATAGTACCCTTTACAGCACACACAGTACCCTTTACAGCATAGATTATCACGAGCATATATTCGTGCTTATCGGGCCTTAGTGGAAGGGGTCCACCACTTCTGCTTAAAGGAAGAAATTACTCATCCTTTGGACCGAATCTTGGACAAGCTTGGTAGCTATTTCAAGTTGTTCATCAAGCTGTTTGACAGTAGGGTACCATGTACCCCAAAAGTTGTCTTTAGTAGCAAGTCGTTTGCATTTGGTCATTTTGATTATGTGGATTTCCCTTAGTATCTGGAGGGGTGCAAGAGCTTTAGCTGCGATTTCTTCTTCCATCCTATGGATGTCTTCTCTTATTTCATCATGCATTTCAAGTGGCATGGGGAGGCATCTTAGGAGGCGTACGAGTTGTTCGTACTGTTCAATGACTGAGGGATTGTGTCAGCTGGTGTTGGGCTTTGTGGTTGGGGAACTCCTTGATTTCCTGGACTGCGAGTGCCGCTAGCTCCAAGGTTTCTAAAATTTCCTTGTTGGGCCATCCTGAAAACACTAAACAAGAGATTAGTCGGGAGAGGGTATCAGCAAGTTGATTTTCTTTCCCCTCGATATGCTCAATGTGCACATTGATCCCGGTTCCAGTGACATAGTCTGTGAAGGCTATCCACCGAACCCTTGAAGGTTTATTGCCAGCTGATTTATTAAAGAAACTAATAATCGCCTGGCAATCAGTGCGGATAATGAGATCCTTCTTATCTAGATAATAAATTTTTAAGGCCTCCATAGTATTCATGGCTGCATGGATTTCTGCGTCGATTATTGATTTTGGTGGCTTAAATTTGCCACTAGCATAAGCACAAATTCTCTCCATATTCCTTGGGTCAAATTGTTGCAGCTTCCATTTGCAGACTCCACCCCATCCATCCATGCATCCATCCGTTTCTAGGATCATAAAACATTGCTCAGGAGGGACTTCGAGATCAGGAAGGTTTTGGACCATCTTCTTAATCTGCTTCACTAGGACTCAGGAAGGTTTTGGACCATCTTCTTAATCTGCTTCACTAGGACTCAGTCTTGTCAATTCATTCGTTTATCCCCAGTAGGGCTTGTCTTTGCATAGAGAGGACTAAGCAGCCTTCCCAGATTTGGTATATATGGTCTGGCGTAATTTAAAATGCCAAGCCACGAACGCATCCCCTTCTTTTCTGTGAGATTCTTTTCCTGAAAATTAGCAATCTTTTTAATAATATGCGGCTGCAGTTTGAGTTTTCTGTTACCAATTATGGCGCCAAGAAATTCGACTTCGGAGACTGTTATTTTCATATTTTCATCATCAGGTCCTTCTGCAGTCAAATTCCAATTCCAAGATATTATAAGAAGGAAAAGAAGTATGCCGTGAGAAGGTCCACAACATACAAAGGAAAGCTTCATGACACCCATGTTCGCATAGAGAAGAGAAAGCATCTCGTCCGTAACAGACGCTGCAAGTGTTACCTGTGCGAACAAGAAGGGCATTTTGCAAGGGAATGCCCTAATGAAAGAAGAAATGTGAAAAGAGTCGCAATCTTCGAACAGCTTGAAGTCCCAGAAGATTGTGATATTATATCAGTCCAAGAAGGTGAGGACCAGAGTGACGCTATCTTCAACGTTTCTGAAGGTGAAGACTGCGAAGAGATACAAGATCTCTTCGAACAATAATTCTGGAAGAGCAGCTCTATATGCTTGGCGAATTTGATGGAGGATATAGACCTCAGGTACGCCTACCGGATGCGCAACTCAATTGCTTACATGACTGGCAGTTAAATGACTTTGTGCAAACTCAACATGAAAGATGTGTTTGCTGCAAAAGAATCTCAATGCAAAGGGCAAGAATTCACTGCCCAAAGTGCTTCGTGACGGCGTGTAATCTCTGTGGCCCCCATTACTTCAAAAAGGAAGTCCCCGTGGCTCCAGTGGCGCCGGTACCCTTCTTTCCACAGAGGCTCCTCTAGGAACAACAATATTACATCGCTTGGTGTGATGGAGAGAGAAAGGCTCAGGAAGGAAGTGGAATTCTACAGAAAGCAGGTTGAAGAACTTGAGCTCGAGAGGCATCTGGCTCAAGGATATAAGGAACTAAAGGAAAAAGAAATATGGGAGGACGGCTCATCGGCAAAAACTAACCAAGCTGAAGAGGAAAACCCGGCTGAAGAGGAACCCAAACCGGAAAGAAATAAACCCAAATTCCTCGAGAGTTGGTTGGCGATTTTCGTGAGTGGAGGGAGTTGCGAAGGGTGGCGGAAGGTTTCTTCGGAAAGAAATAAACCCAAACCGGAAAGAAATAAACCCAAATTCCTCGATGGCCCTCCATGAAGGCCTGAGGTAGGTATATATAGAAACGAGCATAAGCAGATGCGATAAGAACGCATCTGTCAAAAGCTACTTTTACAAAGTTTCTTTATACAAAGCTAGATGCTAAAGGAAAAGCTAAAGGGGGATAAGATAAGATGCTCCAGTGAAAGGGGCATCTTATCCTTATTCCTTTCTTCTGGCGCAAGCTGATGTTTTCCTTCGAGCGCAAGGTTGGGAAATCCTGTTTAGAACAGAAAGGCGGGCAGCCACTGTGCTGAGTCAGCCGTGAGTTTGACTGCCGTTCCGAGTTGGGTGTCGATCTGAGTCATAACAGGATGCCACTGGGTCCAGAAGTTGCCCGTGGTTTTGCGTCTTGCGCGCTTTGTGGCTTCAGTCAGTTTGAGGGCGTGCAGGGCACGGAATTGTTGCAGAGCGGTAAGTGCTTCCTGAGCACTCTGTCATTCCAGCTGCTGAAGCTTTCTCCTTGTGTCGTCATAGGTTGCGAGGGTCGTGGGGAGGTCCCGTAGGTGGTGTAGTAGTTGTTCATACTGGCGCACAAGGTTTTGGCTGCTGCTAGGTGCTTCTGCATTGCTTGAGGGGCTGCTTGTGGAGCTTTCTGCAATTGCGTGGCTAGTAGACTGAGAGCCTCCAGATCTGCGGGTACAGGCCATCCTGAAAAGATAAGGGAAGTGATTAAGCGAGAGAGGGTATCAGCCAGTTGGTTGTCCTCTCCGTCGATGTGTTCGAACTGGATGGTAAGCCCTCTGCCTGTGATGTAATCGGTGAAGGCGAGCCAGCGTACGCGGGAAGGCTTGTTGTTAGCCGATTCGTTGAAGAAGCGAATAATTGCTTGACAATCCGTACGGATTGTCAGCTCGGCTTTATCCAGATAGTAGATTTTGAGTGCCTCCAGCGAATTCATAATGGCAAATAGTTCCGCATCGATAGTAGACTTCAGCGGTTGGAACTTGCCGCTAGCATAGGCGCATATTCTTTCGGCAGATTTGGGGTCAAATTTCTGGGGTTTCCATTTGCATACCCCGCCCCAGCCTGTCATACAGCCATCTGTCTCCAGGATCATGTAACTGTTGTCTGGTGGCAGTTCAAGATCAAGCAGTTGTTGTACCAGAGCCTTGATTTTGGCGACTAAGTCCCAATCCTGGGAGTTCCAGCGTTTCTTCCCGGTTGGACTTGTTTTTGCATAGAGTGGCCCGAGTAAAGTCCCCAGATTCGGGATGTAGTTTCGGGCGTAATTAAGAATCCCGAGCCAGGCTCGGAGGCCTTTTGTTGTCATGAGCTCCTGCTCTTGAAATGTTGCGATCTTTTTGATGATATGGGGCTGTAATTTGATTCGCTGATTACCAAGGACTGCCCCTAGAAATTCTACTTCAGAGACCGCTAGCTTCATTTTGGTTGGGCTAAGGATAAGCCCATGAGTCTTCCAGATCTAAAGCATAATCTGCAAATGCTGCTCGTGCTCAACTGCAGAGGAAGAGAAGACCAAGATATCATCAATATACACTGCGATGAAGTCCTCTGTTCCTTTGAAGCAATGGTCCATCTTTCTCTGGAAGATGGCAGGTGCATTTTTGAGGCCGAATGGCATGACAAGCCATTCGTATAAGCCGTCTGGTACCCAGAACGTTGACCATTCTACGGAATCTGGGTGCATAGCTACTTGGTGAAATCCAGACTTCAAGTCAAATTTAGAGTAGATTGTGCTCCTACTCACCTTCTGTAGGATGGTGTTGATGCCTGACAGGCTATACTGGTCTTTGTTGGTGATATCATTGAGGCGTCGGTTCGCGGTTGTGCGATGCCGGCTTTTGCAGGGACGGATCATTCCAAGGTCCAAGAGAGCTCTGATATGTTTGGCATAAGTTGCTTTAGCTTGTGTGGTGATATGCTTCAGAGGCCGGTCTTCAATAATGAAGTCCGGGTTCTTAATGTCCAGCTGGCATAATACCTTGTTCTTGGCCCAATGCTTGAGCGGGTTGTCACCAATATAACCCTGTTGTCGGAGCTCATCCAGTATTGAGTTCAGCTTGTTGGTGAGATATTGCATTGGTTGCTGTGCAGCTGAATACTGTACTGCTTCTTGGATTTGTAGATACTCATCCTCATCCAGCTCCAATTCTTCAATTGTTGCTGCAGTGGGGATAGAGGGGAGAGTATGAATTGTGGTTACGTTCTTGTAAAACGTAACCGTGTTGCCTTCAATATGGACGCCGCCTTGCATGGCGCGAATGAAGTTGCAGCCCCGGATTATTTGGATATCCTCCCCTAGTTTCATTGGGAAGGCATACGTATAAGGGATCCTGAAGCCATTCTCCCCAATCAGCATACGGCCGAATTTTAGTTTTTTGTTGGCCGAGGTTCGTGAGTTGATGCCATTGAAATGCACCAGGAAGGGATTAGCTTCCAGGGCATCATCAGGGGCTGCTCCTTGGTCGACACAGCAGGTCGTCGCCCCTGTATCGAAGATTGCATTAACCTCAAATAGCACAATATTGGGGATATCAAACTTCACTTTGAGATACCTACCTCAATGTCTTTGGGGATATCAAGCAGGAAGAAGATGAGGATACTGACGATACCAATCTCAATGTCTTTCTGGTTGATACAACGCAAAAGATTCTCTCTGCAGAAGCCCAGATACCTACACAGCCTCGTCGGGCCAAGAATATGTTATATAACCTAACGGTGAAGTTTGACATTCCTCTCACTATGCCTTTCGAAATTAATGTCATTCTTGATACAGGCGCCACAACCTGCTGCATTGATCAAGGAGCTATCTCCTCTGGTGCGCTAGAAGACAATCCTTACTTGGTGCACTTTAGTGGTATTAACTCTCGTACCTCAGCCAACAAGAAGCTGAAGTTTGGACGCATGATCATCGGTGAGAACTGCTTCCGAATTCCTTACACCTATGCTTTCCCCATGAAATTAGGGGAAATATCCAAATGATCCTTGGCTGCAAATTTATCCGCGCGATGCAAGGTGGGGTTCGTATTGAAGGCAACACGGTTACGTTCTATAAAAACGTGACCACCATCAATACTCTTCCCTCAGTACCTACAGCAGCCGCTATTGCAGAGCTCGACTTGGATGAAGAAGAATACATCCAAATTCAGGAGCTCGTCCGCTATTCAGCAACACACCAGCCAACACGGAACATCACCAGCAAATTAAGCTCATTGCTCGATGAGCTCCGACAGCAATGATACATTGGTGACAATCCCTTAAAGCACTGGTCCAAGAACAAGGTACTATGCCAACTGGACATCAAGAACCCGGACTTCATCATTGAAGATCGACCGCTCAAGCATGTTACCCCTCAAGCCAAAACAGTTTATGCAAAGCATGTCAAAGCGCTCTTAGATCTTGGTGTCATCCGTCCTAGCAGAAGCCGACACCGCACCACCGCCATCATTGTGAATTCCGGCACATTCATGGATCCTCATACTGGCCAAGAAGTCAAAGGCAAAGAGCGTATGGTATTCAATTACCGGCGCCTCAGTGACATTACCAACAAAGACCAGTATAGTCTGCCAGGGATAAATACCATCCTACGGAAGGTGAGTAGAAGTACTATCTACTCTAAGTTTGATCTTAAATCTGGTTTTCATTAAGTGGCGATGCATCCTGCTTCCGTGGAATGGACGGCGTTCTGGGTACCAGATGGCTTATATGAATGGCTGGTTATGCCATTTGGCCTGAAAAATGCACCTGCCATCTTCCAACGGAAGTGGACCACTGTTTCAAAGGGACTGAGGACTTTATTGCGGTTTATATTGATGACATCTTGGTCTTCTCATCCTCTGAGGCAGAGCACAAACAACATCTGCAGATTATGCTTCAGATCTGCAAAACACATGGACTTGTTCTTAGCCCAACTAAAATGAAGCTGGCGGTCTCCAAAGTGGAATTCCTCGGAGCAGTTCTTGGTAACCAACGGATCAAATTACAGCCTCATATCATCAAGAAGATCGTCACCTTTAAAGAGCAGGAGCTCATGACAACCAAAGGCCTCCGAGCTTGGCTCGGAATTCTTAATTACGCCCGTAACTATATCCCGAATCTGGGAACTTTGCTCAGGCCACTCTATGCCAAAACCAGTCCTACAGGGGAGAAGCGCTGGAACTCCCAGGATTGGGACTTAGTTGCCAAGATCAAAACTCTGATTCAACAACTCCCGGATTTGAAAATTCCACTGGATAACAGTTATATGATCTTGGAAATCGACGGTTGCATGACAGGCTGGGGCGGGGTTTGCAAATGGAAACCTCATAAGTTTGACCCCAAGTCTGTCGAAAAGATCTGTGCTTATGCTAGTGGCAAGTTCCACCCACTGAAATCAACAATTGATGCAGAACTCTTTGCGGTTATGAACTCCCTGGAAGCACTCAAGATCTATTATCTGGATAAGGCCGAACTGACTATCCGTACGGATTGTCAGGCCATTATCAGTTTCTTTGATAAATCGGCCAGCAACAAACCTTCCCGTGTACGATGGCTCGCATTCACCGACTATATTACAGGCACAGGGATTTCTATCCAGTTTGAGCATATCGACGGAGGGGATAACCAACTAGCTGACACCCTCTCTCGGCTAATTACGTCCCTTGTCATTTCAGGATGGCCTGCGCCAGGTGACTTAGAGGTGCTCAGTCTAGTGGCCACCCAGTTACAGGAAGCGCAGCAAGCACCCCTTCCGGAGGTCCCGAGATACCTGACAACGGCTCAAGTCTTGCTCTGTAGTATGAGCAACAACTGCAGCTCCTCCAGGACCTCCCCATGTCCCTTGCTGCCCATGACACCATCAAACGGCGGTTGTCCCAGCTGGAACAACAGAGTGCCCAGGAAGCACTTGAAGCCATTCGGCAATTCCGGAACCTCCACGCCATCAAACTAACAAAGGTCACAAAGCGCGCAAGGCGCAAAACCACGGGCAACTTCTGGGTCCAGTGGCACCCTGTGGTCACCCAGATTGATGAACAACTTGCAACGGCAGTCCACCTCACAGCTGACGCCGCACAGCGACTACGCTCCTACCGCTTCTGACCAGGCAGGGCATTACTTGCGCCGAAAGAAGGGAATAAAGCCGATGTGCTGTAAAGACGCTATATAAAGCAGATATGATGTAAAGTAGATGCTAAAGCATAGATGCTAAAGTCGATGTGATATAAAGGAGTAGATGCTCCCTTATCACATCTACTGGTGTTCTACACTTGTGTACAGCTATAAATAAACACCTCCAGCCTTCCAGTAAGGCATAACGAGAGTATTCAGAAACCTCTTTCTTTTAGAAACCTCTTTCCTGCTCAACTACTCACTACTCAAGTTCCTCAACTACTCAAGCCCGCGCAAATTCCGTATTCGGAGACGATAGAGGAAGAGTATAATTGTTATGCTATTTGCTGGGGTGCTCGCTGAGGATACTCCATTCCCTAGTCTTCCTCATGTATATACACTCGATGGTGTTCATCGTCCGTCCGAGAGTGATAAAGTACTTCAGCGGGAGCGATAGCTGCCCGCTCCCGCATAGATAGTCGGAGCTGTTCCTGGGGGTCAAGGTGCTGCTCCAGGATGCGCTGAGAAGCAGGTTGACTTGTTAGTCGACGGAGCATCCGTCGCGTGGCTTGCTGTGTGTTGTAAAGCCGGCGTCGATTACGCCTGTATCCCCTAATTTGGGCCTCGACCAGGGGCTTGGGTAGTTGTTCCTGCTGCAGCATGGCCTACGATGTTGCCATTAAGTTTGGCTTGTTCTTCCTGCAAAATGAGTAAAGGATCTTTCTTCACAAGCAGTCTCCCGCGTGGTTTGGGAGGTTTTGGGGCTGAGAGACAGATTCTCTAGCCTTGTTAGTAAAGAATCAGGAAGAACAGGGTTCTTCTTTTGTAGTGTTCTGAGGAACTTGGTATCAACCTGAATTTCTCTTAAGGTTTCAACTATTTGCACAAAAAGCTGAATTTGGGTATTGTTTTGCTTAATAATGGCTATGTTCTGGGCAGAGGTGCTAACACAATCATTAGGTTTAACAAAACCGTTTGCTGGATTGTCTATGGGTTCTACTGCTTGCAAGGCTTCTTGGTATGAAGCGGTTGTTTTAGCTGGTAAGAAGGTGTTCATACAAGAGTATGGCTGATTTTGTTGGAGAAAAACAATCTAGATACTCTGGGTTCCGAGTGTGGGGTACTATCTTGCATACAAGCTTGCCAAACATGAGACGAGAATTACTAGAACACCATACGCTTTCACATGGGCATCCCTCATACTCATCCGACTGGCAGCTATTGCCTCTTGCAGGTTTACGCGCACTGCGGCCTTTTGCATTAAGGACACATTGATCAGCGTATGAGTTCAGAGCTTCAACTCCCCAGATCACCAGACCCTCGTATGAACACTTTCCTTCCAGCAAAAACAACCCTATCTTACTGTGAAGCTTTGAAAGCTGTTGAACCAATCGATAGTCCAGCACTTGGGTTTGTGAAACCCAGTGATTGTATTAGTACTTCAGCCCAGAATTCAACCATTATTAAGCAAAATAACACCCAAATTCAGCTCCTTATCCAAATAGCTGAAACTCTGAAGGATATCCAGACTGATATCATTTCCATCAAAGAAAAACAACAGAAGGGTGCACAGCCCCCCCTTCCTGAGTCTTTACTGACCAAACTAGCGAACTTATCGCTACAGTCGAAATCGAGACCTCCTGAGCCTCGAGGAAGGCTCCTTGTGTTTAAAGACCCTTTGGTCATTTTGCAGGAGGAACAAGCGAAGCTCAATGGCAACGCAAGTCATGCTAAACGATCCGGCGCCCCAACCCTTGGTCGAGGACCAAATTCGGGGGTATAGGCGTAACCAACGACGCCTGTTTAATGCACAACAAGCAACGAAAAGGATCGTCCGACGTTTGACGGGGCAACCCGTCCCTCATCACGTCTTGGAACAGCAACTGGACCCTCAGGAGCAATTGCGCCTCTCTATGCGAGAACGCGCAGCCATAGCCCCAGCTGAGGTCCTCTATCATTCACGAACTGATGATGAACATCACCGAGTGTATATGCATCGCTCGGAGGAATCCATCAGCTGCGTTGGGGAGGCACAGGTGGACAGGAACTTCATCCAAGAAGAAAGCTATCAATAGCTCCGAAAAAGTGGTATGAAGTTTATACACCTTGGTGTGATGCAGGTCCGCCTACAAGTGCTCCACCGACAAGCAGAAGGAACCCTAGCACTGGTCGTGTTCCGCGACAATCGGTGGCAGGAGGATAAAGCTTTGATTGCCACCATGGAAGTGGACCTTACCCAGGGAAGTCAACTGGTATATATAATCCCTAATATGATGCTTACAATCGGAGATTTTTACAGAAATATTCAAATCTCCATCCTCACTCGTGGCTATGATACATGGCACCATGGCGAAGCCAATTTACTCGTGACCCGAGGCCTCATCGGGCGCCTATCAAACACACCAAACGTGGCTTTTGCCTATGAAGTCTCAGGCGTCATCGACTACTTGGCAAGCCACGGCGTGCATGCCCTCCCCGAACAACGATACTCCACAGCACAACTATGTGGAATAGATTGGCTCCTGAAATCGTCTCAGATACCGCCTGTCCTAACACCGACCGAGGTGTCTAGCCGCACACTCCTGGATGGGCGCATCTCCATAAGCTTTCACCAGTACGCCTCCCTTCCTGACACAGCAGCCGATGAGGATGAGGAAATTGTTGCTATCCTCACGCAGGAAGAGGCTTCTGATGAAGTATAGGACACCTTGGGCGAGCCTAGCGGCAGGTATGATTATTACGTTCGCTATTCTGCTCCCCCATCCTTTTTCAGTCCGTTCCCAACAACACCAATGCGGTGGGATATCCCCCCCAGCGACGCAGAACCCAGCGGCCACAACTGTGACCACCAGCAGCCGCCTGCACGACCGGCTCCAAGGCAAGTGATGTCAGCTAGGAAGTGGCGCCGCCGCTTTACCCAACACCAACAAGCGAGACGGCAGCTTGTGTGGCGACCCAAAGGACGGAAAAGCCAGACCCCACCTTGCGGAACCCATGCAGGAGATACACGCCCAGGGGCCTCTGTACTCCGGTCCATGGACTCTCTGCAGGAATAGACTGGTGATAATACTCACCTTCTCGCCACATGGCGTCTGACCACCACAGACGACAACTCAGATGCGGAAACAAACCCACTGGAGACTGACCCAGAGGCATATGGTGAATACCTACAATACTATACCAACAGTCGTAATCCAGAAATCATTGCGACTCTTGAGGAAGACTGGGGATTGGAGTATCCTCAGCGAGTGCCCCCGCAGACCCCGCAGACAGAACAACAACAATTATATTCTTCCTCTATTGTCTCTGAATACAGGCCCCCTGTTGAATCAACCATGGGTCCTGTGAACTATCCACCGGCTGCTCGAACAAATGAACCAAGTTCCAGTCGGGGACCTTTACTGGAAGGTTACCAACCCAAGGGTGTCAAGTTTAAGGCCATGAACCCTTCTGAATGGTGGAACCTTCCCTCTGCTCAGCAACAATCCGGTGCTATCTTCGTCATGCCGCCTCAGATTGGACAATTTAATGACGTATTCATGTGATGGGAATCCATCACCAAGAATACTATGGCTCTCCACGGTTTTACGGATTCTCGCAGTAAAACTGAGTTCATTGAAAATCTACTTGGGGAATCTGAAAAATTAGCCTGGATCCAATGGCGCATGGCATACCCGATGGAATATCAGCACCTACTAGACCATGCTGACGGAGCAGATGGCACACAGAACGTCCTATCTCAGATCCGGACGATTTTTGCCCTTGAGGATCCCTACCAGGGCTCAACGACCATCCAAGAAGAGTCTTACCGCGATTTGGAAAGGTTATCCTGTCACAACTTTCGGGATATAATTCCTTTTCTCCATGAATATCTGCAGGTTGCCTCCAGGACTGGCCGCCTATTCACTGGCCCGGAGCTTTTTGAGAAATTATGGTCAAAGATGCCAGGCTCCATAGGAAAGAAGATTAAAGAAGCCTTCGAAGCAAAACACCCAGGGAATACCATCGGAGTCTATCCCAGAGTGCTGTTCACCGACAAATACTTGGAGGAAGCATGTAAGGAAGCAGCCTTTACCCGGGCACTCAAGGATTTAACCTTCTGTCATGATATCCCAATTCCCGGGTACTACCAACGATCCCGCCGAAAGATGGGCATTCGGCGATCAACTACCTACAAAGGCAAGCCGCACCCATCACATGCCCGGATAGAAAAGAAAAAGCATCTGCTCCGGAACCGACGGTGCCGGTGTTTCCTCTGCGGCGAAGAAGGGCACTTCGCCCGTGAATGTCCGAATGAACGACGCAACGTCAAGTGCGTCGCTATGTTCGAACAATTGGACCTCCCTGCGGACTGTGAGATCGTATCCGTCCAAGAAGGTGATGACCCCAGTGATGCGATTTACAGCATTTCAGAGGGTGAGGAGGATACAACTATCTTGCAGGAGGAGAAAATCTTCATGTTTCGGGAAGAAGATCATACATAATGGATCGGCCCTACAGGAGGCTATCGAGCCATGATCCAAGTCTCCCAGGCCCAATATACATGCAACCACACCTGGGAACTCAATCAAGACGTTCCCGACAGCTATGAACGCTGCCGTTGCTGTCATGCGCCCTCCCAGAAGCGCTACCGGATGCATTACCCAACCTGCCAGCTGACGATTTGTGGGCGATGCAGCTCCTACTATTTTGACAAACGCATTCCTGTTGCTCAAACACATATGCTCAGGTATGATTCTACCGACCTCCTTCGTGAGCAACAACATTATATTCTTTCTTGTGACCACGAAAGGAAGCAGCTACAGCAGCAGTTATCTTTCAGCCAAGATGAGCAGGAGGCCCTCCAAAACCGCCTCCTTCTGGCTCAACAGGAGAGCCACCGATGGCAAATGAAATATAAGGAACTGGAAGAAGCAACAATGGAGCTTGATCGCCTGATGCTCGAACGCGAGGACCTCCGACGGGAAATTCAGGGTTTGTACCAGCAAAAGGGCAAACAACAAGAAGCCGAGGCGGCTGATACTGACACTGACCTCAATGTCTTTCTGGTAGACACAACACGAAAGATTCTCTCCGCTGAAGCCCAGATGCCTACACAACCTCGTCGGGCCAAGAATATGTTATACAACCTAACGGTGAAGTTCGACATCCCTCTCACTATGCCTTTCGAAGTTAATGCCATCCTTGATACAGGAGCCACAACCTGCTGCATTGATCAAGAAGCCGTCTCTTCTGGTGCTCTTGAGGACAACCCATACTTGGTGCACTTCAGTGGTATTAACTCTCGTACATCGGCCAACAAGAAGCTGAAGTTTGGCCGCATGATCATTGGTGAGAATAGCTTCCGGATTCCTTACACTTATGCCTCCCCATGAAATTAGGGAAAAATATTCAAATGATTCTTGGCTGCAACTTCATCCGCGCAATGCAAGGCGGAGTTCGGATTGAAGGTAACACGATTACATTCTATAAGAATGTAACTACCATCAATACGCTTCCCTCAGTACCGACAGCAGCCGCTATTGAAGAGCTCGACTTGGATGAAGAAGAATACATCCAAAATCAAGAGCTCGTACGCTATTCGGCAACAGCAACACCACCACGGAACATCACCAGCAAGCTAAGTTCCTTGCTTGATCAACTCCGACAACAAGGATATATTGGTGATAATCCCCTGAGGCACTGGTCCAAGAACAAGGTGTTATGCCAACTTGACATCAAAAACCCGGACTTCATCATTGAAGACCGCCCTCTAAAGCATGTCACCCCTCAAGCCAAAGCAGCTTATGCAAAGCACATTAAGGCACTCTTGGATCTTGGTGTCATTCGTCCAAGCAAAAGCAGGCACCGCACTACGGCCATCATTGTCAATTCTGGCACGTATGTGGATCCTCAGACTGGCCAAGAAGTCAAAGGGAAGGAGCGTATGGTATTCAATTACCGGCGTCTCAACGACATTACCAACAAAGACCAGTATAGCCTGCCTGGCATCAACACTATCCTCCGGAAGGTGAGTAGAAGTACCATCTACTCAAAGTATGATCTTAAATCGGGCTTTCATCAAGTAGCCATGCATCCTGATTCCGTAGAATGGACGACGTTCTGGGTACCAGACGGCCTCTATGAATGGCTTATCATGCCATTCGGTCTGAAGAATGCGCCTGCTATCTTCCAAAGGAAGATGAATCACTGCTTCAAAGGGACTGCGGATTTCATTGCAGTCTACATTGATGATATTCTGGTCTTCTCTTCCTCTGAGGCAGAACATGAACAATATTTGCAGATCATGCTTCAGATCTGCAAAACACATGGGCTTGTTCTTAGCCCAACTAAAATGAAACTGGCGGTCTCCGAAGTAGAGTTTCTCGGGGCAGTCCTTGGGCACCAACGGATTAAATTATAGTCCCATATCATCAAGAAGATCGCAACCTTTAAGGAACAAGAGCTCACCACAACCAAAGGCCTCCGAGCTTGGCTCGGTATTCTGAATTATGCCCGCAACTATATCCCGAATCTGGGAACGTTGCTCGGGCCACTTTATGCTAAAACCAGTCCTACCGGGGTGAAGCGCTGGAACTCCCGGGATTGGGACCTCGTAACCAAGATCAAGACTATGATCCAACAGTTACCGGATTTGGAGATCCCACCAGAGAACAGCTATATGATCTTGGAAACGGATGGCTGTATGACAGGCTGGGGTGAGGTTTGCAAATGGAAACCTCATAAGTTTGACCCAAAGTCTGTCGAAAAGATCTGTGCTTATGCCAGCGGCAAGTTCCACCCACTCAAGTCAACAATTGATGCGGAACTCTTTGTCGTAATGAACTCCCTGGAAGCACTCAAGATCTACTACCTGGATAAAGCCGAGCTGACTATCCGCACGGACTGTCAGGCAATTATCAGTTTATTTGATAAATCGGCTAACCACAAACCTTCCCGCGTACGCTGGCTCGCCTTCACCGACTATATAACCGGCACCGGGATTTCTATACAGTTTGAGCATATTGACGGAGGGGATAACCAATTAGCTGATACCCTCTCTCGTCTCATTACTACTCTTGTCCTTTCAGGAGAATGGCCTGCACCAGACACCTCAGTGGTGCGCAGCCTAGTGGCTCCCCAAGTCCAGGAAGCTCAACAAACACCCCCTCTGGAGGAACAATGTCCGAGCTACATGACCACAGCTCAAGCCTTGCTCTGCAGTATGAACACCAACTGCAGCTCATCCAGGACCGTCCTAACCCCGCCAAGCATAACTTACCCCCTAAGCAAGGCATCCAGGACGGATATGTGAAATAAAGTCAGTATGCTGTCACATAAGTATGCTGTAAAGTCCGTGTGCTGTTACATCAGTGTGCTGTAAAGCCAGTGTGCTATCACATAAGTGTACTGTAAAGTCAGTGTGCTGTAGTATCAGGTGTGGAAAGGATATTCGCCCTTATCACATCCAGCGGGTGTGAAAGGAGCAGATTCTCCCTTCTCACATCCACTAACTGCTCTAAATAAGCACCTCCAGCCTTTCACTAGGGCAGAACGGAGGATTCAGCAAACTTGTTTCTTTCTTGCTCTTGCTTATCTTGCTTTCTTGCTTGCTTATCTGACCCTTACAACTCGCTACTATTCAGCCTGCGCAATTCCTGATATCAGAGCTTGGTTAGGCCACACTACCATGGCTGAGTAGTTCCCCTTTCAGTCTAGGTACGTAACGGGGCTGTGTGTGTTGTGGGTTCTCACCTTATGGCCGTTACTCCCAACCCATAGAGTCCGAAAAATCCTGGATTGACCCCTTGGGTGGCACAGAGGCTGGACCTAATAAGTCCACCGCAAGGTCAATAATGGGAAAGAAGTAGGATTTCGTGTTCTTGGGGAGTCGAGTCTCTTTGTATAGCTGACGCGGATCAAAATGTCTGAAGTGCAAAAGGCCGCAGTACGCGTAAACCTGCAGGAGGCAGTAGCTGTCAGTCGGATGAGCATGTCGGGCACTCTTGTGAAGGCGTAAGCTGTCCTGAGTATTTCTCGTCTCTTGTTCGATAAGGTGTTGAAGGAATACCCCACCCACTCACACATAACCCAGAGTACCTAGATTGTCTCTTCCTAGATTGTCACTACTACTACTTTCCTCCCACTAAGTGCTCAACCAGACCCTCGTATGAACACTTTCCTTCTAGCAAAAACAACCCTATCTTACTGTGAAGCTTTGAAAGCTGTTGAACCAATCGATAGTCCAGCACTTGGGTTTGTAAAACCCAGTGATTGTATTAGTACTTCAGCCCAGAATTCAGCCGGAATTGCGCGGGCTGAATAGTAGCGAGTTGTAAGGGTCAGATAAGCAAGCAAGAAAGCAAGATAAGCAAGAGCAAGAAAGAAGCAAGTTTGCTGAATCCTCCGTTCTGTCCTAGTGAAAGGCTGGAGGTGCTTATTTATAGCAGTTAGTGGATGTGAGAAGGAAGAATCTGCTCCTTTCACACCCGCTGGATGTGATAAGGGCGAATATCCTTTCCACACCTGATACTACAGCACACTGACTTTACAGTACACTTATGTGATAGCACACTGGCTTTACAGCACACTGATGTAACAACACACGGACTTTACAGCACACTTATGTGATAGCATACTGACTTTATTTCACATATCCGTCCTGGATGCCTTGCTTCGGGGGTAAGTTATGCTTGGCGGGGTCAGGACGGTCCTGGATGCCTTGCTTCAGGGGCAAGTTATGCCTAGTGGGGTCAGAAGCGATAGGCAGGTAGTTGCTGTGCAGCGTCCGCTGTGAGGTGGACTGCTTTGGCAAGTTGCTCATCCAGTTGGGTGACAACAGGGTGCCACTGGGCCCAGAAGTTGCCCGTGGTCTTGCGCCGTGCACGTTTTGTGACTTCTGTGAGTTTGAGGGCATGGAGTTGCCGGAATTGTCGAACGGCGTCAAGTGCTTCCTGGGCAGTCTGTCGTTCCAATTGGTACAGTCGTCGTTTGATGGTGTCATGGGTAGCAAGGGACATGGGGAGGTCCTCGAGGAGCTGCGGTTGGTGTTCATACTACAGAGCAAGGCTTGAGCTGTGGTCATGTAGCTCGGACATTGTTCCTCCAGAGGGGGTGTTTGTTGAGCTTCCTGGACTTGGGGAGCCACTAGGCTGCGCACCGCTGAGGTGTCTGGTGCAGGCCATTCTCCTGAAAGGACAAGAGTAGTAATGAGACGAGAGAGGGTATCAGCTAATTGGTTATCCCCTCCGTCAATATGCTCAAACTGTATAGAAATCCCGGTGCCGGTTATATAGTCGGTGAAGGCGAGCCAGCGTACGCGGGAAGGTTTGTGGTTAGCCGATTTATCAAATAAACTGATAATTGCCTGATAGTCCGTGCGGATAGTCAGCTCGGCTTTATCCAGGTAGTAGATCTTGAGTGCTTCCAGGGAGTTCATTACGGCAAAGAGTTCCGCATCAATTGTTGACTTGAGTGGGTGGAACTTGCCGCTGGCATAAGCACAGATCTTTTCAACAGACCTTGGGTCAAACTTATGAGGTTTCCATTTGCAAACCCCACCCCAGCCTGTCATGCAGCCATCCGTTTCCAAGATCATATAGCTGTTCTCTGGTGGGATCTCCAAATCCGGTAACTGTTGGATCAGAGTCTTGATCTTGGTTATGAGGTCCCAATCCCGGGAGTTCTAGCGCTTCTCTCCGGTAGGACTGGTTTTAGCATAAAGTGGCCCGAGCAACGTTCCCAGATTCGGGATATAGTTGCGGGCATAATTCAGAATACCGAGCCAAGCTCGGAGGCCTTTGGTTGTGGTGAGCTCTTGTTCCTTAAAGGTTGCGATCTTCTTGATGATATGGGGCTGTAATTTAATCCGTTACTGCCCAAGGACTGCCCCGAGAAACTCTACTTCGGAGACCGCCAGCTTCATTTTAGTTGGGCTAAGAACAAGCCCATGTGTTTTGCAGATCTGAAGCATGATCTGCAAATGTTGTTCATGTTCTGCCTCAGAGGAAGAGAAGACCAGAATATCATCAATGTAGACTGCAATGAAATCCGCAATCCCTTTGAAGCAGTGATCCATCTTCCTTTGGAAGATGGCAGGCACATTCTTCAGACCGAATGGCATGACAAGCCATTCATAGAGGCCGTCTGGTACCCAGAACGCCGTCCATTCTACAGAATTAGGATGCATGGCTACTTGATGACAGCCCGATTTAAGATCAAACTTTGAGTAGATGGTACTTCTACTCACCTTCCGGAGGATAGTGTTGATGTCAGGCAGGCTATACTGGTCTTTGTTGGTAATGTCGTTGAGACGCCGGTAATTGAATACCATACGCTCCTTCCCTTTGACTTCTTGGCCAGTCTGAGGATCCACATACGTGCCAGAATTGACAATGATGGTCGTAGTGCGGTGCCTGCTTTTGCATGGACGAATGACACCAAGATCCAAGAGTGCCTTAATGTGCTTTGCATAAGCTGCTTTGGCTTGAGGGGTGACATGCTTTAGAGGGCGGTCTTCAATGATGAAGTCCGGGTTTTTGATGTCAAGTTGGCATAACACCTTGTTCTTGGACCAGTGCCTCAGGGGATTATCACCAATATATCCTTGTTGTCGGAGTTGATCAAGCAAGGAACTTAGCTTGCTGGTGATGTTCCGTGGTGGTGTTGCTGTTGCCGAATAGCGTACGAGCTCTTGATTTTGGATGTATTCTTCTTCATCCAAGTCGAGCTCTTCAATAGCGGCTGCTGTCGGTACTGAGGGAAGCGTATTGATGGTAGTTACATTCTTATAGAATGTAATCGTGTTACCTTCAATCCGAACTCCGCCTTGCATTGCGCGGATGAAGTTGCAGCCAAGAATCATTTGAATATTTTCCCCTAATTTCATGGGGAAGGCATAAGTGTAAGGAATCCGGAAGCTATTCTCACCAATGATCATGCGGCCAAACTTCAGCTTCTTGTTGGCCGATGTACGAGAGTTAATACCACTAAAGTGCACCAAGTATGGGTTGTCCTCAAGAGCACCAGAAGAGACGGCTCCTTGATCAATGCAGCAGGTTGTGGCTCCTGTATCAAGGATGGCATTAACTTCGAAAGGCATAGTGAGAGGGATGTCGAACTTCACCGTTAGGTTGTATAACATATTCTTGGCCCGACGAGGTTGTGTAGGCATCTGGGCTTCAGCGGAGAGAATCTTTCGTGTTGTGTCTACCAGAAAGACATTGAGGTCAGTGTCAGTATCAGCCGCCTCGGCTTCTTGTTGTTTGCCCTTTTGCTGGTACAAACCCTGAATTTCCCGTCGGAGGTCCTCGCGTTCGAGCATCAGGCGATCAAGCTCCATTGTTGCTTCTTCCAGTTCCTTATATTTCATTTGCCATCGGTGGCTCTCCTGTTGAGCCAGAAGGAGGCGGTTTTGGAGGGCCTCCTGCTCATCTTGGCTGAAAGCTAACTGCTGCTGTAGCTGCTTCCTTTCGTGGTCACAAGAAAGAATATAATGTTGTTGCTCACGAAGGAGGTCGGTAGAATCATACCTGAGCATATGTGTTTGAGCAACAGGAATGCGTTTGTCAAAATAGTAGGAGCTGCATCGCCCACAAATCGTCAGCTGGCAGGTTGGGTAATGCATCCGGTAGCGCTTCTGGGAGGGCGCATGACAGCAACGGCAGCGTTCATAGCTGTCGGGAACGTCTTGATTGAGTTCCCAGGTGTGGTTGCATGTATATTGGGCCTGGGAGACTTGGATCATGGCTCGATAGCCTCCTGTAGGGCCGATCCATCATGTATGATCTTCTTCCCGAAACATGAAGATTTTCTCCTCCTGCAAGATAGTTGTATCCTCCTCACCCTCTGAAATGCTGTAAATCGCATCACTGGGGTCATCACCTTCTTGGACGGATACGATCTCACAGTCTGCAGGGAGGTCCAATTGTTCGAACATAGCGACGCGCTTGACGTTGCGTCGTTCATTCGGACATTCATGGGCGAAGTGCCCTTCTTCGCCGCAGAGGAAACACCGGCACCGTCGGTTCCGGAGCAGATGCTTTTTCTTTTCTATCCGGGCATGTGATGGGTGCGGCTTGCCTTTGTAGGTAGTTGATCGCCGAATGCCCATCTTTCGGCGGGATCGTTGGTAGTACCCGGGAATTGGGATATCATGACAGAAGGTTAAATCCTTGAGTGCCCGGGTAAAGGCTGCTTCCTTACATGCTTCCTCCAAGTATTTGTAGGTGAACAGCACTCTGGGATAGACTCTGATGGTATTCCCTGGGTGTTTTGCTTCGAAGGCTTCTTTAATCTTCTTTCCTATGGAGCCTGGCATCTTTGACCATAATTTCTCAGAAAGCTCCGGGCCAGTGAATAGGCGGCCAGTCCTGGAGGCAACCTGCAGATATTCATGGAGAAAAGGAATTATATCCCGAAAGTTGTGACAGGATAACCTTTCCAAATCGCGGTAAGACTCTTCTTGGATGGTCGTTGAGCCCTGGTAGGGATCCTCAAGGGCAAAAATCGTCCGGATCTGAGATAGGACGTTCTGTGTGCCATCTGCTCCGTCAGCATGGTCTAGTAGGTGCTGATATTCCATCGGGTATGCCATGCGCCATTGGATCCAGGCTAATTTTTCAGATTCCCCAAGTAGATTTTCAATGAACTCAGTTTTACTGCGAGAATCCGTAAAACCGTGGAGAGCCATAGTATTCTTGGTGATGGATTCCCATCACATGAATACGTCATTAAATTGTCCAATCTGAGGCGGCATGACGAAGATAGCACCGGATTGTTGCTGAGCAGAGGGAAGGTTCCACCATTCAGAAGGGTTCATGGCCTTAAACTTGACACCCTTGGGTTGGTAACCTTCCAGTAAAGGTCCCCGACTGGAACTTGGTTCATTTGTTCGAGCAGCCGGTGGATAGTTCACAGGACCCATGGTTGATTCAACAGGGGGCCTGTATTCAGAGACAATAGAGGAAGAATATAATTGTTGTTGTTCTGTCTGCGGGGTCTGCGGGGGCACTCGCTGAGGATACTCCAATCCCCAGTCTTCCTCAAGAGTCGCAATGATTTCTGGATTACGACTGTTGGTATAGTATTGTAGGTATTCACCATATGCCTCTGGGTCAGTCTCCAGTGGGTTTGTTTCCGCATCTGAGTTGTCGTCTGTGGTGGTCAGACGCCATGTGGCGAGAAGGTGGGTATTATCACCAGTCCATTCCTGCAGAGAGTCCATGGACCGGAGTACAGAGGCCCCTGGGCGTGTATCTCCTGCATGGGTTCCGCAAAGTGGGGTCTGGCTTTTCCGTCCTTTGGGTCGCCACACAAGCTGCCGTCTCGCTTGTTGGTGTTGGGTAAAGCGGCGGCGCCACGTCCTAGCTGACATCACTTGCCTTGGAGCCGGTCGTGCAGGCGGCTGCTGGTGGTCACAGTTGTGGCCGCTAGGTTCTGCGTCGCTGGGGGGGATATCCCACCCCGTTGGTGTTGTTGGGAACGGACTGAAAAAGGATGGGGGAGCAGAATAGCGAACGTAATAATCATACCTGCCGCTAGGCTCGCCCAAGGTGTCCTATACTTCATCAGAAGCCTCTTCCTGCGTGAGGATAGCAACAATTTCCTCATCCTCATCGGCTGCTGTGTCAAGAAGGGAGGCGTACTGGTGAAAGCTTATGGAGATGCGCCCATCCAGGAGTGTGCGGCTAGACACCTCGGTCGGTGTTAGGACAGGCGGTATCTGAGACGATTTCAGGAGCCAATCTATTCCACATAGTTGTGCTGTGGAGTATCGTTGTCCGGGGAGGGCATGCACGCCGTGGCTTGCCAAGTAGTCGATGACGCCTGAGACTTCATAGGCAAAAGCCACGTTTGGTGTGTTTGATAGGCGCCCGATGAGGCCTCGGGTCACGAGTAAATTGGCTTCGCCATGGTGCCATGTATCATAGCCACGAGTGAGGATGGAGATTTGAATATATCTGTAAAAATCTCCGATTGTAAGCATCATATCAGGGATTATATATACCAGTTGACTTCCCTGGGTAAGGTCCACTTCCATGGTGGCAATCAAAGCTTTATCCTCCTGCCACCGATTGTCGCGGAACACGACCAGTGCTAGGGTTCCTTCTGCTTGTCGGTGGAGCACTTGTAGGCGGACCTGCATCACACCAAGGTGTATAAACTTCATACCACTTTTTCGGAGCTATTGATAGCTTTCTTCTTGGATGAAGTTCCTGTCCACCTGTGCCTCCCCAACGCAGCTGATGGATTCCTCCGAGCGATGCATATACACTCGGTGATGTTCATCATCAGTTCGTGAATGATAGAGGACCTCAGCTGGGGCTATGGCTGCGCGTTCTCGCATAGAGAGGCGCAATTGCTCCTGAGGGTCCAGTTGCTGTTCCAAGACGTGATGAGGGACGGGTTGCCCCGTCAAACGTCGGACGATCCTTTTCGTTGCTTGTTGTGCATTAAACAGGCGTCGTTGGTTACGCCTATACCCCCGAATTTGGTCCTCGACCAAGGGTTGGGGCGCCGGATCGTTTAGCATGACTTGCGTTGCCATTGAGCTTCGCTTGTTCCTCCTGCAAAATGACCAAAGGGTCTTTAAACACAAGGAGCCTTCCTCGAGGCTCAGGAGGTCTCGATTTCGACTGTAGCGATAAGTTCGCTAGTTTGGTCAGTAAAGACTCAGGAAGGGGGGGCTGTGCACCCTTCTGTTGTTTTTCTTTGATGGAAATGATATCAGTCTGGATATCCTTCAGAGTTTCAGCTATTTGGATAAGGAGCTGAATTTGGGTGTTATTTTGCTTAATAATGGCTGAATTCTGGGCTGAAGTACTAATACAATCACTGGGTTTCACAAACCCAAGTGCTGGACTATTGATTGGTGTCATTGCTATTCTTGGTGAAGATAGCTGGGACATGGATTATCCACAACGGGCACCACAACAGGCAAAGCCAACAGAACGGCTTTGCTCTTCTTCTATTGTCTCCGAATACAGGCTCCCAATTGACTCAACCATGGGTCCTGTCAACTACCCTCCAGCTGCTAGACCTGACCCTGGTCCAAGCCAAGGACCAACAGTGGAAGGATATGTCCCAAAGAATCTGAGGTTCAAAGCCAAGAATACCTCAGAATGGTGGAATCTCTCTTCGGCCCAACAACAATCCGGGGCAATCTTCGTCATGCCCCTTCAAATTGGCCAATTCAATGACGTCTTTATGCGATGGGAGTCGATCACCAAAAATACTGTGGCTCTCCAAGGATTTACAGATGCTCGGACAAAAATCGAGTTTATTGATAACCTACTTGGAGAATCAGAAAAACTAGCATGGATCCAGTGGCGGATGGCTTACCCCATGGAGTATCAGCACCTGTTGGACCATGCCGATGGCGCTGATGGAACGCAAAACATTCTGTCACAAATACGCACCATCTTCGCCCTGGAGGATCCCTACCAAGGGTCAACAGCTATACAAGAAGAGGCCTATAGGGATCTTGAGCGCTTAACCTGCCACAACTTACGGGATATAATCCCGTTCTTAAATGATTATATGCAGGTTGCATCCAGAACTGGTCGGCTGTTCACCGGCCCGGAATTATCAGAGAAGCTGTGGTCCAAAATGCCTGGAAATATCGGCAAAAAGATTAAGGCAGCATTTGAAACCAAACACCCAGGTAACACTATTGGTGTTTATCCACGCATTCTCTTTACATACAAATATCTTGAAGAAGCATGCAAGGAAGCAGCTTTCACACGAGCCTTAAAGGACCTCTCCTTCTGCCAAGACATACCCATCCCTGGGTATTATCAACGACCCAAACGCAAGTTTGGTGTCCGACGGTCCACTACCTATAAGGGAAAGCCACATCCCTCACATGCCAGGATAGAGAAAAAGAAGCACCTGATCCGCAATCGACGATGCCGGTGCTTCTCTGTGGCGAAGAAGGACATTTTGCCCGAGAGTGTCCCAATGAGCGACGCAATGTCAAACGCGTCGCCATGTTTGAACAACTAGACCTTCCAGCCGACTGTGAGATTGTCTCTGTCCAAGAAGGGGACGACCCGAGTGATGCTATTTATAGCATTTCTGAAGAGGAAGACATGACCGTCCTGGAAGAGAAAATCTTTATGTTCCGGGAAGAAGATCGGACATGGTGGATTGGCCCTACTGGGGGTTACCGTGCCATGGTCCGTGTTTCCCAAAGACAATACGAGTGTAGCCACATGTGGGACGTCAACCACGACGTGCCTGACGCTTATGAACAGTGTTGCTGCTGCCAAGCACCTTCACAAAAACGGTACCGCATGCACTGCCCAACGTGCAAGTTGACGGTCTGTGGACGCTGCAGCTCGTATTACTTTGATAAAAGAATTCCTGTTGCTCAAATGTCAATGCCAAGGTATGATTCAACAGCCTTACTACTTGAACAGCAACAATATATTTCTACTTGTGAAGGGCAACAGAAGCAGTTACACCAACAACTAGCGTTTGCCCAAGAAGAAACCGACGCACTAAAACAACGCCTCCGCCAGTTGCAACAAGAGGCGGACCACTGGAAAAATAAGTACCACGAACTGGAAAACGCCACCATGGAGGTTGACCGTTTGGTGCTCGAGCGTCATGACCTCCAACGCGACTTGCACCACCCGCCACCAACCTTCGCAACTGAAAGCGTGGTGGGAGACCTGCACGTTTTCCTCGTTGATACTACACAACAACTGCTCGCCGCAGAAGCACAGATGCCTCCACAATCAAGGCGAACAAAAAATATGCTGTACAACCTTAAGGTGAAGTTTGACATTCCTAAGGTTGTTCCCTTTGAAGTTAATGCCATCCTCGATACAGGAGCAACGACCTGTTGTATTGACCAAGGCGTAGCCCCTGTGGATGCCCTGGAAGCTAATCCCTTCCTCGTGCATTTTTGCGGCATCAACTCGCGGACCTCGGCGAACAAAAAGCTAAAAGTTGGCCGAATGCTGATCGGGGGGAATGGCTTCCGGATCCCCTACACGTATGCCTTCCCAATGAAACTCGGGGAGGATATCCAAATGATCCTCGGCTGCAACTTCATCCGTGCCATGCAGGGCGGCGTTCGCATTGAAGGCAATACGGTTACGTTCTATAAAAACGTAACCACCATTCATACTCTTCCCTCTGTTCCTACTGCAGCAGCAATTGCGGAATTGGACCTGGAGGAGAATGAGTACCTACACATCCAAGAAGCAGTGCAATATTCAGTGACACAACAACCCCGGCAAAAGCTCACCAACAAGCTAAGCTCAATATTGGATGAGCTTCGACAACAGGGTTATATTGGTGATAACCCGCTCAAATATTGGGCCAAAAATCAGGTGCTATGCCAGCTGGACATTAAGAATCCGGACTTCATTATTGAAGACCGGCCTCTGAAGCACATTACCCCACAAGCAAAGGCCGCATATGCTAAACATGTCAGAGCCCTCTTGGACCTTGGAGTCATCAGGCTCAGCAAAAGCCGGCATCGCACAACCGCGATTATTGTCAACTCCGGCACCTATATTGATCCCCAGACTGGTCAAGAAATCAAAGGAAAGGAGCGTATGGTCTTCAATTATCGGCGCCTGAATGATATTACACACAAAGACCAGTATAGCCTCCCGGGGATTAATACCATCCTCCAAAAGGTGAGTAGAAGCAGCATCTACTCAAAGTTTGACCTCAAGTCAGGATTTCACCAAGTCGCCATGCATCCTGACTCCGTCGCCTGGACCGCCTTTTGGGTCCCAGATGGCTTATACGAATGGCTTGTAATGCCATTCGGTCTGAAGAATGCACCTGCCATCTTCCAAAGAAAGATGGACTATTGCTTCAAAGGAACAGAGGACTTCATCGCAGTTTACATTGATGATATCTTAGTTTTCTCTTCCTCTGCAGCAGAGCATGAGCAGCACTTGCAGAAAATGCTTCAGATCTGCAAGACTCATGGGCTGATCCTTAGCCCAACTAAAATGAAGCTAGCGGTCTCTGAAGTGACATTTCTAGGGGCAGTTCTGGGTAATCAGCGGATCAAATTACAGCTCCATATTTTCAAAAAGATCGCAACATTTCAAGAGCAGGAACTCTTAACAACAACAGGCCTCCGAGCCTGGTTCGGAATTCTAAATTATGCCCGAAATTATATCCCAAATCTGGGAACGTTACTCGGGCCACTTTATGCCAAGACAAGTCCAACCGGAGAAAAACGGTGGAACTCTCAGGACTGGGACTTAGTCGCCAGGATCAAAACACTAGTACAGCAACTACTTGATCTTGAGCTACCACCGGAGAACAGTTACATGATCCTGTAGACAGATGGTTGCATGACAGGATGGGGTGGGATCTGCAAATGGAAACCGCAGAAATATGATCCCAAATCTACCGAAAGGATATGCGCCTACGCCAGCGGCAAATTCCAACTACTGAAGTCGACTATTGATGCAGAACTATTTGCCGTGATGAATTCATTAGAGGCGCTCAAAATTTATTATCTGGATAAGGCCGAACTGACAATCCGGACGGACTATCAGGCCATTATTAGCTTTTTCAACAAATCGGCCAACAACAAGCCTTCCCGCGTACGCTGGCTTGCCTTCACTGATTACATCACAGGCACAGGGCTTACCATCCAGTTCGAGCACCTTCACGGAGGAGACAACCAACTGGCTGACACCCTCTCTCGTCTAATCACTGCCCTTATCTTTTCAGGATGGCCTGTACCAACAGATCTGGAGGCTCTCAGTCTGATAGCCACGACCGTGCAGGAGGCACCACAAGCAGCCCCCCAAGCAATACAGAAGTACCTTGCAGCAGCCAACACCTTGTGCAACAGTATGACCAACAACTACGCCACCTACGGGACCTCCCAATGTCCCTCGCCGAGTACGATAACACAAGGAGAAAGTTGCAACAGTTGGAACGGCAAAGTGCCCAAAGTGCCCTTACCGCTCTCCGACACTTCCGGACCCTGTACGCCCTCAAGCTAACAGAAGCAGCAAAGCGCGCAAGACACAAAACCACGGGTAACTTCTGAGCCCAGTGGTACCCTGTTCTCACACAGATTGATACGCAACTCGAAACAGCAGTCAGCCTCACGGCTGACTCAGCACAACGACTGTCTATCTTTCTGTTCTAAACAGGCTTACTTGCGCCCGAAGGAACGAATCACTTGCACCAGAAGGAAAGCATCTACTTTTAGCATCTTAACAGAGTTGAGGGGGTGAAGGTTTTTTGACAAAGAAGACAAGCAGTTGGTAAGTTCCTTGATTGCCTTCAATGAAGGCGCAAGGGTGATATATATAGATAGAAGCTGTAAACCTAGACAGCTGCGATAAGATGACATCTATTTTACAAAGTGCTTTCTTTACATAAAGCGGGATCCGATGCTAAGGGATAATGCTTCTTTACATAAAGAGGGATCCGATGCTAAGGGATAAGATGCTGAAAGTAGATGCTTTCCTTCTGGTGCAAGTGATTCGTTCCTTCGGGCGCAAGTAAGCCTGTTTAGAACAGAAAGGCAGGCAGTCGTTGTGCTGAGTCAGCCGTGAGGCTGACTGCTGTTTCGAGTTGCGTATCAATCTGTGTGAGAACAGGGTACCACTGGGCCCAGAAGTTACCCGTGGTTTTGTGTCTTGCGCGCTTTGCTGCTTCTGTTAGCTTGAGGGCGTACAGGGCCCGGAAGTGTCGGAGAGCGGTAAGGGCACTTTGGGCACTTTGCCGTTCCAACTGTTGCAGCTTTCTCCTTGTGTTATCGTACTCGGCGAGGGACATTGGGAGGTCCCGTAGGTGGCGTAGTTGTTGGTCATACTGTTGCACAAGGTATTGGCTGCTGCAAGGTACTTCTGTATTGCTTGGGGGGCTGCTTGTGGTGCCTCCTGCACGGTCGTGGCTATCAGACTAAGAGCCTCCAGATCTGTTGGTACAGGCCATCCTGAAAAGATAAGGGCAGTGATTAGACGAGAGAGGGTGTCAGCCAGTTGGTTGTCTCCTCCGTGAAGGTGCTCGAACTGGATGGTAAGCCCTGTGCCTGTGATGTAATCAGTGAAAGCAAGCCAGCGTACGCGGGAAGGCTTGTTGTTGGCCGATTTGTTGAAAAAGCTAATAATGGCCTGACAGTCCGTCCGGATTGTCAGTTCGGCCTTATCCAGATAATAAATTTTGAGCGCCTCTAATGAATTCATCACGGCAAATAGTTCTGCATCAATAGTCGACTTCAGTAGTTGGAATTTGCCGCTGGCGTAGGCGCATATCCTTTCGGTAGATTTGGGATCATATTTCTGCGGTTTCCATTTGCAGATCCCACCCCATCCTGTCATGCAACCATCTGTCTACAGGATCATGTAACTGTTCTCCGGTGGTAGCTCAAGATCAAGTAGTTGCTGTACTAGTGTTTTGATCCTGGCGACTAAGTCCCAGTCCTGAGAGTTCCACCGTTTTTCTCCGGTTGGACTTGTCTTGGCATAAAGTGGCCCGAGTAACGTTCCCAGATTTGGGATATAATTTCGGGCATAATTTAGAATTCCGAACCAGGCTCGGAGGCCTGTTGTTGTTAAGAGTTCCTGCTCTTGAAATGTTGCGATCTTTTTGAAAATATGGAGCTGTAATTTGATCCGCTGATTACCCAGAACTGCCCCTAGAAATTTCACTTCAGAGACCGCTAGCTTCATTTTAGTTGGGCTAAGGATCAGCCCATGAGTCTTGCAGATCTGAAGCATTTTCTGCAAGTGCTGCTCATGCTCTGCTGCAGAGGAAGAGAAAACTAAGATATCATCAATGTAAACTGCGATGAAGTCCTCTGTTCCTTTGAAGCAATAGTCCATCTTTCTTTGGAAGATGGCAGGTGCATTCTTCAGACCGAATGGCATTACAAGCCATTCGTATAAGCCATCTGGGACCCAAAAGGCGGTCCAGGCGACGGAGTCAGGATGCATGGCGACTTGGTGAAATCCTGACTTGAGGTCAAACTTTGAGTAGATGCTGCTTCTACTCACCTTTTGGAGGATGGTATTAATCCCCGGGAGGCTATACTGGTCTTTGTGTGTAATATCATTCAGGCGCCGATAATTGAAGACCATACGCTCCTTTCCTTTGATTTCTTGACCAGTCTGGGGATCAATATAGGTGCCGGAGTTGACAATAATCGCGGTTGTGCGATGCCGGCTTTTGCTGAGCCTGATGACTCCAAGGTCCAAGAGGGCTCTGACATGTTTAGCATATGCGGCCTTTGCTTGTGGGGTAATGTGCTTCAGAGGCCGGTCTTCAATAATGAAGTCCGGATTCTTAATGTCCAGCTGGCATAGCACCTGATTTTTGGCCCAATATTTGAGCGGGTTATCACCAATATAACCCTGTTGTCGAAGCTCATCCAATATTGAGCTTAGCTTGTTGGTGAGCTTTTGCCGGGGTTGTTGTGTCACTGAATATTGCACTGCTTCTTGGATGTGTAGGTACTCATTCTCCTCCAGGTCCAATTCCGCAATTGCTGCTGCAGTAGGAACAGAGGGAAGAGTATGAATGGTGGTTACGTTTTTATAGAACGTAACCGTATTGCCTTCAATGCGAACGCCGCCCTGCATGGCACGGATGAAGTTGCAGCCGAGGATCATTTGGATATCCTCCCCGAGTTTCATTGGGAAGGCATACGTGTAGGGGATCCGGAAGCCATTCCCCCCGATCAGCATTCGGCCAACTTTTAGCTTTTTGTTCGCCGAGGTCCGCGAGTTGATGCCGCAAAAATGCACGAGGAAGGGATTAGCTTCCAGGGCATCCACAGGGGCTACGCCTTGGTCAATACAACAGGTCGTTGCTCCTGTATCGAGGATGGCATTAACTTCAAAGGGAACAACCTTAGGAATGTCAAACTTCACCTTAAGGTTGTACAGCATATTTTTTGTTCGCCTTGATTGTGGAGGCATCTGTGCTTCTGCGGCGAGCAGTTGTTGTGTAGTATCAACGAGGAAAACGTGCAGGTCTCCCACCACGCTTTCAGTTGCGAAGGTTGGTGGCGGGTGGTGCAAGTCGCGTTGGAGGTCATGACGCTCGAGCACCAAACGGTCAACCTCCATGGTGGCGTTTTCCAGTTCGTGGTACTTATTTTTCCAGTGGTCCGCCTCTTGTTGCAACTGGCGGAGGCGTTGTTTTAGTGCGTCGGTTTCTTCTTGGGCAAACGCTAGTTGTTGGTGTAACTGCTTCTGTTGCCCTTCACAAGTAGAAATATATTGTTGCTGTTCAAGTAGTAAGGCTGTTGAATCATACCTTGGCATTGACATTTGAGCAACAGGAATTCTTTTATCAAAGTAATACGAGCTGCAGCGTCCACAGACCGTCAACTTGCACGTTGGGCAGTGCATGCGGTACCGTTTTTGTGAAGGTGCTTGGCAGCAGCAACACTGTTCATAAGCGTCAGGCACGTCGTGGTTGACGTCCCACATGTGGCTACACTCGTATTGTCTTTGGGAAACACGGACCATGGCACGGTAACCCCCAGTAGGGCCAATCCACCATGTCCGATCTTCTTCCCGGAACATAAAGATTTTCTCTTCCAGGACGGTCATGTCTTCCTCTTCAGAAATGCTATAAATAGCATCACTCGGGTCGTCCCCTTCTTGGACAGAGACAATCTCACAGTCGGCTGGAAGGTCTAGTTGTTCAAACATGGCGACGCGTTTGACATTGCGTCGCTCATTGGGACACTCTCGGGCAAAATGTCCTTCTTCGCCACAGAGAAGCACCGGCATCGTCGATTGCGGATCAGGTGCTTCTTTTTCTCTATCCTGGCATGTGAGGGATGTGGCTTTCCCTTATAGGTAGTGGACCGTCGGACACCAAACTTGCGTTTGGGTCGTTGATAATACCCAGGGATGGGTATGTCTTGGCAGAAGGAGAGGTCCTTTAAGGCTCGTGTGAAAGCTGCTTCCTTGCATGCTTCTTCAAGATATTTGTATGTAAAGAGAATGCGTGGATAAACACCAATAGTGTTACCTGGGTGTTTGGTTTCAAATGCTGCCTTAATCTTTTTGCCGATATTTCCAGGCATTTTGGACCACAGCTTCTCTGATAATTCCGGGCCGGTGAACAGCCGACCAGTTCTGGATGCAACCTGCATATAATCATTTAAGAACGGGATTATATCCCGTAAGTTGTGGCAGGTTAAGCGCTCAAGATCCCTATAGGCCTCTTCTTGTATAGCTGTTGACCCTTGGTAGGGATCCTCCAGGGCGAAGATGGTGCGTATTTGTGACAGAATGTTTTGCGTTCCATCAGCGCCATCGGCATGGTCCAACAGGTGCTGATACTCCATGGGGTAAGCCATCTGCCACTGGATCCATGCTAGTTTTTCTGATTCTCCAAGTAGGTTATCAATAAACTCGATTTTTGTCCGAGCATCTGTAAATCCTTGGAGAGCCACAGTATTTTTGGTGATCGACTCCCATCGCATAAAGACGTCATTGAATTGGCCAATTTGAAGGGGCATGACGAAGATTGCCCCGGATTATTGTTGGGCCGAAGAGAGATTCCACCATTCTGAGGTATTCTTGGCTTTGAACCTCAGATTCTTTGGGACATATCCTTCCACTGTTGGTCCTTGGCTTGGACCAGGGTCAGGTCTAGCAGCTGGAGGGTAGTTGACAGGACCCATGGTTGAGTCAATTGGGGGCCTGTATTCGGAGACAATAGAAGAAGAGCAAAGCCGTTCTGTTGGCTTTGCCTGTTGTGGTGCCCGTTGTGGATAATCCATGTCCTAGCTATCTTCACCAAGAATAGCAATGACTTCGCTTGAATGAGCATAATACTGTAAATACTCACAGTATGCTTCTGGCTCAGTAGTTGGGTCGGAACTGTCCTCCTGGGGCCAGGTGGCGATGAGGTGGAAGTTGTCGTCAGTTTCCTCCTGCGGCGGGTCCATGGACCAGAGTACAGAGGCCCCTGGGCGTGTATCTCTTGCATGGGTTCCGCTAGGTGGAGCTTGGCTACCGCCTCCTTTTGGTCGCCATACTTGCCGCTGTTGGTTCAGTCGCTTTCGCCATTTTCGTGTTGGCATCCCCTTGCGGGTTTGCTGTTTCATGGTGATTGTCTGCTGTTGAGTGGTGTCCTGTGGTTCCATCTGACTGGGATCAATATCCCATCCAGTTGGGGTTATGGGGAATGGTTCAAAGAAAGAGGGAGGTGCTGCATATTTGACATAATAGTCATATTTACCACTGGGTTCTCCCAGGGTATCCCATCTTTCTTCAGGTTCTGCCTTTTGAAGGTCCTGTAGTAGGACGGCAACAATTCTCTCCTCCAGTTCATCAGAGTCAGGAAGGGAGGAGTACTGGTTGAAGCTCAAGGAAACCCGTCCATCCAAGAGCGTGTGACATGTGACTTCTGAGGGTGTAAGTGGTACTGGCATGATGCGAGAAGGCTGGAGA
The DNA here is from genome assembly GCA_005019695.1 of Trichopus zeylanicus subsp. travancoricus. NCBI lineage: Eukaryota > Viridiplantae > Streptophyta > Magnoliopsida > Dioscoreales > Dioscoreaceae > Trichopus > Trichopus zeylanicus. The sequence continues at coordinate 181,855 of RXID01014728.1, forward strand.
AGCCAATTCATCCCGCATAATTGTGCTGTGGAGTACCGCTTTCCCGGGAGGACGTGAATACCGTGACTGGCTAGATAGTCAATCACTCCTGTGACCTCGTAAGCAAAGGCCACGTTCGGGATATTCGAGAGACGCCCAATTAGTCCTCGGGTGATAAGTAGGTTCGCTTCACCACATCGCCAGGTGTCATATCCGCGAGTGAGCAAGGAGATCTGAATATTCCTGTAAAAATCTCCAAGTGTAAGCATCATATCTGGGATGATATACACCAATTGACTTCCCTGTGTAAGATCGACTTCCATGGTGGCAATCAATGCTTTGTCACCATGCCAACGGTTGTCACGAAAGACAACAAGAGTCATCGTGCCTTCAGCATGTCGATGGAGGATTTGTAAGCGAACCTGCATAACTCCAAGACGAATAAATTTCATCTTACTGTGTAAGAGCTGCTGGTAGCTTTCATCCTGAATAAAACTTCGGTCCACTTGTGCGTCGCCTACGCAGCTGATGGACTCTTCGGAACGATGTATATACACTCGATGGTGCTCATCGTCTGTGCGGGAATGATAAAGTACTTCAGCGGGGGCGATAGCTGCCCGCTCCCGCATAGAGAGTTGGAGCTGTGCCTGGGGGTCAAGGTGTTGTTCCAAGAGATGCTGTTCAGCTGGTTGGCCTGTGAGGCGGCGGAATATCCGTCGCGTGGCTTGTTGTGTGTTGTACAATCGGCGTTTGTTTCGCCGGTAGTCCCTAATTTGGTCCTCGACCACGGGCTTGGGCTGTTGTTCCTGGTGTTCCTGTAGTAGCCTGACCTGGGACGTTGCCATGCAACTTGGCTTGTTCTTCCTGCAATATAAGCAAAGGGTCCTTTTTCACCAGTAATTTCCCGCGTGGTTCGGGAGGTCTCGCTTTCGGACTGAGCGATAACTGCTCTAGTCGTGTGAGTAACGACTCAGGAAGAACAGAGTTCTTCTGTTGTCGTGTTCTGAGAAACTGGAGATCACCCTGAATTTCCTTTAAGGTTTCTGCTATTTGGACTAAGAGTTGGATTTGGGTATTGTTTTGCTTCAAAATAGCTATGTTTTGGGCAGAAGTGCTAATACACTCACTGGGTTTAACGAAACCAGTTGCTGGATTATCAATAGGTTCTACAGCCTTTAAGGCATCTTGGTAGGACGTGGTTGTTTTGGCTGGCAAGAAAGTGTTCATTCACTGAAAGGGGTACTAACAATTTGAAGAGAATCTAGGTACTCTGGGTTCCGAGTGTGAGGTATATGTCCTCCCTTATCGAACAAGAGACGAGTACTACGAGAACTTCAGACGCTGATCCTAGTGCTTGTCATGCTCATCCGACTGGCAGCTACTGCTTCTTGCAGGTTTATGCGCACTGCGGCCTTTTGCACTTCAGACACCATGATTGGCGTAAGGAATTCCTAAGTCTCCTTCTCACCAAAACCATGAATACCTACTTCTCTCCCAATATTGACCTTGCGGTGGACTTATTAGGTCCAGCCTCTGTGCCACCCGAGGGGTCAATCCAGGATTTTTCGGCATGCTATGGTCTAGGTATTAACGGCCATAAGGTCAAAAACCATCACACACATCCCCCAATGAGTACCTAGACAGGAGGGGTTTACTCAGCCATGGAAGGGATTACAACCAGGTAAGGAACGAAGCTCTGATACCAGAAGGAAAGCATCTACTTTCAGCATCTTATCCCTTAGCATCGGATCCCTCTTTATGTAAAGAAGAATTATCCCTTAGCATCGGATCCCGTTACATAAAGCACTTTGTAAAATAGATGCGATCTTATCGCAGCTGTCTAGGCTTACAGCTTCTATCTATATATATCACTCTTGCGCCTTCATTGAAGGCAATCAAGGAACTTACCAACTGCTTGTCTTCTTTGTCAAAAAACCTTCTTTGTCAAAAAAACCTTTTCCCCCGTCAAAAAACCTTCAAAAAACCTTCCTCCTCCCCCCCCCCCCCCCCCCCCCCCCCCCAACTCTGGCGGAAGGTTTCTTCGGAAAGAAATAAACCCAAATCGGAAAGAAATAAACCCAAATTCCTCGAGAGTTGGTTGGCGATTTTCGTGAGTGGAGGGAGTTGCGGAGGGTGGCGGAAGGTTTCTTCGAAAAGAAATAAACCCAAACCGGAAAGAAATAAACCCAAATTCCTCAGAGTTGGTTGGCGATTTTCGTGAGTGGAGGGAGTTGCGGAGGGTGGCGGAAGGTTTCTTCAGAAAGAAATAAACCCAAACCGGAAAGAAATAAACCCAAATTCCTCGATGGCCCTCCATGAAGGCCTGAGGTAGGTATATATAGAAACGAGCATAAGCAGATGCGATAAGAACGCATCTGCTTTTACACAAGCAGATGCGATAAGAACGCATCTGTCAAAAGCTACTTTTACAAAGCTTCTTTATACAAAGCTAGATGCTAAAGGAAAAGCTAAAGGGGGATAAGATAAGATGCTCCAGTGAAAGGGGCATCTTATCCTTATTCCTTTCTTCTAGCGCAAGCTGATGCTTTCCTTCGAGCGCAAGGTTGCGAAATCCTGTTTAGAATAGAAAGGCGGGCAGCCGCTGTGCTGAGTCAGCCGTGAGTTTGACTGCCGTTCCGAGTTGGGTGTCGATCTGAGTCATAACAGGATGCCACTGGGCCCAGAAGTTGCCCGTGGTTTTGCGTCTTGCGCGCTTTGTAGCTTCAGTCAGTTTGAGGGCGTGCAGGGCACGGAATTGTTGCAGAGCGGTAAGTGCTTCCAGAGCACTCTGTCGTTCCAGTTGCTGAAGCTTTCTCCTTGTGTCGTCATAGGTTGCGAGAGTCATGGGGAGGTCCCGTAGGCGGTGTAGTAGTTGTTCATACTGACGCACAAGGTTTTGGCTGCTGCTAGGTGCTTCTGCATCGCTTGAGGGGCTGTTTCTGGAGCTTTCTGCAATTGCGTGGCTAGTAGACTGAGACCCTCCAGATCTGCGGGTACAGGCCATCCTGAAAAGATAAGGGAAGTGATTAAGCGAGAGAGGGTATCAGCCAGTTGGTTGTCCTCTCCGTTGATGTGTTCGAACTGGATGGTAAGCCCTGTGCCTGTGATGTAATCGGTGAATGCGAGCAAGCGTACGCGGGAAGGCTTGTTGTTAGCCGATTTGTTAAAGAAGCTAATAATTGCTTGACAATCCGTACGGATTGTCAGCTCGGCTTTATCCAGATAGTAGATTTTGAGTGCCTCCAGCGAATTCATAACGGCAAATAGTTCCGCATCGATAGTAGACTTCAGCGGTTGGAACTTGCCGCTAGCATAGGCGCATATTCTTTCGGCAGATTTGGGGTCAAATTTCTGGGGTTTCCATTTGCATACCCCGTCCCAGCCTGTCATGCAGCCATCTGTCTCCAGGATCATGTAACTGTTGTCTGGTGGCAGTTCAAGATCAGGCAGTTGTTGCACCAGAGCCTTGATTTTGGCGACAGTCCCAATCCTGGGAGTTCCAGTGTTTCTCCCCGGTTGGACTTGTTTTTGCATAGAGCGGCCCGAGTAAAGTCCCCAAATTCGAGATGTAGTTTCGGGCGTAATTAAGAATCCCGAGCCAGGCTCGGAGGCCTTTTGTTGTCATGAGCTCCTGCTCTTGAAATGTTGCGATCTTTTTGATGATATGGGGCTGTAATTTGATTCGCTGATTACCAAGGACTGCCCCTAGAAATTCCACTTCAGAGACCGCTAGCTTCATTTTGGTTGGGCTAAGGATAAACCCATGAGTCTTGCAGATCTGAAGCATAATCTGCAAATGCTGCTCGTGCTCAGCTGCAGAGGAAGAGAAGACCAAGATATCATCAATATACACTGCGATGAAGTCCTCTGTTCCTTTGAAGCAATGGTCCATCTTTCTCTGGAAGAAGGCAGGTGCATTTTTGAGGCCGAATGGCATGACAAGCCATTCGTATAAGCCGTCTGGTACCCAGAACGCTGTCCATTCTACGGAATCTGGGTGCATAGCTACTTGGTGAAATCCGGACTTCAAGTCAAATTTAAAGTAGATTGTGCTCCTACTCACCTTCCTTAGGATGGTGTTGATCCCTGGCAGGCTATACTGGTCTTTGTTGGTGATATCATTGAGGCGTCGGTAATTAAACACCATTCGCTCCTTCCCTTTGATTTCTTGGCCAGTATGAGGATCAACATAGGTGCCGGAATTGACAATGATCGCGGTTGTGCGATGCCGGCTTTTGCTGGGACGGATCACTCCAAGGTCCAAGAGAGCTCTGATATGTTTGGCATAAGTTGCTTTAGCTTGTGGGGTGATATGCTTCAGAGGCCGGTCTTCAATACTGAAGTCCAGGTTCTTAATGTCCAGCTGGCATAATACCTTGTTCCTGACCCAATGCTTGAGCGGGTTGTCACCAATATAACCCTGTTGTCGGAGCTCATCCAGTATTGAGTTCAGCTTGTTGGTGAGATATTGCATTGGTTGCTGTGCAGCTGAATACTGTACTGCTTCTTGGATTTGTAGATACTCATCCTCATCCAGCTCAAATTCTTCAATTGCTGCTGCAGTGGGGACAGAGGGGAGAGTATGAATTGTGATTACGTTCTTGTAAAACGTAACCGTGTTGCCTTCAATACGGACGCCGCCCTGCATGGCACGGATGAAGTTGCAGCCCCGGATGATTTGGATATCCTCCCTTAGTTTCATTGGGAAGGCATACGTATAAGGGATCCTGAAGCCATTCTCCCCTATCAGCATACGGTCGAATTTCAGTTTTTTGTTGGCCGAGGTTCGTGAGTTGATGCCACTGAAATGCACCAGGAAGGGATTAGCTTCCAGGGCATCATCAGGGGTTGCTCCTTGGTCGACACAGCAGGTCGTTGCCCCTGTATCGAGGATTGCATTAACCTCAAATGGCACAACATTGGGGATATCAAACTTCACTTTGAGATTGTACAGCATGTTCTTCGTCCGCCTAGGTTGTGGCGGCACCCGTGCTTCCGCAGCGAGGAGTTTTTGTGTCGTGTCGACGAGAAAAACGTTAAGGCCGTTGGTGTCGGCGTCACCGCCGTCGATCGCTCCCACCACGCTTTCGGTTGCGAGGTCTGGCGCAGGCTACTGTAGGGTGCCGCGCTCGCGGTGGAGCTGTTGCAGGTCTCGCTGCATGTCAAGTCGCTCGAGCACCATGCGATCCAGGTCCATGGTGGCATTTTCGAGCTCGTTGTACTTATGCTGCCACTTCTCAGCCTCTTGTTTCCAATGGTGACGTTCCTGTTGAATAAGGAGGCGGCGTTGCTGGAGGGCCTCTTTCTCATCTTGGGCAAAGCGAGTTATTGGTATAACTGCTTCTTGTCCCCTTCACAAGCAGAAATATAATTTTGTTGCTCAAGTACTAAATCATTGGAATTGTACCTTGGAAGGGAAGCCTGGGCAACTGGAATTCGTTTGTCAAAATAATACGAGCTGCACCGTCCACAGACCGTCAGCTTGCAGTTGGGGCAGTGCATGCGGTAGCGTCTTTGAGAGGGCGCCTGGCAGCAGCAACACTGCTGGTAGGCGTCCGGCACGTCTCGATTCACCTCCCACATGTGGCTACACTCGTATTGTTGTTGGGAAACGCGGACCATTGCACGGTAACCTCTTGTGGAGCCAATCCACCATGTCCGATCTTCTTCCCTGAACATAAAAAGCTTTTCCTCCAAGACTGCCGTGTCTTCCTCTCCTTCGGAAATGCTATAAATAGCATCACTGGGGTCGTCACCTTCTTGGACAGACACAATCTCGCAGTCTGCTGGGAGGTCAAGTTGTTCAAACATGGCGACGCGCTTGACGTTGCGTCGCTCATTGAGGCATTCTCGGGCAAAATGTCCCTCTTCACCACACAGAAAGCACCGACATCGTCTGTTTCGGATCAGGTGCTTCTTTTTCTCAATCCTAGCATGTGAGGGATGTGGTTTTCCCTTTTAAGTAGTGGACCGTCGGACGCCAAACTTTCGCTTGGGTCGTTGATAATACCCAGGGATGGGTATATCTTGGCAGAATGAGAGGTCCTTTAGGGCCCGTGTGAAGGCTGTTTCTTTACATGCTTCTTCTAGATACTTGTAAGTAAAGAGAACCCGTGGATAAACACCAATCGTATTACCTAGGTGTTTCGTCTCAAAGACTGCTTTAATTTTTTTGCCAATATTCCCGAGCATCTTTGACCACAGCTTCTCTGATAACTCAGGGTCGGTAAACAGCCGACCAGTTCTGGATGCGACCTGCATGTAGTCATTTAGGAACGAAATTATATCCCGTAAATTCTGGCAACCACGCGGGAATTTGTCTCTCAGCCCCAAAACCAAACCTCCCGAACCATGCAGGAGACTGCTTGTGAAGAAAGATCCTTTACTCATTTTGCAGGAAGAACAAGCCAAACTTAATGGCAACATCGCAGGCCATGCTGCAGCAGGAACAACTACCCAAGCCCCTGGTCGAGGACCAAATTAGGGGATACAGGCGTAATCGACGTCGGCTTTACAACACACAGCAAGCCACGCGACGGATGCTCCGTCGACTAACAAGTCAACCTGCTTCTCAGCGCATCCTGGAGCAGCACCTTGACCCCCAGGAACAGCTCCGGCTATCTATGCAGAAGCGGGCAGCTATCGCCCCCGCTGAAGTACTTTATCACTCTCGGACGGACGATGAACACCATCGAGTGTATATACATCGTTCGGAAGAGTCCATCAGCTGCGTAGGAGACGCACAAGTGGACCGAAATTTTATCCAAGAAGAGAGTTACCAGTAGCTCGTCAACAGTAAAATGAAATTCATTCATCTTGGAGTTCTGCAGGTCCGCCTGCAAATCTTACATCGACATGCTGAGGGCACGATGGCCCTTGTTGTCTTTCGTGACAACCGCTGGCATGGTGACAAAGCTCTGATTGCCACCATGGAAGTAGACCTCACACAAGGAAGTCAATTGGTGTATCTTATCCCAGATATGATGCTCACACTTGGGGATTTTTACAGAAACATTCAAATCTCCCTTCTGACTCGGGGATACGACACCTGGCGGTGTGGTGAGGCGAACATCCTCATCACCCGGGGACTCATTGGGCGTCTTTCAAATACCCCAAATGTGGCCTTTGCCTATGAGGTCACAGGAGTAATTGACTACCTAGCTAGTCACAGTATTCGCGCCCTCCCTGGGAAGCAGTACTCGACTGCACAATTATGCGGGATGAACTGGCTTCTCCAGCCTTCTCGCATCACGCCAGTACTACTTGCACCAATGGAGGTAGCATGTCATACACTCTTGGACGGACGGATCTCCCTCAGCTTCAACCAATACTCCTCCCTTCCTGACCCTATAAAGCAGGAGGAGGATGAAGTTGTTGTCGTCCTGCTTCACGAGCTGCAAGAAGCAGAACCAAAAGAAAGATGTGATACCTTGGGAGAACCCAGTGGTAAATTTGACTATTACGTCAGGTATTCAGCACCTCCCTCTTTCTTTGCCCCTTTCCCTCTTACCCCAACAGGATGGGACGTCGATCCCAGTAACGTGGAGCCTCACAGCACCACGGGACAGCAACCTGCCATCACTATGGAAGGCGAGCAACAACAGCAACCAGCCCGCAAGGTGATGCCAGCGCGGAAGTGGCGACGTCATCTTGCTCAACGACAGCAACAGGTGTGGCGGCCCAAAGGAAGTAGAAGCCAAACTCCACCAAGCGGAAGCCAGACTCCACCAAGCGGAACCCATGCAGGAGATACACGCCTAGGGGCCTCTCTACTCCGGTCCATGGATCCTCCGCAGGAGGAAACTGGTGACAACTTCCACCTCTTAACCACCTTGTGTCAGGACAGCTGTGACCCAAATGAGGACCCAGAAGAATACTGTGATTATTTGCAGTATTATGCTGGTTTGAGCAATCCAGAGCTCATTGCCACTTTCGGTGAAGCAAACTGGGATATGGAGTATCCCCAACAGGCACCGCAACGGACAGAGCCGACAGAACGGCTTTCCTCTTCCTCTGTTGTTTCCGACTACAGGCCCCTAGTCGACTGAACAATGGGTCCTGTAAACTATCCTCCAGCTGCTAGACCCACGGAACCCGGTCCAAGCCAGGGACCGACAACTGGAGGCTATTTTCCAAAGAATCTGATGTTCAAAGCCAAGAACACCTCAGAATGGTGGAATCTCCCTTCCACCCAACAACAATCAGGGGCGATCTTCATCATGCCCCCTCAAATCGGGCAATTCAATAATGTCTTCATGCGTTGGGAGTCCATCATTAAAAACACAGTTGCTCTCCAAGGGTTCACAGATCCTCGGACAAAAACCGAGTTTATTGAAAATTTACTTGGAGAATCAGAAAAGCTAGCATGGATCCAGTGGCGGATGACCTACCCCATGGAGTACCAGCACCAATTAGATCATGCAGATGGTGCGGATGGGACTCAAAACATTCTGTCACAAATACGACACCATCCTACGAAAGGTGAGTAGGAGCACAATCTACTCTAAATTTGACTTGAAGTCCGGATTTCACCAAGTAGCTATGCACCCAGATTCCGTAGAATGGACAGCGTTCTGGGTACCAGACGGCTTATACGAATGGCTTGTCATGCCATTCGGCCTCAAAAATGCACCTGCCATCTTCCAGAGAAAGATGGACCATTGCTTCAAAGGAACAGAGGACTTCATCGCAGTGTATATTGATGATATCTTGGTCTTCTCTTCCTCTGCAGCTGAGCACGAGCAGCATTTGCAGATTATACTTCAGATCTGCAAGACTCATGGGCTTATCCTTAGCCCAACCAAAATAGAAGAAGAAGCGGCTGGAATGATTTTCCAGGAGAGTATCCAAAAAATCACTATGAAAGGCACAGAACCAGCAGCCGGCCCTAGACTAGTAAAAAACATGTTCTATAATATGAATGTTGAATTTGAAATCCCTAACGTCCGCAGATTTAAGGTGAAAGCAATCCTGGACACCGGAGCTACAACATACTCCATTAATGAGGAGACAATTCCAAGGGACGCTCTGGAGCAGAATAATTGCATTGTCCATTTTAGCGGCATAAACTCCAAGCAAACTGCTAGTAAGCGACTTAAAGGAGGACGAATGCATATTGGGGATAATATCTTCAGAATCCCTTACACGTACAGTTTCAGGATGGAGCTTGGGGACGGGATTCAGATGATCATCGGTTGCAATTTTATCAAAGCTATGCAATGAGGGGTCCGTATCGAAGGTAACATTGTAACCTTCTACAAAAATTTGACAGTTATCAATACTAATCCCACAGCATCTTTGGCAGCAGCCATTGAGGAGTTGAACTTAGAGGAGGATGAATATCTTGACATCAAAGAGTCAATATACTACAATGCCGGTGAAAGTCGGGAAACTTTCCTACAAAAGTTCTCTCCCATACTCAGAAACTTGAAGGATGCAGGATTCATTGGCGATGATCCTCTTCACCACTGGGCCAAAAACAAAATTCTCTGTTATCTGGATATCAAAAACCTAGATTTTATTATTGAAAATCGCCCCTTAAAGCATGTCACCCCTCAGCTGCAGGAGGCTTTTCGGAAACACACGAAGATTTTGCTGGACTTGAGAGTCATCAAACCTAATCAAAGTCGTCATAAGACCACAGCCATGATTGTGAATTCAGGAACAAGTATCGACCTGAAGACTGGGAGAGAGGTCAAAAGAAAAGAGCGCATGGTCTTTAATTACAAGCGCCTCAATGACCTGACAAACAAAGACCAATATAGTCTACAGGGCATCAATACCATTCTCAAACGGGTAAGCCATAGCCAGATATATTCAAAGTTTGATCTTAAAAGTGGCTTTCACCAGGTAGCGATGGACCCAGACTCCATTGAATGGACTGCTTTCTGGGTTCCGGATGGACTCTTTGAATGGCTTGTTATGCCATTCGGTCTTAAAAATGCCCCAATTGTGTTCCAAAGAAAAATGGATAACTGCTTCAAAGATACTGAAGACTTCCTTGCAGTTTATATTGATGACATTCTAGTGTTTTCCCAGACAGAGGAGGACCATGCAAAGCATCTGAAGATCATGCTTAAGATCTGTGAAGATAACAGGTTGATCTTAAGTCCTACAAAGATGAAAATAACAGTCTCCGAAGTCGAATTTCTTGGCGCCATAATTGGTAACAGAAAACTCAAACTGCAGCCGCATATTATTAAAAAGATTGCTAATTTTCAGGAAAAGAATCTCACAGAAAAGAAGGGGTGCGTTCGTGGCTTGGCATTTTAAATTACGCCAGACCATATATACCAAATCTGGGAAGGCTGCTCAGTCCTCTCTATGCAAAGACAAGCCCTACTGGGGATAAACGAATGAATCGACAAGACTGGGTCCTAGTGAAACAGATTAAGGAGATGGTCCAAAACCTTCCTGATCTCGAAGTCCCTCCTGAGCAATGTTTTATGATCTTAGAAATGGATGGATGCATGGATGGATGGGGTGGAGTCTGCAAATGAAAGCTGCAACAATTTGACCCAAGGAATACGGAGAGAATTTGTGCTTATGCTAGTGGCAAATTTAATCCGCCAAAATCAACAATCGACGCAGAAATCCCTGCAGTCATGAATACTATGAAGGCCTTAAAAATTTATTATCTAGACAAGAAGGATCTCATTATCCGCACTGATTGCCAGGCAATTATTAGTTTCTTTAATAAAGCAGCTGACAATAAATCTTCAAGGGTTCGGTGGATAGTCTTCACAGACTATGTCACTGGAACCGGGATCAATGTGCACTTTGAGCATATCGAGGGGAAAGAAAATCAACTTGCTGATGCCTTCTCCCGACTAATCTCTTGTTTAGTGTTTTCAGGATGGCCCAACAAGGAAATTTTAGAAACCTTGGAGCTAGCGGCGCTCGCAGTCCAGGAAATCAAGGAGTTCCCCAACCACAAAGCCCAACACCAGCTGACACAATCCCTCCAGATGATCCAGGAGTCATTGAACAGTACGAACAGCTCGTACGCCTCCTAAGCTGCCTCCCCATGCCACTTGAAATGCATGATGAAATAAGAGAAGACATCCATAAGGTGGAAGAAGAAATCGCAGCTAAAGCTCTTGCACCCCTCCAGATACTAAGGGAAATCCACATAATCAAAATGACCAAATGCAAACGACTTGCCACTAAAGACAACTTTTGGGGTACATGGTACCCTGCTGTCAAACAGCTTGATGAACAACTTGAAACAGCTGTTAAGCTTGTCCAAGATTCGGTCCAAAGGATGAGTAATTTCTTCCTTTAAGCAGAAGTGGTGGACCCCTTCCACTAAGGCCCGATAAGCACGAATATATGCTCGTGATAATCTATGCTATAAAGGGTACTGTGTGTGCTGTAAAGTGTACTGTGTGTGCTACCGATAAGCATGAATATATGATCATGCTCGTATGTGCTGTAAAGACTAGTAAGTAGGGTGACCCCTATATAACCTCTACTTACCTTGAAGAGGCACTCTTCGTCTCTATATAAGTATGCTTGTAACCTTGCAAGGATCATCAGAAAAACGATCCTAGGCACTGATAAAAAGAATCCGTGAGTTTTCCATATCTTCTCCTTATTTCTTATTGTCATATCACAATCCCTCTCGGCAAGCTCAAGCGCAATCCCGATCTCACCCAGTTACACACCTGCACACCCAACTCTGCACCGCATAATGCTTAGGTGGTCTGTAGATACATAGGCGAAAGTTTACATGGTTTGAAAAAAATATTAAAAAACTAAATATACACAAATAATTAATGATATATCACATAAAGTTATCCTTTTATAATATAGTCCCAACTACATTTTTGAAATACAGTCAATATCATATTATTCTTTGTAGAAATACTATGTATGATGTTATATACAATCATCAAACATTGTATATAATAGAGTTTGACATTGATCTAATGAAATAATACAAAATACGTCATTTTACTCAATCTCTAGATGTTTCATATAGATAATTCATCTACATATACGACTACCTAACCACTTGTTAGACAATAAAATTACTTGTCACAAATCACATAATGAGTGACCTTAATGCTATTCGGAATAATGAGAGGCTGCTTAGGCCTAGGCAGCCCCTTTTAAAATCACCACAGACAAGGTCAAGATTTCGCGAGAAATACTATGCAAGAGTTGAGAACAATAGAGATATTCGTTGGTTGTTGGTGCCAAAATCTCAATTTAAATCTTGAGGGGAATGATAGAGAGAAAGTAGGGGCAGGTGGTAAGAGGGGGCGGATCAGCAATATGATAAACAATTATGCCTTCTGATTCATCACAAAGGAAGAAATGATGAAGGTATGGCTGAACAGCCCGTGGACCTTCAGCAGAAGGTTATTGGTGCTAAAAAGATGGGATAGCTCATTTCATCCAGAAACAAATGAACTATGTCAAGCTTGCCACTGGACTGCAAGAACCCTCAAGCAACCACTTCCATTGCTGCAGAAGTGGGCACATTGTGTTCGCCAAGGTGTGCATCAAATTTAAGTTAAACAAGCCTCTCAAGTTTGAGATTGACGTCAAGAAGGAATAGATGAAAGAGCGCCAGCTGTAACTTTCTTCTAATCTTTTGTTTACAAAAAACTAGCTACACTCATTTCATTGTGATAGAATTTCACACTTGGTGTTAAGACTGTCCAAACAGCAAGTAGAGAAGGGAAAAGGTAGAGAGGAAAGGGCTGATGAAGGTGAGGCAAAGAATGGAGATGGTGAATCGAGGGTGACACAGTGTCATCATCACAAAGAAAACTAAACTTTTACTAGATTCCTTTTTTGTAATAATATTTTATAAAATTTTTTATGCATTTAGAACTTAAGTAGTGCAGCATTTTAAAGTATACATGAATATATGTCTATCTACTTATAAAAAAATGTGTTCTTGTATTGAGAAAAAATTTAGGTTAAATTAATTAATGCATTCTTTCAGAAAAATTATAATCAATAAATTATATATGTGTAAAGTATATTTTAATAATAAATCAAATTTGCTTATATTAATTTTTATTTTTTAATCATATTGATATTATTTCTCGTATATTTTTTTATATAGTGATATATAAAAAATAAACTATATCAGTAGTTAACTATTAAAATTAATTTTAATTAATTAAAATAATATTTAATATTGTGATAAAATTAATTATAAATTCTTTTATAATTTTTAAATTTTTATAAAAAAAATTTCAAAATTTTATCGTATTTTTAAGTTGAAGTCAAAATACAGTCAAAATATAATCAAACTCTAATCAATATAAAATTAATAACTAAAAAAAAATTTTCGGCCAAAATGAAACCGAAACAACCGAAACGTATCAGTTTCGTTAGGTGCCGAAACCGAAACTGAGAACCAAGATTTAGAATCTTGTATTTCGTATAAATGCGTTTTCAGCCCACTAACAACCCACATAAAGCCTATCCATAGTCTGGTAGTGGCCCGTATGAAGCTTATTTACAGCCTACAAGTGGTCCTGGAGCCCGCTAAAGGCCCATCAAAAGCCCATTCACACCACTTAAACACACACACAAGTGCACAAGCGCACAACACGCTAATGACAAAATCACAAAATCTGCGACTGCCAAGAGCCCATGCAGGAGCAGGCACACAACACTTCCAGCATCTAGTTTACCATGGTGAACAGTGACCTGAAAGTAAAATTCAAGCAAAACTAAACCCTACTCCCACCATCATCCCTCTTCGAATCCCTCCCTCCTCGCTATTTTATTGGCTCAACCTACTTGAACAAAGGGGACACAGTGATAACTTTGGTCGAGCCTAAAAGCAGATATGGCAGATAAAACATAGTGCTTGACATCTATGTCAACCACTGTCACTAGAAATCCTTAAGCTTGTTCATTGACCTGTCAAAATCACATCTTTTATCTGAACTCACAGAAAACTGAACCACTTAAAAGCTTGAACATAATATTGAGGAATGGACATCAAATACTCTGCTAAAAAACTAGAAATTTAGCACGATTACATAAATAATAACAGGACAACAGGTGAATATATTGCTTTCATTTTTTTAGAGCAAAAAAGATGCCAAATATGTCTACATTCTATCTTCCACAAGCTAAAATTAAATTCTAGTTAATGGCTACAATTCTCCCAGAATTTGCCATTAGATCATTTAGTGGTTAATGCTTATTATGAAGAATTTGCGGGTGGAACTTACCTATGCAGGTAATTAGTGAAGGTCCACAGTCTAATTTACCGGAAACTGCTAGTGATTGTGTGCTAAAGGAAATACAAAAATGGCGTCTTATTTTTTTATTACAAACTACTAAACCCAATGAAGCCAAATTATGTGACATTCCATCACAGCTTATTTTTTAGGATAACTCAATTATTTGAGAAATTATCTCCAAAAAAAGGCGTCATGATCCTTCAATATTAACTGTTTCACCCACTTTTTGAATTGATAATATTAATAGCTAAAGGGCCTAGTTTTGAATATCATCCCAAAGTGTCAGTCACCTTTGTGAAGATCAAATAAATATTGGTGGCCATTTCATTTATTTACTGATATACCATGATCAATGAAGTGTAATGCACAGGAATATTCAACTATCCTAACAGGATATCATGGAACAAACATGTTGTTCTGCATAAACAAAATACAAATGGAAAAAAGAATTGGAAAAAAATAATTGCATCATTTTCATATAAACTTGCAAACAATCATCTACAGGGTTGTGTACTCCAATTACCATTCCTTCCCACCAGCTATCATTCCACGATATCTTCTCATTATCAGAGTGACTTGACAAATGAAATGGTAACTGGTAAGCAATGAAAAGCGATAAATACACATTACATATTCAAAAACTGTCAGAATAATAGATAAACTCCTGAACATGTCCCTTCGAAATATGAAAATAATCGACTTGGAAAAATTGAATTCCGAGCATACTTGGTTAAACAAAATTATTAAATTCTTAACTAGTTTAATGGATAATGTCAATATTTTATTAAGAAGCACAAAAGAATCATTTGCAAAAATAGGTTGAATTCTACTGATTCAATGGACTGCAACATCAGCATTCGTAGCATGTTCTAAATCATTATCCTGCAATTCCATCATGAGATGTTTGGACTTTGGAGATACGGGTAATCATCGTTAACTAAAGATAAAATCCAACTCATAATATCATAGAATCCATCAGACCTCAAATAAAACAAACTAAGTCAACTTCTTATTTAGCCATGACTAAAACCTTGTTCTCAGAAGTATTTGACAAGAATTTCACTATGGATTCTTAGATGGAAATATATTGGATATAAATAGGAACATTCCAATGGCATCTATCCCCCAAATTGAGGTTCATGGGAGAAATATTGTCAATAAGGCAAATTTCTAGGGGCAGGGCATAGAAAAGTATTAAATTCCAGCAGGGACTGGTGATGTCTTTTTGTTCATTCTCTTCGATGCAACGAAAAATTAGTATTCTTAGCAGAAATTTTTTGAGTTTTGTGGTGCGCATAAGAACCTAACTCTAAAATTATTATAACATTAGCGTTTCTATAACGTAAATGTGTCATTTCTTTACGTTTTTTATTCTGTCATTGTTCTTATGTAATTTGATAGTGATGTGCCGGACAAAAATAGTGATATTCAAGTGGCATCTATCTACAGAATTAATTATTCGTAAGGAGAAATGTTGTCATTAATGTAAATTCATGTGGGGAACAAGATACAAAAAAGTAATAATCACGATTCATTCTTCCCTCGAGATTATTTCCTTTGGATTCTTCCAATATTTTGTGTTAACAGGGATTCTTGATGCATTCATTTTGTGCATTGTCCTAAATTTACAACTTGAGAATTCTTAGCAGAAAATTTTTGAACTTTTGTGATGGGCATAAGAACCTCAACTCTACAATAATTTATATGTGGGCAGTAATCATATAAGAGATATGCACCTTTTTAAAAAAAAATTATCATGATATCATTGTAGTTCTGAACAGGTTTTGTAAAAATTGTCAATTTCTTGAAACCAAATTGTTCATTGCAAAAAAAAATATAAAAGGTACGCATTATCTCCTTGATGGAATCAAGGTTTCAAATGCAGAAAATATCTTAGGTTTGATGGGGTTGATTGGAAGGCAGCTAATGGAAGCAGTTGCTTTGTGGAGTAGCACATAGAAAGGTATTATATTATGAATCATTCTTCTCTATGGTTCCTTTCAGTTGAATTGTTTGTATTTTTTTTTTTATGCATGAGTCCACCTTGACCATCTGTTACTATTCCTAATTAAACGAAGATTTCATTCTTACAGAATTTTTACTGCAGCCAAACTAAGTAAAAAACACAAGTAGATGCCCCGTAGGACCTTCCTCAAAATAATTTTCAACAAAGAGAAAACATAATCAAGCTATTTCATAAGAGTGTAGCTCTACAATTTCTTGATGAAACAGATCTAGCACTAAAACCATCAACCACTTTGGAAAAGCAGAAGGATAAAAAACTTTTAAGAGGTCATAATACAGTAAGGGAGGTTATCTGGTAAGTCAAATAAATGTTATTGGATAACTTGAATCGCATTTCTAAACCTCTTGAATACAATAGTTTTGGTTCCTTAAGAAACACAGTTGCGTGAATTTGAAAGATCAAACCGTTACTGATGAAAAAATTCTTGATGTTCAATAAATTCCTGATAAAGATCCACAAAAGATCCTGATAATTTGTTAGTCGCTTGTTTAAAATTCATGTTGTTCAATAACTCCATGAGAATTCTTGTTCCACTCCGATAATCCAACAGAATGCCTTTTCTTAATGAAATTCTAAACATTTTTCCAGATTATCCCTCTAGATGTAAGGCTTTGAGGAAATCACGTCCAAGAACTCAAGCTAAACTCAAAAAAACCCTGATCGAAATTTGTTCGATTCGCCAGATAGGTTGGCCAAAGCCAACTCCGAAAGATATCGCGCATCGAACACCATAAAACCCTAATCGAAGAACGAAGAAAGATCCGATGCCAATAACCTCCGGTAAAGACAGACAAAAAGAACCACAAAAACCCTAAAAAAGCACAGATAATCACTACGAAGATCAAAATAACCAAAAACGCTAAAGTATTGCAGATCATCGCTATCGAAATCAGCGAAGAGCGTTACCTGAAAAACCCTAAACCCCTTCCATCGTCAGAACCGAACGCTTCAGGAGGAGGAGTGCGGGGACAAGAGGAGGAGTGCGGGGTATCCATGGGCGCCGATTGCTTCTTGAGGGGGGAGGGGGAGTGGAAGGGGGGAGGAAGAGGTCCGGGAGCGGGGAGAGCCGACAGCCTCAAGAGGAGAAAGAGGACCGGGAGCGGGAGAGAACGAATGGGGAGCACCGACAATAATGACTGGGTTCGGGTATTAACTATTAACCGGTACCCGAATCCGATATGTACCGGATTCGGATATTGACGGGTTGATTCGCCTTTCAAATCAACTATGAAGCGCTGGCCAGCTCCAGACGAAGCCGCGTCGGTCAAGTGACCACATTGGACGTTGCCGCCCACCTCCTAACCAGACCGACTGTCCAACCATTTCACCATTCACTTACAAATGCCTCAAGATTCTCATTTTATACATCGAGTGGTCAGGATTGAATCTTCGCCGGAAAGCCATTCCAACATTTTCTCAGACGAAGAGACAAAACGGGCACATATCGAGCTAGATTCCGTCGCCCCCGCCCCGTTTCTCTTCCCTCCGCTATCCGCATTTTAAATCTCCGTATACTACTTACTATGGTCTAAAGGGCAGCCTATTCCTTATGTTCCATTGGAGGCAAGTCCTGACTTAAATTCCTGCCTTCATCATCAACAGCTGCAGGTCATAAATTGTTGTGTTGCCAGGAAAAGACGTCGAATTCTTGCAACTGAGTCATTAGATTTCATACTGAAAGAAGCCACTTTAGACAGTGAGGGGTCAAATAATATTCCAGGGACTAACTGCGTGGTTTATGCTAGAACTAATTCTGGACATAATGTTCTTAGACTTGGTGCTGATCATCCCTCTGAAAATTTAACCACGTTAGAAATAGGTGAACCTATATATTCTCCAGTTACCCAGGTACGTGATACTGGTTTGTAAATGTTATTCTCTATATTAGGCCATTGCCAATAATATTTGGATAATATGCCTTCACTTATGAGCAGGAAGGAGCAGTTTTAACTGAAGAACTCATCAAAGAAATTGAGGAGTTTGTTCTTCGTACTGGGAGGTAGGTGTAGTCGGTTTCATTTTGTGATTTTGTGATGGCTAACAAGGTCTCGTCTATCTCTATATTAACACAAGTTTTATCTAAATGGCAAATAGTACCTGTCTTGAATTAGTTGAATCAACCGTTATTGACTGAGAACTTATATGAGGATCATCTTTATTAACTTGGGATATAGATTAATTTAATTGTAACGTTATGATGTCAAACTCGTCACCTCTTTTGTGATTTTGGATGTCAGTTGAATGATGCCTGTTCTGAAGATGGAAAAGTTTGAATGAAACAAGCGGCCTAAGTTTAGAATTTTGTAACATTTTTCGGTCTGTCATAATCATTGAGTTTCTTTTTACCCTAGCTGAGAGGCCTTTCCGGTTCCTCTATTGTCTGAATTGAGGAAGGCCCATCAGAACCTTGTGCAGTTGATTCTCAGGATTGTTTTGGGTCAGCTATGGGGTCAGGACTAAGGCCTGGATATTCATGATTTCTTTGTGTCTCTGTACACATTATCACTTGTGGCAATTCCAGGCCTAAACACAGCCCACATTACATTTCGAGTCTGATTGTAGACCTGCTTCAATATCTGTTAGATATCATAAAACTTCCACTAGAACAACTAGGCTTTGTGATTTCCATATGCATATCTGATGTTGTTTTCCTTTAATTTTACGATCAAGTTGACAATCTATAGTTTTTCTAATGCCTAGCCTTGGTGCTGGATGTTCTCAACTCCTGTCTGCATGCAAGCGTTCAAGGCAAGTCTAGAATTGCTCTGGGCAATGTCAACTCTGTTATTCATCATGTTATTTGTGAATCCCTTCTGTACTTGATTCTTAATGGCTAGTGATTCTTAATGTACTTGATTACTTCATCACACACTAATAAACGTTGGCAGATGAGTAAATTACCCGTAAAAGCATTCAGCTGCAAGTCATTCCATAATGGGAACAGAGGTATGCATGGCTTCTAAGTGGCCCTTTTAATACGGACTCTTATTAGGAGTCAGGGACGATTATGCCGTATATCCGTGGCCCGCTACTGAGCCACTTGATGCTCTTTTAATAATTTTCCTATTCTTTGCTGTCATTTGGCGATCGATCTCCGATCTCTGAGTGGTTTTGCAGACCGTGTAGACTCGTTGTTGATATTGTGAGCTATCATCAGATGTTGGATTTTTTTTTTTGACCAATCAAATTTCCGGAGGACAAGTTCCCTAAGATCATTGAGCATAACTTCTTCAACAAATACCAGTTTTGGTTTGAATTGTATCACACCCAAACTAGGAAGTTAATGGCATTGTTCATGCGTTCTCCTACCAACAATGTGCTCAACACCGGTGCAACAAATGAAAATTTCGAGCCACATGTAGAAACAGCAAATGGGAGCAAGCTGCATCTGTTGGCTGGGATGAGTAAGATAATCAAAGCGAGGCATCATCTGTTGCTCCTGAAGATACAGAGTTGAGAGAGCCTGTATCTGATTGGAACTGGTAGAGGAAATTTTGCTGAAGCATTTGAAGATCAAATACTTTGGGATTGCAATCTGCTGAACACCGATTCCTCTTGGATGAATTCCCACATTTCCAGTCAAGAAATTGTGACTTGAACAATATACAAATGTTCCAGCGCTCACTTATCTGCACAATAAAGAAAAAGAGAGAGATGTAATGTAGTTGGAAGAGATGCAGAAGCTCACGCGACGAGGAAGGATGTATCTTATGAAAAATACATTTCATTGCTTAAAAGTGAGGCTTATAATACAAAGTACAGGATACCTAAACATGCAATTGGATCATTGCAAACACCTATACAGTTCACAAAAATGTCATATGAAGAACATGGGGCTCGCTCTTGATGAGGAAAAACATCAATAGAAAATTTTTTAATGAACATATTAATTGCAAAAAAATAAAAATCAGCACCATACCATAATCTAATAGATCAGTTGTGTTAATATTCATTCAAGTGAGTCTTTGCAAGAACTACCGCAACCTCATTTGACAAGCAATCAATCTGTCAAGCATTGCTAATAATCAGAACAGCCCTTGCAACAAGTAGAATTTCGGGCACATCTTCTATTTATACCACAGTTTACTGTACTGGAACCAAAAGGGATAGGTCCTTCGTTGCTCGTCTCCAGCAGCCAGTCCACTGCTCACTGCTAAAGGAAGAGGTAAATCCTTACTTTCCGTGGATTAGCTAGCCGCCTTACTTAGTGAAAGTGTCTCCGACTCAACCAATACAGGGTCTTCCTCAGTCCGCTTGGAAAGCTATAAACTATCTTCAACCAAGCGCTTGACTTAAACTAGGAATGCTAGAAATGGTGGAGTCAGTGTTGTGCTGGTTGTAGGCCAGCGTTCCCCTCAAGTGAACGGGTTAGCCTTTCTTTCATTCAGGGCATCATATTCACGTGGGGCAATCCATGACTTATAGTTAACACTGAGCTGCCTGCTTTTCTGTTGGATTGATTGGGAGAGTGGTTCTCATTTGATCTCTTCGGTTACGGCTCTTGCTTCCTACTCTTATTTTGGATTTTTCCATAGTTGAAATAAGAGAAGAAAAGGTTGATTTTCTTTGTTTTGTCTGGATGCCGTAAGCTTCTTTCTCGACTGAGACTACTCCCCGGCTTGGGGACGTTGCTATAGTATCTTGTTTGGCGCATTCTCTACGACGCAAGATCATGTAAAAAGAAAAAAGATATTTCAACCAACCACCGAGGTAGGCCTAGGCCCTTTCTTCAACGACTCAGAGCGCTATGTCCTGAAAGTATGCCCACCATTTCAAATTACCTTGGGAGAGGCGGACCAACGACAACGCTCAATGCTATGAATCAATCTGACCATCCTGATTATTCCTCCTGAATGTTTATGGCAAAAAAGAAGAATGGCAAAACTTCTTTAGTGATGCCCACAAAAAGCGCTTGATGCAGTGCAGTGAGGAGACCAGACCGGGTTCTTTTGATTGAGTGAATCTTACTTTCTTTCACTCAGGACAGATCGAAGGAGAGGAGAGATTCTTACAGGTGTTCTAGACATAAGGGCAGACTAGATCTACCACTAGAGAGAGGAACTTCATCGGATTCAATCCAGTCGCAGTGCTTTTCCCGGTCTTTCTTGCTTGGACGAAAGGAGTCATCGAAGGAATGTTGTAAGCGCTATTGATTTGGGAATGCCTAAAGCACTACATGCAAGGCTTCACACTCCCCATGTGGCTTATTTTTATTCCTTCTCAGGAGAGTCGTAAAGAAAGAGAAAAAAAAATGGTAAGGGACGCATGTAGAGTAGCATGGGTTTTCGAGCAGCCGTTTGCAACTACGGGTTGCTGGTGTGGCCGAACGCAAAAATCACAACCTTGGTGAAACTATGCGCGCTCTTCTCTTCGAGATGCATGTACCTCGAATATATTGGGCCGATGTTGTCATGACTGCCAATTATCTCATCCATAAGCAGCCTTCCTCTGTTTTAGGGGTGATATCTCCCCCATCCAGCTCCTCACCGGGCAGCCTGCCTCAACTATGCTCACATGCGTCTTTTTGGCTGTAAATGCTTTGTTCATGTTCCCGCCCTCTCTCGTGAGTTGCTAGCACCCCGTGCTCCTACCTGCATCTTTCTCTGATATCCTCCTCAAAAAGGACATCGCGAGAGACAAAGGATCGCCGAGTGATGGGATCATAACAACGCTCTATACTTGGTCACCTGTTTGGCAAAAGACGGTTTCTTTCTTTATAGGCTGCCAGACGCGCGGCTAAGGCTAAGTTTGATCATTTGGTTATTTCGGTCTAGCTAACCGACGATCCTGTTGTTTACCTCGACTTTGTTGAGGTGCGAAGAGAACATGAAAAATCTTGAATGTTTTAACCTCAATAACATATCTATTTCTGTCTTTCTTCTCAGGCACAGTCCGTAAGCCAGGCACGGTGGAACAGGCAAAGTTATCAGGCCTTACGTAATAGGGCGGGATTCGGCAAATCTATATCTGTCCTTAACTTAATAGCCGATCCAGAACCTTAACTCAATAGGTCTCAGAGCGAGGTCCCTTTCTTTGGCTTGGTCCTCGAGGCGGGGATCATGTTCTCGTTCAAGCTCAAGCAGCTCAGGGAAAGCGTATCGGATCAGAGAGTCAAAGCCGCTAGTTTCAGACAAGGAAGGTACACTGTTAGATCAAGCTCCTTGTTTTTTGTATTCATCAAGCCACACCCTTTTCAAGGGTCAGTACTCCTTCTCGGGAAAGCAGAAGTCAGAGAGAAATTCTTTGATTCGTCAGGTCGTTGCAGGTCTTGGGAAGCTAACAAATACACTTTTCTGCTTTGCAGATCAAAGAGAGTGTTTCCTTCCGTCAAGCAATACTCTACTTTCCCTCCCGACCCTCAGCTTCTGCAACCTTATGTGCCACGAGATTCTCACGCGCTCGGGCTCGAATGTCTTGCACCTACTAAAGCGAGTCGACTCTCTGGATCTCCGGCACTGGCCACTAGGTCATCGACAGAAAAACTTACAAGTTGATCCTCTACTTCGACCAGCCTCACTTGACATCGATCCAGCTCAGCGTGAAGAGGTGCAATCCTTGTATTGATCTGATCCTTCTCCCTAAGCAAACTGGACACCCTCTGGTAAGGAGAGATGCTTTGGTTGATTTCCTCAATTATTGATGAACCTTGGACTGCTTTCTCTTAAAGCACCGAGGCCGCTAAGGGGGAGCCTCCCCTTTTATGTTATGCGGTCCAGAACAAATCGAGCAGGGGAAGAAGTAGGCTCTGTCAAAAGGACTGCATTGATCAGATCGTAGAAAGGTGCTGTGCACGCGTCATCAGCCAACACATCCATACTATAGCATAAAAAAAAATGATTTGGTGGATTACGCTGGAGCACCACAGTGCAGGGAAGACAAGTCTGCCATCTGTCTTGAAAGAGAAGAAAAAGAGTTTTCAGCTGCATCAAGAGACCCCACCACCTGAAAAGGAAGCAGTCAGGGATACTGATGGAGGTACAGAAGCCAAGATAAAGGTAAATACCTGGGTCTGCATATCAGAAACAACTAGGGCCTCAAGGTCAGCAGAAGAGTTTAACGCTTCTGTAGCGAACTCTGATGCTAGGACTGTCCTACTTCAGCAAGATGGACACCTAGTGCAGGAAGAGTTGGGGAACGGACCAGAGGGATACGCGAGCTCGTACGGGGGAGCCGTAGGATGTCTTTTCTTTGATCTGAGCTCAAGTCAAACCTGACTAAGGAAAGAATAATCCAACCACATGCTAAAAGAAGCATAGTGGCCTGCATCCAGTTCCAAACTCCTAATGATATTAGGAAAACGAGCTAATTGCTCACAATAATTGTCTTCCGCCTTTCTAAGCGTATAAAGACAAAGAAGCTTTTCAACTCGTAGCTTATCCCCTTCCAACTCCAATCCCCGGAAAAGACTCCGACCCAGACGGACGAACATATAATAGGCATCAGAATCCGCGACGAGGATAGGCTAAGGCGCGGAGAGATGCATTGATGCCCAGACTAAGCTCTTTCTCTTTGATGGACAAATGCCAGGAATGAGAGCAGAAAAGGCGTTAATCAAGAGAATACCCTGCCACAGTTGGAGAATCCTGCTGTTAGAAAAATGGGACCGCTTGAAACGCTTTCTTTTCTCACTTACTTGACTGATATCATTCTTGCTTGCTCACTCGTTGAAACAAGGGCTAGGGCTGGAGCTTACCAGATCAAAACGGAACTGGCACTCAATGAGCTTAGAAAACGAATTGAATGTAAGCGAACTCTCAGAGGATAAACGAATGGAAGGCACGAGGTATTCCCACTGGCACCACAACAAAAACCCTTAGGAGTCCAGCTGTTTCTGCCTGTAAGAGCCTAACAACGATTTACTCATATGAAATAGGAAAGAAAGCCAATTGCTCACCTGGATGAATGGAAGAGAAAAACCACCTTTGTTTCTTAAACCGCATTGCATACTGGGGAACCCGCCTATGCTATCCTACGGAAAATTATCCCAGCCCAGGGGCACTCTTATTGGGAGAATTGAAAGGACCCTAACCATGGTCAGATAGAGATTAGAAAGGTCCCATAGGTAGACCTACCATGGAAATAGATAGCTCTTCTATAGCTTGAAAAGTCACTTGTGCTAGATCTTATTGCCATAGAATTGTCTGGCTAGCTTGGAGTTCGAAGCGGGAAGGGGAAGCACTCTAACTTAAAACCCCAGGAAGGACATTATAATTTATAACAACCATAGAGAATGAAAAAGAAAGAAAACGTAGAAGGAATAGTTCTATGAACTTATTCGACTTTTTATAATAGGATCTATGTGGACAAATCCTATTACTTCTACTCCGGTATAGAGGGACTATTCACCTTGACGGCCTTAGGACTCTTCCTACTGTTACTACTGTTAAAAAACGGAACTTCCCATCTTATTTATTATCTTATTCTTATTGTTAGAACAATTATTAGCACTGTTACTAGTGCCCTTAGAACGCTCAGGACACAGCAATCGCATGGGGCAGCACCAGATATTCTCTTTTTCCTAAAGACTGATTGAACACTTATTGCTCTAGAATAAGTTATCTAGGAAGTAAAAGAAAGAAAGTAATTACTATTAGACAATAAAATACCCTATCCGGGATGCCCGTTAGACACGCTAGGAGATGGAAAAGGGGGGATGAGTTCTAGTCTACCTACGCAGCTCCCTTTCGGGGCGAAGTAAGAGCTTATTTTATCATGGACCCAATCGCCAAGGAAAGTAGAATCCCACAGGTACGGGTAGGAAGGGATAGCTATTCAAAGCATCTCGCAAGAAAGGAATAGGACCTAGGACTCGAAGGCTTAGCTCTTCTTCCCTGAAAAGTAGCTGGGCTTGGAAGGTGACCGTTCGCTCCGGCGCTCTAAGACTAGGGCTATGATTCAAGCATTTCGATAGAAAGATGAGTGATAAAGACTTAATGTCAGTATATTTTTCACAGGCAGGGGATTCAGTTATATAAGGAGTTATGGGAGCGCAACTTAAGGGCGTAAGGCCAGACGGATCATGAAACGTATCCTCTCGGATGACTTTGAGAGGCAAACCAGCTGGCAAGGCTGGCTTTAAAGGAAAGGGAGTCATGGGCCACAACGATCCAGTATGGCTTTGGTCATACGAGAAACTCAGCCAAGTGTTTTTGGAAGCACGAATCCTAATTTGACTACTGCTACTTCAAATGTTGGAGGGAATGCATCTCTTGCGGGGAGGAACAACAGCAATGTCACGGAAACTTTATCACCCAGAAATCCGCTGAACAAGGCGAAGGTCTCTCATAGGGAAGCTGTACAAAAGCTGTGGGATCTATCTGCCGGTCAACAATCCAAGGGGTGAGCAACTTCTACTTACCTATGGTGATTCCCATTCCAAATCAGCTTCCATACCCATGCCTGGGGAAAAGGCTACATTGGATGGTGATAAATCAGTTAGGTTGGTACGAGGAGGAAGGAATGTGGTGGATGAGGATCGAGGCAGTTCAGTTCCCCCATCTTACTTAATAGATAGATGTTAACTCTCCTTGAAAACAACCGTATCCGGAACTCCCCCCCGGCAATCATAGGGTTGCTGCTACCACTACCCTCCGTGGAGGAGTATGGTCTCGTAAGTCAACTTACCTGACTCTTGCTTGGCTATTTCCTGTTGATGCGACGGTAACTCGAGATAAGAATATATTAAGATAAGAGAAGAAAGCTGCAACCAGCAATTGATGTAACTTTAGGTAAGTTTCGCCTACCCATAGGCAGTGTCGCATCTAGCGCGTGACAATACCATGAAATTGGGGGAACAAGTGTGTTAGTGAAAACCTGATCACGATCCAATCTAAGACGAATGGGAATATAAGAAGAAATAAAAGAAGAAGATAATATAATAAATAATAAAGCTCAATCCAATCCCTTAACTTCTTTCTTCCTTCTCTTTAACCTCTCGTTATTCCTTTTGTTGATCTCTCTTCCTCGATTGCTTTGCTTTCTCTTTTCTATTCCTTTAGGTGAAGTCACTAACCTTGACAACAGAGTAGGCGGTAACTACACAACTAACCGTTGACTGCTTCTAACGAGACTATTCCTGCTTCAGAACAATAGCATTAGTTTGAGTTTCACTCTTTTCAATGTTAGTCTTTGCTGAGCTTTTCACTCGTCAACACGGAACGGAACTCGTTAACGCTAGAAAGCTCACTCTAAAGCAGTCGGGCTTCCTTTCGCACCATATTTCCAATGCGTGTAAACCGGGCTAGTTTCATCGTTTATGGTCTCCCTTCGGGGGTGGCACATTGCGGTTTGAGCGCAACACGCGGAAAAGGAGACGGCTGGCTAACGAACCCGCCAAACTAAGTGGTCCTATTAGGTGTGTGCAAAAAAATCGAAAAATTGATATACCGAATCGTACTGTTTGAGAATCGTACCGAAAAATCGGTTCTCAAACCAAACCGATATGGTTCCGATTCTTAAATTTAACAGAATCGAAAAACCGGTTCCGGTTCCGATTCTGCATTATCTGAAAAATCGGTGAACCGGAATCGTATCGGTTTATATATATATATATATATATATATATATATTCAATCTCAAAATCTTAACCCTAACCCTAATCCCTGCGTCGCCTCACCCTCGCCTCGCCCCTGCGCTCACAGCAACGCACCGATGCCGCTGCCACTGTCGCCGCCTCGCCCTTGCCCTCGCCTCGATCCTGTGCTCGCAGCAACATGCCGACGCCGCCGCCCTCACCCTCGCCCTCGCCCTCGCCCTCGCCCTTGCCTCGCCCCTGCGCTCGCAGCAACTCGCCGACGCCGCCTTGCCCTCGCCCTCACCCCCGAGCTCGCAGCGACATCGCCTCACCCTCGCCCTCGCCCTCGCCCTCGAGCTCGCAACGACACCGCCTCGCCCTCGCCCTTGCTCTCGCCGGTCGTCGCGACACCGGAGCTTCGGTATACTGGTTTTAGAACCGGTTTAGAACCGGAACCGAAAAATTGGTTCTTTATCTAAACTGATACGGTTCCGGTTTTAAAATGAGCAAAACCGATACGGTTAACCGGTTTTGCTCACCCCTAGGTTCTATGGCGCACACCAAAAAGGATAACGGGATTAGCCGAATTGGGATATTTCCTTCATACCAAGGCTAAGTGAATAGGTGGAAAGTGTAAGACAAAAGAAGTCAGAATAAGACGAAGGCCCGTGTCGCCGCCACGATGAATGATGGGGTCGCGGTAACTCCCATTCGAAGGTTATTTTCAAAAAGGCTAACTATCCTGGGATCCTATTTGTGTGCTTTCCCAATAGCGATAGGTAAGACGAGGCTCTTGCCCTTCAACATAGATAGGTAAAAGTTATTTTACTGAACATCCTGAAAAGAAAAAAAAAAAGAGAAGAAGGCTAGTGCTTTAGTAAGATCAATAGACTTCGATTCTACTTTCGCTACTGCTGATTGCTACTCCTGAAGTAAGTTCTCACTATCCGGCATTCAGTCCCAACTAATGTCTCACATTCCCTCATCTGGTTCATACTTAGGGGGAGGGACAACGACTCGCCCTAAATGAATAAGGTTGGAGAGGGCTTTGGCTCTCGACCGCGGGCCATCCCTGGAATTCGTTGGTTTGTTCGTCAATTATAAGTGCAAGGCTCAAGGAAAAGGGAGGAATCCGATAAGTCGTCTTGTTCCAGTCCTTTATAAAATACCCTTCATCTTCCATTTTCACCATATATTGATTGACTTCCCCCGGCCGATGACCTAATTGAAGGTAGTCGATTTTTAAGTCAATTCAATGGGACGAAGAGCAGGCCCACAACCAGCAAGGGTCACATGAACAAAGTAAGGAAAGGGATCTCCCCACAAAAGAATCTATTTATGATTGCGCAATTCCCCTATCTCAAATCTCTTTCTTCCTCAACATGTGGTCTCGCTCCCTTCCTTTGCTTTTTTACCCCTATTGATTAGCCCTCTGGTAGGGAAGAAAGCTTAACTAGGAAATTGGTCTACTTTATTTAGAACATGGGTCATCAATCAGTACGAGTTGAACGGGATGGATATTTCACCTTTGAAGGAAGCTATTCCAGATATTAGGTTTGATCTTAGTTATGCTCCCTTTACTTAAGGGCGCGTTTGGTTCGATTCTGGGTTTAGGAATCGTGGAATCATGAGAATTGAGTGATTCCGGGGAATTCAAGGAATTGAAGGAATTAGATAATTACAGTGTTTGGATGAGTATTTACTGTAGGGAATTGACAATTGGTCAATTTCTTTCCGTTGTTTGGTTGACAAATGGAATTGATCAATTCCATAAGTTGTTGAATTCTTATGTTTGGATGAGTTTTTACTGTAAAAAATTGAGAAATATATTAAAACAATTAAAAATAATAAAAATTTTAAAAAAATAAAAAAAGGTTATGTAAATATCTTATTATAATCAATTACAAATTTATTTAATATAATTTTATTATTATCTTCTAAAATAATTTTTAATAAATATAGAAAATATATACTTATTTTTTTGAAAATAAGTAATATTTAAGTAATTTAAGTAATAAAATAATTTTAATTTTAAAATTATTGAAATAATTTTAAAAATTAATAAGATTTTACAAAAAGACCCAAAAATGAAGGGACATTAGTTTCACTATATGTACAAATATCATAATAAATATTACGATGATTTGTATCTACTACAGAGACAACTTAATATATTAGAAAAGACATCTTAGCAAGTTAATACAAAAGTCCGCTCAAAAGATGGTTAAATACATAATTTAACTTAACAGGTTATTACAAAATATATAACTACATACTTATATCATCCATAAACTTCTGAAGCCACTCAATTCTGTCCTCATCATTCATACCATCAACAAATGTCATGTCATCAACCTCGTCCTCATGTAAACGCCTACATACAAGATTTAGCCATACTGCCAGTAACATAGTCTGATACACATATCAGGAGCAACTTCTCGTAAAGGGGTATACGTGTGTTCAAAATATATTTAGCTTCCGGAATTTGCTGCAAGATTATATTTAAAATATGTTAGATGTAACCTAAACTGATAATATATTTACAAAATAAAAAATAGAAAAAATATATTTCTTCGAACGAGGCTGGACGATTTCGTCGGAGAAGGGGGGAGGATTTCGTCGGAGAAGGAAGACGAGGCTGGACGATTTCGTCAGAGAAGGGGGGAGGATTTTGTCGGAGAAGGAAGACGAGGCTGGACGAGATCGGTGGAGAAGGGGGGAGGATTTCGTGGGAAATAACGAGGGGAAAACGGGGGGAAAATTCAGAATGCTACAGTGAATAACGAGGGAAAACACGGAAATTGGTGTTTTCCTCTCGTTTTAGCCGGGAATTAAAAACCGGAATCAGGGAAATTAGGAAATAACTGATTCCCTCGATTCCAGATTCCGGGAATCGAAACAAACACGAGAATGGAGGGAATTGAGCTCTCAATTCCTTCCATTCTTCCGATTCCCGATTCCGGGAATCGAAACAAACACAGCCTAAGACGACTGCACCTTTACTTTATTGGAAAAAGCTTTTCTTTTGGTGCGCGAGGAAGACTCAAAATTGAATAGAAGAAAGCGCTTCCTTGCGAACCCAAGGGAGATAACATCTTAACCAGGGGAAGGGAGGAGAGAATTGGAAATAAGAAGACGAAAGTGCTTTTCTCTTCGGTCTACGGCTCGTCTCGATTCCGATGAGACTTTCCCCATAAACTAACCGGGAGACCGGCGGCACTGGCATTCGAAAACGAATCGGGCATTCCCTAAGAAAAGAGAGCCGTAACAAACCCAATAATTGGGTGTTCTATAAGGTCCTGGCATGTGTGACAGTGACACTTCTACTTCCCCTGACTTTCTTTCGAAAGGCTAGTCGGGAAGATAGCGCCCACTGATGTAGCTGCTTTCACGTCCCTAGCTATAAAATAGTGTCAGAACATAGTTGCAATATGGGATAGGCTGTCAACTGGAAAGCGGGCGTGCATCCTAACCAAAACGGGAAAAGGCTTTGCTTTACTTTACTGTCGAGCATATCAAGAAGACAGGTTCGGAGATGTGAGTAGAGGCAAAGCTTACGGGACTATCGAAAAAGTCCCTTTCCCTTTCCAAGGGGCTCATCATCAAGGGCGTACTCCCGCTCGGCAACGGGCAAAGGGAACGTAAGTTATTACAATTACATTACATCCAGTGGTTGCTGGATTTCCACGTTCAATGGAACCGGTAATAAGAAGAGGGCGAATGGCAACTCCAATAAACGAACCTGGGCCTGGTTCTAATACCTTTTCTAAAAAACCTATTACCAACCTAAAAACTAGCAGGGAAGAGACTTTCAAAGCAAAGATGAATTCCATTTTTATGTCAATGTAGGGAATGGAATTTACTTCATTGAGATGGATAAGCCGACCAAGGAGATCGGTTGCAGCGGGCGGATATTCATGCTTATCGGTTCTTGCATCTGATTCTATCGAAAATCGGTTGCAATGCAATAGAATAGTCACCTCTCTCATAAAAGGAGACAAATGTGTTGATCCGTCGACGAGACGAACATTTATTTGTTAGTCGAGACGTGATTTTCCAGGAGGACCAGTCCTACTGAAAGAGTAAAGGTTGAGAAAAAGGGGAAATTTCAACACCAGCAAGTTGATCTTTCTGCTACTAATACTCTTAAACTTCCTGTTGCTGATCAACTCCTTCAGCGGCAAAAAACATACTCTTCCCTGCTGTACATGCTTTTGATCGAGGTTATCCCACGGCAGTGCCCCCATCTTATCTCAGCAAGCTCATGAAATATCGAATCAGCGCACTAGGAATGAAGCCATTGAAGACGATTTCCTTACGTCCTGTCTTGTTTTCCCAGTCCCAGGTCTAGTGCCGAAGTCCCTAAAGGATGGATGTCCCAAGCTTTTGTACGCCCGAGCCCCCGAACGGTTTCCAAAATCCAATATCCAATGGCCTATAACAAGTATGAATATAGCGCCTTTGACAATGACCCAGAAAAGAAAAAAGGGGTAGGTAAGAAGCGCTTTTTTTTTTATATGCTAGATTTTTTGACCCGCTGCAAACTGATGACAGACTCTATCGAACGATAGGGAAGAACCAACCCTCGGTAGAGGCTGCTCCAGATCAAGTTCCGGTTGAGGATGAAGCTTCCTTTCAAGCAGAACCTCACTCTTTTAGCTGCTTTAGAGATTTCTCTTATTTTCTGTCTCTTGAAGTCCCTGTGGAGCACACCGGAGCGGAGCTCAGAGAAGGTCACTCCCCACACTTTTCAGCAAAGAAAGACTTCCTTATTCTTCGGTTGCCAACGAAGAGGTCGAAGAACGCATCTCCGGAGCACACAAAAGGCACAAATCACTTTTCCTTTCGGTTTTCTACTTTTTCCTCGGTTAGATTATTTTATTAAGCATTGGTAGCAAACGAATAACCACTAGAAGTGAAAAGAGGCAGAAATGCTGAAGAGATGAAAGTAGCACTGATGCCTATGTGCTCCTAGGTGGTGACATGCCACATGAGATTTATCATCTCGTTGTACCTGGAATTTTGGAAGATGACAGAAGGCTTGTCTTGTCAAACTGCTCCCAAGGCTCATGATCTGTGAACACCTAGGTGGTGACATGCCACATGAGATTTATCATCTCGCTGTACCTGGAATTTTGGAAGATGACAGAAGGCTTGTCTTGTCAAACTGCTCCCAAGGCTCATGATCTGTGAACAGGATTTTGCAGAAAACTGGAAACTTCCCCCTACACTGGAGAGAAAGCAGCAGCTAAAGCTTAATCTTTTCGCTGCGCTGGTCTCCGAGAGAAAGTTGCCCTCACCTCATTCAAGCCCACTGAAATGAAATGAAGTTCACTGAAGCTCCCACTTTCCTACCGTACGTAGCGAGGGGACCGTAGCCCTGGTACAATTGCGACCAAGAAAGAAACTCGAGCCTCGGAGTCTAAAGAGGAACCTCTATCGCCCGAGGTTTAACAAGCCACAAAAGTTTCTTTGTCCTTCTTGACTCCCTTGCCAAGCTGCAAGGCGGATAAAGTGGGCACACTAGTTTTCACGTTAACACTTGGAATCATGCCTGGTCTTCCTTCATCCATGATACCTACGTTGCCCAGCAAACGAGCAAAATAGCTGCTCCAAGTAGGGCTATACATTCGGTTAAAATCGAATTGAACCGAACTGAATAAATCGAACTGAAATTTTCGAAATTTTGAAAATCCAAAACCGAACCGAACCGAATAGTATAAAAACCGAATCGGAACCGAACCGAAATATTTCGGTTTGGTTTGGTTATAATCGAATTACAAACCGAATTTTTACAGGACTGGATGAACGAATCTGGTCATTTGCATAAGGAAAAAAAAAATTAGTACAAGATATACATTATACATAACCTAAATCTGACCATAATAGGCTGATACCCAGTCCAATTGCAAGTTTGCAAATTACAACCCAATAAATAATCAGTTAATCTCAGTATCTCACATGCCACAATGACACAACCGCACAAGCAGGAACAAGACACTTTAAGACTTCAAGTGAATCAAGTTTTCAAGTTGCAGGAGCAGCACAGCAGGAGCAACACAGTAGGAGCAACACAGCAGGAGCAGCATGAGGTTAGGAGCAGCAGCAGCAGGACAATGTATAGTAGCAGACTAACAGTCTAGGAGAAGCGGGCAAGCTGCAAAACACTTCAACAGCTCAACTTCATGTAGCAAGACAGTTCAAGACTTCAAGTGAATCAAGTCTTCAAGTTGCAGGAGTAGCACAGGAGCAGCACAGCAGGAGCAACACAGCAAGAGCAGTAGGAGGCTAGGAGCTGTAGCAGCAGAATAATGTATAGTAGCAGACTAGCAGTCTAACAGAAGCGGGCAAGCTGCAAAACACTTCAACAGCTCAACTTCATGTAACAAGACACTTCAAGACTTCAAGTGAATCAAGTCTTCAAGTTGCAGGAGCAGCACAGCAGCAGGAGCAGCAAGAGCAGCAAGACAATGTATAGTAGCAGTTTAGCATAAGCGGGCAAGCTGCGAAACATTTCAACAGTTCAGCAGTTCAACTTCATATAGCAAGACACTTCAAGACTTCCAAGTTCCAAGTCTTCAACAGTTCAACACTTCAACTTTATACTTGCAGGAGCAGGCGAGCAACAAGACAATGTATATTGTATAGTAGCAGAAGCTGACAAGCTGCACTATTGCAGAACACTTCAACAGTTCAACTTCATGCTTGCAGAGTTGCAAGACAATGTACAGTAGCAGGACAATCCTATAACTCTATAAGGCTATAATATCATTCTTACAAGTCAAATAACTCAACATCAGCAAGCTGCAAGACAACAGCTGTAATTATATGGTTCAGAATAAATATGATCAATTCAGTAATTAGTTAGCATTTGAACTTTGAATGATTATATCATGTCAAATGGTCCATTAAGAAAAGCTTGAGAAATATCTTGTAGTCCTGTGTACAGAAGTAAAAGGACAGAAGCCAGAACCCGAAGTTCCAACTTCCAAGCAGCATAACATTACTAGGGTGAAGCCAAAGAAGGAGACAATCGTCCAATCAGTCACTTGCCCACATGCGAGCATAGTATATGGCAATGAGCCAATGATTCAACATCTTCATCGCCTCAAACAGCTTATGAAAAATTCAACAAATATCATTAAAAAAAAATCATAAAACAATTTCAAGAGGGTCATACCGTCATATTCGCCTTATACCGTCATACCCAGCATCCCTCTCTGGCTCTCCCCGTGAGTGAATGGTAGGTAGTGGTTGCCTTCACAGGCCATCCAAACAACCATGTCATTGCTACAAGCCTACAAAGTGAAGAGGACGAAGCCAGAGTAAGGGACCATTGGAACACCTCCGCATCAAAACACCAAAGACAAAAAAACCTCAAATAAAAGCAAAAATTCAAGAGGCTCAGATGGCTTTGATGCATCATCAAAAACGAATATGTCTCACCTCAGGCATCAAGCTGCTCGGCTGCTCCTACAAAATAATAGTTGGATACATATCTGTCCTTGGATAGTTGGATCATACTGTTGAATCTAAAAAATATAGTAAAATATCATCACAGTAAAAGCAATTAAGAAAATATCAGGTAAGTAGATAATTGGGTAAGAAACTAAGGACTGTAAGATCATAACTTCACACATGCACTGATGCTGTGATGCACATGAATGATAATGATATATAAGAATGAATCTGCAAGAGATGACCATAGGAAGTTAGAAACATAAACAAAAATACATAAAAAATAAGTAAGCATATTCAAACCTTAAGATGACTTCTCAAAATTCAATGGTTGTGACATCCAATTTCATCTTTATCAACTCTGTAATAAAAAAATCATTTAATGATTATTTGATCATAATAAAAAAATATACAATGCAATAATAAAATATTAGCAATACAAATCTTACCCTTTTGAATCTTTTCAAGTTCTTCCAAACTTTCCTCAATATTGATTTCTGTTTTTTAATTTTTAATCCAATCTTGAGTACAAACGAGAGCTTGTACTAGTGTAGGAGTCAAAGAGCTACGAAAACAATCAAGTATGCGCTCTCCTGTGCTAAAAGCTTATTCAGAGACTACTGTAGAGATAGATATAGCTAATATGTCACGAGACATATGTGACAGAATAGGAAATCTGCAGCTATTCACTTTCCAGAAGCCTAGAACATCAAATTTTGGCTCATTTTTTTCAAGATCCTTTGACAAATACTTGTCTAGCTCAGACTTCATTTCATCACCCATGAAACATTTTCTATGCTCAACAAATAGACTGCTTAAGATGTACTTACTTGATTGCTTTGGCATACTTGATCCTTCACCAGATGGCATTCCTCCCAGTTGTAGTTGCATTCTGTACTTTTTTAACAAATCATATACAACTTCATGCAACTTTCTCCTCATTATAACACCTCTTTCACCTTCATACATTTTTTCAACTCCAAACTCAACATATTCTAACTTGCGTCTTGGATCAAAGACAACAGGAATAAAGAGAAGCATATTAATCTTCTCTGGCTCACCCCAATACTTGTCATATTTGTCTTTCATCACAGCAGCCATATCTTGGACCTTTGTATCACCGCTGACTTTCCACATATTCAAAAGAAGGTTAACTTGACAAATTTTATCAAAAAATAAATTACTTGTAACATACATAGAGCCAGAAACTCTAAGAGTCAACTCATAGAAATGCTCTAAGAATATAATAAGTCGCCTAACATTCTGCCAGTCAAAAGACAGAGGAGTTCCATCTTCATTATTAAGCTCATGACAGAAATTGCTATCTTCCTCTTCAAATTTTTCAAAAGCCTCTCAAAAGTTTGAGCTACTTCAAGCATCATATAGGTGGAATTCCACCTTGTGGATACATCCAAATAAAGATATTTTCTGCTTTCAATTTTTTCAATTTTCACACATTCTTTGAACCTCTGCCATCTTGCTGGAGAATATCTCACATATTTAACAGCAGATCTAACCCGAGCAATGGAATCTGCCATCTCTTTCAAACCATCTTTCACCACAAGATTAATGATATGTGCTATGCAACGCATATGAATATATTTTCCTTGTGCCAAACAAGTGCCCCAATTCAAAAATTTTTTCTTCAAATAGGAAATAGCAGTATCATTTGAAGAGGCATTATCAACAGTAACAGTCAAAATATTATCAATTTCCCATTCAGAGAGGCATTTTTCAATTATTTTTCCTATAACTTCACCCTTATGACTTGTAATTTTGCAAAAATTCAAAAGCTTTTTTTTCAAGTTCCAATCAATAACAATATAATATGCTGTGATACACATATAGTTTATGTTTTGAATTGAGGTCCAAGTATCAGTGGTCAAATAAACTCTCTATTTGGACTCTCTAAAATAGTATTTCAACTTTACCTTTTCATCATAGTAGAGTTGAAAACAGTCTCTAGTCATAGTCCAATGTGAAGGCATTCGAAATCTAGGATAAGCTTGAGACATAAAGTATTGAAAGCCTTCATGTTGAACAAAACTAAAAGGCAGTTCATCTACAACAATCATGTGTGTCAGTGCATTTCTAATTTTTTCTTGATCAAACTTCCAGCTAGTTAGTACATACTCATTTGCTACTATTTTTTGAATAGATTGTATAGCAAGTTGTGTTTGATGTGTATCAACATTATATGGATATTGCTTGCATTGATTCATGTGATGTCTAAGAGAAGAAGTACCATTTTTTTTTTGAATCACAAAAGAATTCATTACCACAGTAGATGCATCTGGCTTTGGTTGACTTGCTCGAGTATGTGAACTTTGTGTAATGCTCTCATACAGCTGATCGTGCTGCCATTCTTTTTCTCGGCATTGGAGGCTTTGTACTACATGTAGATGCATTGCCCTCGTTTGAAACTTCCATAGCTATAGGCGTAGAACTTTCCTGAGAAGCAGAAATTGGTATTGGACTTGGAATAACTGGATTTGTGTTTGAAAGCTACTGACTGTCATCCTCGTTCAACATCTATTAATAGAAAAATACAGAATTACAGATTAAATCGTATGAAATTAAAAAATCCTAATTTAATTTCACAAAATTCAACCCTAACCTTGCAATTTGATCCCGATGATGCCGTTGTAGAAAAATGAGATATTGAAGCTCAAAGCCTCGAAGGCTAGTCACAGAGAGATATTGAGGCGTCGGGAGTCAGAGCCTCAGAGGAGGAGGGGGGTCCGGGGGTGGACGAAAATGATGCCACTGGGGATGAAGGACAAGAAAAATCGGGAGTTTGGAACTGAGGATTTACTGATCTAACAATAAAATCGTATGAAATTAAAAAACCCTAATTTAATTTCACAAAAAATCAACCCTAAATTTCATAATTTCCGAAATACTCTCAACTTGCAGGTTAATCTGTTGTAGAAAAATGAGAGATTGAAGCTCAGAGTATCGACCAGAGAGATATTGAGGCATCGGGACTCAGAGAGTCAGAGCCTCAGAGGAGAGAGAAAGGGGGGGTGGTCCGGGGGTGGACCGTGGACGAAAGGGTTAACAATAAAATCATATGAAATCAAAAAACCCTAATTTAATTTCACAAAAAGTCAACCTTAAATACTCTCAGCTTGCTGCTTAATCCGTTGTAAAAAAAATGAGAGATTAAAACTCAGAGCGTCAATCAGAGAGATATTGAGGTGTCGGGACTCAGAGCCTCAGAGGAGGAGGGGGATCCGGGGATGGACGAAAGCGATGTCACCTACACGGCGCAGCACTGTAGCTGCAGGGATGAAGGAGAAGAAAAATCATCAGTTCGGAACTAAGGATTTACTGATCTAACAATAAAATCGTATGAAATAAAAAAACCCTAATTTAATTTCCCAAAAAATCAACCCTAAATTTCATAATTTCCTAAATACTCTCACCTTGCAGTTTAATCCATCGTAGAAAAATGAGAGATTGAAGCTCAGAGCGTCGACTAGAGAGAGGCGTCGGGACTCAGAGCCTCAGAGGAGAAGGGGGTCCGGGGGTGGACGAAAGTGATGTCACCGACATGACACAGCACCGCAACTGCAAGGATGAAGGTGCAACACCGCAGGTCCGCAACGGCGAGAGCAAGAGCGGCGAGAGTGCCGAGAGCAAGAGCAGCGAGAGCGATGAGAGCGAGAGGCGATCGGGAATTCGGGATATGGGTTAGGGTTGAAATGAAAGGTGAGAGCGAGAGCGGCGAACCGCTCTGAGAGAACGCGATAATATATAGGGTTGTTTGAGTCGATTAACCCAAAATCGAAACCTAACCGCAGTATATAAGTATATATATAATTCGGTTCAGTTCGGTTTTTATGGTTTTTCAAAATCAAAAACCGAAACTGAACCGAATTAAAAAATTTTTTTTTTTCAAAACCGAGCCGAACTGAGAACCGAATAACCCGAACCGAGTTGGTTATTTGGTTTCGATCGGTCGGTTAATTCGGTTTTGACCAAATAATGCACATGGCTCCAAGAGCTGGCTGTAGAGTAATTCCATTTCTCATTACTGAGTAATTCCATTTCTCATTACTGAAGGTCTATCATTTTCTATGTTTTATTGGCATTACTATAGTGGGATTTCACACCTGGATCGAGCCTTTCTCGTGTTGGGTTTATAATCAACAATTCTTCTTTATCCGGCAAAAACTTGAATAACGTTGGCTTCCGTCGCCCAATCTACCCAGCCCACAGATAGAATGGAAGTCGTTCATCCAAGAGCTCAACAAATGGCTTTCATAAAAAGAAAGGGAAAGAGCGGCGGAGGGTGATTCAGAGTCCAGTCTAGAGCATCTGGCAGGCGGGGTGCAGTTAGGTCTTCACTCAAGGAAGAGAAGAAAGCTAGAGAAAAGCTGGGAAAGGCTTCTTTTTTGAGAGAAACCCTGCATACTAATTAGTAAGTAAGACCTTTGCAGTTCTTTTCCTAATCTGTCATTTGGAATAGTTCCACTTTATGATTCCATGTGGGAAGCAGGGGGGAAAAGCTTTCCCCACTTTGTAGCGTTTGGTTACGCCTTTATAGTCTGTCTTCAAGCTTCATAAAAGTGCGGTTCGACGAGCTTATGGATGGGCTTTCAACCGGCCGGTGGGGGGATTGCTTTCTTTGATCTTTCTGGCTAAAACACTATATACATTGGTGCCACTCAACTAGTGTTTTAGTCGAAGCTACTCGATTATTCAACAGGGACAGCTGGAATCTACGCTAGGATCCAACCTGCGCTACCAGTTGTCTTATCTTATTCAATTTCTCGTTCTCGTTTGCAAGAGAGGACCAGGTTTCATTTGCTAGCTTGCCATGCAGCAAAGTGTGGTAGAGGGTCTGGCGGTGAACAGCAGTGACATGCCGACACCAGAGGGATACCTAGCTGCTGGACCGTGGAGTCTACAGGCAGTCTATTACTCAGAGCACTTCGCATAAGGAAAGAGTGCTTCTTGGGAATAAGAGGATGCCAGAGATCCTCGTAGGGCAATGCAGAGGAGCTGCGTTGATGAATCATCTTCCATGCCGAGGCTATAGAGAAGCCACCTTTTGGAGTACCCGTCCAAAGAAAGCTATCTGGATAATCTGTCAACTTCCACCTTCTGCGAGCTGATGAATGACTGAGCCGACTGAGGCAGCAGCTGCACCACCTCCATATTCCAATCCCCATTAGGAAGAACCACCTCATTCAGGAGCAAATCATCATCAACCTGATCATCCCCTTCCTCTTGTAAGAAAAAGTCAATTAGGCTACCTTGTCCAGACCAGTTATCATACCAAAAATGCACTCTGCCCTCACCAACAATCCAGCGACTTGCGCAGTTAAAGGTGTCCAAGAATTTCTTCATTTTCCTCCATTGGACTGAGCTGTAGCGGGGGAGCGGAGCTGCGGAGATAGGCAAACCATTGCAGTACTTCTCCTTCATGTATGCAGTCCACATGCTGTCCTTCGTATGCAGAAGCCACAGCATCTTTAGACGAAAGGCAGAGCAGATATCGGGCAAAGTTCTAAGACCAATACCACCTTCAGAGAGAGGTTTACACAACTCCTTCCATCCAAACCAGTGGTGCTTTGGACCGTCTTCAGATGAGCCCCAAAAGAAATTGTCCCATAGACGATTGACTTGAGCAATGAAACTGCGGGAGGAGTACTAACAGACAAAGTATAGATGGGCATGGAGCAAAGAACTGATTGCAGTGATTGCGGAAGGACTATTCTTCCCCTTCTCGATAGAAAGTGACTTCTCCAACTCGAAATTTGACTGTGCATTCTATCCAACAAGCTTCAAAAGTATAATTACTTGGGGGCACCAACAAATAGAGGCACACCAAGGTATTTAATTGGCAGATTCTTCCTCAGAAATCCCCTAGCAGAAGATATGATGGATAAGCGCCCCGGGAGTTTTCTTTTCAGTCCATATTAGATAGATTTACCCCTCTCATCCTCTGATCCTTTATCTACCATTCAATCTATTGATGGGATTTCTTTTCTTCTCGACTGGCATATCACACACCACAAATTTATAAGCCAATCTACTACACGCTAATAATGGTCTTTTGAATTTCATCTCCTACCAAAATTGCAAGTGGTTGGCCGTTCGATCGAATCCATCCCACCATAATGGATCTCTCCTCCCGCTACCTATTAGTGGATCGATTTAGGGAAGGAAAGAAATGCTGATTAAGCTATTCCTCCCATCCCGAGAAAGCGAGTCACCCGTGATTTGATAGTTCTATTTTCTGCTGATGCAGGCCGATTGGGATCCCAGCAGTCAAACAAATTCTTTCCTCACCTGGTTGACCTGCCTCTGAAGCTGGAATGACTGCCTATCCGAGGAATCGAAAAGTTGGAAGTAGGATGTGGAATGTGATTGGTGATGGATGGTGGTTATGAAATCGGTTCGGGATCATCTCGCATCTAGATCTGTATCTGCACCTAGCTCTGCTGTTGAGGCCGGACGGAATAAGAGATGGGCTTTGTTGAATGGAGAAAGAAAATGCCTCTCTATGACCGAGACTAGTTTTAGGCGGCAGCGTCGAGCGTAAGAACCGAAATCTAATCTTCGGTTGGGCAACTACTAATCCTTTTTATCTTCCTTCTCGCCCTTATTTCATAAAAGTCTTTTTGCTATAGGCTATATTACCAGTTGATAACACTTGGCCCTTTTTGTTTGTTTGAAAACAACCGACGGATTCAGAAGACAGAGCAGACCGATGAGCCTTTGCCCAATACAGCTCAACTGGGATATTTGATTGGACAGAAGACTGGTTTGCCGGGGCTCGAGATTAAAGGAATTTCCTCTCAACCAATCAGCAGTAGTATCACATTATTATATTATCGCTAACTTATCTCTCTATCTCAGGACGGTGCCACTGAAGATTGACCTTTCGCCTTTTTGCCAGCCTTAGTCAATGTTCCTTCTTATCTCAATAAAGAAAATGCAACGTTGGATGACAGCCCGTTTGTTGGGGCAAAAACCTATTATCCCTCATCGTCGGGCTTCTCGAATCAAAGAATAGAACAAAAATACATCTTACATAAAAGACAGAAAAATAACTACCCTGAAAGCAAAGCTGAGTAGAAGGACTTCATAGCTAAAATGGAGGATAAGAAAGGTAGATACCACCCAACTCGCTAACAACATTAGGGGGTTGAGGAGGGGGAGGGGGATGTCTGTCACACCCGCTGTGAGTGGTAGGTGCCACCACAACGAGATCATGTAACGGACCTCATGATCTCAGAGGCAATGGAGTGCCTTCAGCGTGTGTGTGCACCGGCAGCACACATACGAGCAAACAACTAGCCATGGTGGTCGGTGCCACTACGAGGAGTATCATGCGAGGGAGCGCATGATTATGCGAGGCGACAGACTACCTCCAATATATGTGTGCGCGGCTGCACACATAGCAGCAAGTGACGGAGTCACGACATGTTCGGATGGAGACCCGAACAGCCCAAACAGTCCTGCAGAGCGAGCAGCAGGACAGGTTGACTAAAGTGAGCTGCAGGAGCATGTGAACAGTCTGAACACTTGGCGTCACAGGCTGAAGACACGTGGCTGTAGGCTGAAGAACCAGAGCTGCAACTATCAAGGGATACGTGGACAGGAAAGAGGCAATTGAGGGCTCGTGGGATAGGTGGCAGCAGCTCAGAGAGTCAACTAACTACCAGGAGAATATTGTGGAGCATGTTCTTCATGGCCTCCAACAGTTGAACTGCAGGGAGAACAATGTGGAACATGTTCTCCATGATCTCCAACAGTTACTCATAGCCAAATATGTGTACTATAAATAGACTAGGGGGTCTATTGAACTGGGGACACACACAGGTAGAGAGACCTGTAGTGTCACTCCGTGTTAAAAGTTATATTTCCTTTTGTATGAGTAATAAAAGGTTGGCAAGGTTGCTGTACTTCTCTTCTCCTCTATACTCTTGTGGGCTTGTGCGAGTTTGGCGGGCTAAGGTGGGCGAACCTTGGCGTCATCACGGGCGAAATTTCAGGGTAGAAGTTTGGCCAGTGTGACAAGTGGTATCAGAGCCCGGTTTGGTGAGAAACCGGTTCAGCGGAAGCCAAGATCAACAAAAGCCATGGTGACACAAGTGGAGCTTCGGGATCAGTTAATTCGCATCGAGGAGATGCTGGGGAATCCTCCAACCGAAGATGGGGGCAGCTTATGGGCATAGTTGGCTTGGCAAGAGAGGCAAAATGCTGCTCTGAAGGAGGCCCTTGCAAGTGAGGTGAAAGATGCAGAGGAAAGGTATGCTGTGATCATGGACTCCATGAGATCAAGTCTAAAGTCCTTGGAGCAGGACTTGTTGGTGGTAAAGAGAGCGG
The DNA here is from genome assembly GCA_005019695.1 of Trichopus zeylanicus subsp. travancoricus. Classification (NCBI taxonomy): domain Eukaryota; kingdom Viridiplantae; phylum Streptophyta; class Magnoliopsida; order Dioscoreales; family Dioscoreaceae; genus Trichopus; species Trichopus zeylanicus. The sequence goes on from RXID01014728.1 coordinate 224,396, forward strand.
TGGCAAACTTCATTGTTGAAGGTAGAGCTCCTTCAAAGGTAAGAGTTCCAGAACCCCATTCCTTTAATGGCTACAGGAATGCAAAGGAGTTGGAGAACTTCTTATGGGATATAGAGCAGTACTTCAAGGTTGCTCACATTCCAGAACGGGAAAAAGTCACCATCACTAGCATGTACTTGAGTGGAGATGCCAAATTATGGTGGCGTACCAGAGCATCGTAGAATGCTCGAGCTGGGAGAGCTCAGCCGGAGGATTGGGAGATCCTCAAGAAGGAACTAAAGGAGCAGTTCCTTCCATGTAACACAGGGTGGATTGCGCGAGAATCCTTGAAGAAGTGTGGCATTCAGGGACCATAAGGGAGTATGTGAGGGAATTCAGCTCCCTCATGCTTGACATCACCAACATGTCCGAGGAGGATAAGTTGTATAACTTTCTTTTTGGCTTGCAGCCGTGGGCTCAAGCTGAACTCCGACGGCAAGGAGTGAGGGATCTTTCTTCGGCCATTGCTTTTGCAGAAGGTTTGGTGGATTTCAAGCTGACGGCAACCACCAAAACGGCCATGGAGGGAAGGAAAATGGAGTGTGCACATAAGGATGGCAAGAAGCCCGAGGGAAAGGGTAAGAAGGTTGCAAACTGAGCCAGTCCAAGTTGCAGCCCACCAGCAGAGAGCAGGGCTATTTTATATGCAATGGTCATCATCGAGCAAGGGAATGTCTAAGGAGGGAAAAGCTATTTGCTCTAACTCTCAGGGAATCTGAGGAAGAAGGACGTGGTGCAGCGGCAACACCACGCATGAATCCATTGCAGCTACTCAACTCAATGACGACAGAAAGGCAGCCGTCTTGCAAAGGGTTGATGTATGCATCGGTGCTACTAAATGGGAGGCCTGTTTTGGCTATGCTGGACATAGGAGCAACCAACAACTTCTTCTCCCACAAATTGGTAAGTGAATTTGGTTTGCAGGTGCAACCAGGTTCATGAAAAGTGAAGGCGGTAAACTTTGGGCCAACTCCGATTCATGGAATGGCCAGCGCAACCCTCAAAGTTGGAGCTTGGGAGGGAGAGATCGGTGTGACAGTCTTGGCGCTCGATGAGTTTGAGTTTATCTTGGAGATAGACTTCTTCGTCCAAGCTAAGGCTAGCTTGGTGCCTCACTTATCAGGTATGCTGATTTCTACAGAGGAATCACCATGTTTTATACAGGTAGCATATGGAGGGAAAACTGCAACAGCGGATATGCAGTCTCCCCAACAGCTGAAAGCAGGTCTCAAGAGGGGCGAGACCACCTATGTTGCAGCACTGATCGAGATACAACCGGATCAGGTCGTGGAGGTACCTGATGTTGTTGCAACTATCCTGGTGGATTACGCGGACGTGACGCCACCAAAACTGCCCAATGAACTTCCCCCTCGGAGGGCAGTTGACCACAAGATTGAGCTGGAGCCAGGTGCTAAACCTCCAGATCAGGCCCCTTATCGATTGGCAAATGCGGAGCTTTTGGAGCTGAGGAAGCAGCTCAACGAATTGTTGGAGGCGGGACTGATCCAACCGTCGAAAGCCCCGTATAGTGCCCCGGTGTTGTTTCAGCGGAAAGAAGATGGTTCACTTCGGATGTGCGTGGACTATCAGGCACTAAACAAGGTGACTATCAAGAACAAGTACCCGGTGTCGAATGCAGGTGACTTGTTCGATCGATTGGCCAAGGCGACATACTTCACCAAGTTGGATTTGCGATCGGGGTATTGGCAAATCCGGATTGCTGAGGGAGATGAGTCAAAGACGACATGTGTCATGAGGTATGGCTCATTTGAGTTCCTAGTCATGCCTTTTGGATTGACAAATGCTCCAGCAACCTTTTGCAACTTGATGAATAAAGTATTGTACGAGTTCTTGGATCGATTCGTGGTGGTATACTTCGATGACATTGTCATCTACTCGGAGACGTTGGCAGACCACGTCGACCACCTCAGAAAGGTATTCTCTTGGCTTAGAGAATATAAGCTCTTCGTCAAGAAGGAGAAGTGCGAGTTTTATCGAAAGGAAATCAGGTTCCTTGGGCACAGGGTGAGCAAGAGACAGATACAAATGGATGAGAGGAAGATTCAGGCAATCATTGATTGGGTGACCCCAACAAAGGTATCGGATCTTCGTTCTTTCCTCGGTTTGGCTAACTACTATAGAAGATTCATTCAGGGATATTCAAGGAAAGTGAATCCCCTGACTGACTTGCTGAGGAAGGATCGAAAATGGGCATGGATGGACTCATGCCAAGTGGCGTTTGATCAGCTGAAGGCAGCAGTGTCAACGGAATCGGTGTTGCGATTGCCTAACTTCGAGCTTCCATTCGAGGTACATACGGATGCCTCAGATCGTGCTCTTGGGGGAGTTCTTGTTCATGAAGGACACCCAATGGCGTTTGAGAGCTGCAAGCTCAAGGATGCGGAGCAACGCTACACCACACATGAGAAGGAAATGACAGCAGTGGTGCACTACTTAGACATTATCTATTGGGAACGAAGTTCAACATTGTGACGGACAATGTTGCAAACACCTACTTCAAGACCCAAAATAAATTGACCCCCAAACAAGCTCGATGGCAGGAGTTCTTGGCCGAGTTTGATTTCATGTGGGAGCACAAGATTGGACGACAGAACCAAGTAGCGGATGCATTGAGCCGAAAGGAGGTGCAATGCTACGTAGCTGCGCGCGCTGTCCACAGTGCAGTCAACTCTACTGGAGAGGGTTAAAGAGCAAGCCGACGCAAACCCAGAATACGTCCAATTCAGGGGAGAGGTACGTGAAGGGGTAATTAAGTGTTATTGGCTTGAAGATAACTTGTTGTATGCTAGAGGCAACAGGTTGTACATCCCGAAGGTAGGAGGACTGAGGCGTAAGCTGCTGCAAGAGACTCACGATCCTCAATGGGCAGGACATCCTGGAGGGCAAAGGATGATGGCACTCTTGTCCAGGTCACACTATTGGCCAAAAATGGGGGAAGACATCGAGATGTACGCAAGACTTGTCTTGTATGCTAGCTTCACAAGACGGAGAGGAAGAAGTAGGCAGGGATGCTGCAACCCCTGCCTATTCCGGAGAATCCGTGGTAGTCCATTTCCATGGACTTTGTTTTGGGCTTTCCCAAAGTGGATGGGATGAGCTCAGTGCTAGTCGTTGTCGACCGACTCTCGAAGTATGCGGTGTTCATACCAACACCACACGCATGTCCAGCAGAGGTAGCAGCTGGGCTATTCTATAAGCATGTGGTGAAGCACTTCGGTGTCTCGAAAGATATCGTGAGTGATCGAGATGCTCGATTCACGGACAGGTTCTGGACAGCACTCTTCAACTCGATGGGTTCAGAGTTAAAGTTCTCTACGGCTAATCACCCGCAGACGGATGGCCAAACGGAGCACATCAATGCCTTGGTGGAGGAATACTTAAGGCATTATGTGATGGCCAGCCAGTAGAATTGGTTGGAGCTGTTGGACACAGCCCAATTTTGTTATAACATCCACAGGTCGTCGGCTACAGGAATGAGTCTTACAGAGCTTGTCATGGGACAACAGCCTCTCACTCCTCTCGAGTTGGCTCAATCGACGGACCAAGGAAAGTGCCTTGCTGCTTATTGCTTCGCCAAGGAGAAGGAGGAGCTGATAGAACAAGCTCGAGACAGCTTGCGCAAGGCAGCAAAACGCATGAAGAGGCATGCGGATGAACGAAGGCGTTCATTAGAGTTCCAGGTCGGGGACGTGGTGCTACTGAAACTTACTCCACAGATATGGAAGAAAATTAGCAGCAAGACCGTACATCGTGGGTTGGTACCAAGGTATGACGGCCCCTTCGAGGTGATGAAGAAAGTCAGGCAGGTTGCTTACCGGTTGAACTACCCGACAAGCTGAAGGTATACCTAACGTTCCATGTAAGTTTTCTCAAACCTTTCAACAAGGACTTACTTGGAGATAGGCAGCAAGTAAGGAGAGCTCCACCAGTAGTTCGAAAGCAGTTCGACAAGGAGGTCGAGAAGATCCTTGCACACCGGAATATGGGGCAAAGCAAGAAGAATCGACGAACTGATTTTCTTGTGAAGTGGAAAGGCGGCAGCAAGGCCGATGCCACATGGGAGCGAGACTCTACACTATGGCAGTTCGAGAAACAAATCAAGGAGTACATGGACTCTACTCCGACGAGGACGTCAGACTCTCCTGGTGGGGGTGGTTTGTCACACCCGTTGTGAGTGGTAGGTGCCACCACAATGAGATCATGTAACGGATCTCATGATCTTAGAGGCAATGGAGTGCCTCCAGCGTGTGTGTGCACGGGCAGCATACATACGAGAAAACAACTAGCTGTGGTGGTCGGTGCCACTACGAGGAGTATCATGCGAGGGAGCGCATGATTATGCGAGGCGACGGACTACCTCCAACATATGTGTGCGCGGGCAACACACATAGCAGCAAGTGACGGAGTCACGACATGTTCGGATGGAGACCTGAACAGCCCAAACAGTCCTGCAGAGCGAGCAACGGGACAGGTTGGCTAAAGTGAGCTGCAGAAGTATGTGAACAGCCTGAACACTTGGGCCTCGTTTGGTACGGGGTCAGGGCTAAGTTGACCCCGTCCAGACCAGGTTATCTTCCAAATACCAAATAGTTGACCGCACTAACATTATTTTATTCATTTAAATTTTAACCATGTTTTGACTAAAATACCCTCACTTGATCTGAACCGTCGGATCTCGATCCAACGGCTCAGATCAGGTAACAGTCGAATACCGTCACTTGATCTGAACCGTTGGATCTCGATCCGACGGCTCAGATTGATGAACAGTAAAACCCTAGGATACTTGAATGCCCGCAACGCCTCCTGCTCCCCCCCCCACCCCACGGCGGCCCAACACGCATCAGAGCTCCCACCGACGCTGCCGACAACGCAGCAGTCGCCGCCCTCCTTCCCCCCCGCCGACGCATCAGACAGCGCACTATTCTTCCCCTTCCCCGCTGACGACGCAGCAGTCGGCGCACGCGTTTGCTCCTTCCCAGTCGAGTCTCCTCCTTCCTCGCCGACGACGGAGCAGACGCCGCCCTCTTTCCTCGCCGATGACAGAGCAGACGCCACATGAGTATTGCCCTTCCCCACCGACGACGCAGTCGGCGGCGCACGACTCTGCTCCTTCCCCGCCGAGGACGCATCCGACACCAGACGAGTCTCCTCCTTCCTCACGCAAGCCGCACGAGTCTCCCCCTTCCCTGCCGACGACGCAGCAGACGTGGCACGAGTATCCTCCTTCCCCGCCGACGACGCAGCAGTTGCCGCACGAGTGTCCTCCTTCCCCGCGGAAGATGCAGCAGACGCTGTACCTCCTCCTTCCCTGTGGACGATGCAGTGGACGCTACAGGAGTCCCCTCCTACCCGGCCGACAACATATAAATAATTAAAGTGGTTTTTCTCAAACTTAATTTGTCGTATGGATCATGCTTATTTAATTTTATAGTTGTTGAATAACTTGTGATTTTCATAACAATAGCAACAATAGCAACTAGCTGATTTACACATGCTCATACTGCCGCAGCAGCATCTAATGGAAATGGAAAATCAGAATAATATCTTGTTTATTATGACTATTTCTTGATTTTTTATTTTTGTCTGTTTTTTGATTAAACTAGAAGAAGAATGTAGCTTAGACCAAAATGGAACACAAGAACTGGTGTTAATGTAGGTATTGTATGTGTAAAATGTTCGGATTGTTTCCTAACATTGGATAGAAGCCAGTTCTGGGAACTTTTACATAGAAAATTTCATATTTATTGGCTTGAGGAACACATGTTAATTATGTCCATGGGAGCCAATGCGACATTTTTTAATTGCTAATTACAGTGTCCAACTAAAGCAATTGGGGAAAAGACTGCAAGCAGATTGGATTGGCTTTAGCGCGACCCACAACCATTCCATTACAGAAGTGTGGCGAGCTTCTAAACCCGCATGCAGTGCATTCAAAAGCTTAGCGGATTACAGCTTCTTTTGATCAGGCAGCTGATTGTGATCTAGTATGGTGTAATGATTTCATATTTCATGTTGTAATAGTTTCTGCTGATTAGCTATCAACATGACTTCCAACTTTTATTTTGTGTTGATTGCTTCAGAAAACATTTAGCAATTCTCGTTATTTTAAGAGTTGCATAGATACAATTATCTTGAACATAATCTACATTTTTCTGCGACTCTTAGAATTTGGTGTTTTTTGTTTAATTTATTCTCTTTAAACATATATGTTTCTCTCCCGTCATTTTTTTGAATTATTTTTTTTCCGTTCTTTGTTATGTTATAAAAACTATCATTAACTTAATCTATGGATGCATACATGACTTAATGTGGAATTTGCTTATATAAAGCTTGTTTTAGGTTTTCTTGCAAATCAGTGTTAAACGTGCTTTCATGTTCTGCAGATTTACGAATTCAGGTTTTACTACAATAATGGATGCTTCCACTCCACCAGTTCGGCGAAGTCCTCGAACACAAGGAAAGGGAAAATCAACTCAACAAGCTGGTCAGTCTTCTAAGAAGTCTGGACGCGCCCCAAATTGGACCACTGCTGAGGACAGTTTGCTTGTTCGGTTGCTACTGGAAGAACACAATGATGGAAGGAACAAGGGTGGTAATTTCAGAAAGCAATCTTGGAATAAAGTTGTGCAGAAATTAAATGAATTATCTGCAGTTGTACGAGATGCAGAGCAATTGAGGTATAGATGGAAGAGACTGAAAGAAAAGTATAATGAATTTTAGTTTATGAAGAGCAAGAGCGGATGGACGTGGGATTATCAGATGCATAGGCCAACAGCAGGAGATTCGAGAGTAATGGAAGATTTCTTTATGGTATGTTTCACATTTTACGTTGTAACATTCGGAATACAAACCAAAACTTTATGTCTAACACTTTTTCTTTTTTTTGGTAGCACAATCCACAATACGAAAATTCTTGGATTATTGGGTTTCCTCAGTTTTTTGAGGTAGAACAAATGGTGAAGAGTTCAATTGTGACAGGAAGGTGGATGTTATCATCGAGAAGTGCACCTTTACAACCACCTACAGCAGAAGAGGGATCGGATTCGACCGCCTCACCAGCGATGCAAATCAACACTGAGGCTGAGGACGATCCATACAGTAGTCTCGCTCGGAGGTTATTTACTGATGAGAACCCTACTTCTGTGACACATGGGAAACGCTCTCATGAAGGGTTAGATCGTAGCAGTGGAAGAAATAACAAGAGACGTAGTGGAGAGTTCATGAAAAGTACCACGAGCCATTCTTACCAAACTACGACTCCAGAGTCTTTCGACAGGTGGATGCACATTATGGACAAAAAGTATAGTGAAAAAGTTGCTTCAAGTGATACGTTAAAAAAGTGCATGGACAAGTTGTTCAACCTGAGTTTTATTAGCCCTGCAGATAGGTTTAAATGTGCTGAATGTCTGAAGAAAACACATAATCTAGAATATTTTATACGAGAGGAGGATTCAATTGCGCTGAAATTATGGGCTGAGAGGCGAGTAGCAGAATTTAATATAAAAAAGAGTAAGACACAGTTACGTAAATCTCATATGTCGTGTCCTTAAATTTTGAATAACTCCGAATAGGCTGTCATATTATGGGATAATGTATGAGTAGGTCCTAATTGCAATTTTTTGCAAATGGGTTTTTAATTTGAACTGCATTATCCGTTTCGGTCTTGTATAAGCTTTGTTCCTAAGTTTTAAATTGTTTATAGGTGAAGAGGAAGAAAGGAAATGCAGCAACAAAGGCAGGCCAGGTTGGTGCTAACAAAGGGAAGGACAAGATGGACAGGAAGGTCTCGACAGAAGCATAACCCTCCGTAGGAAGTATGCATTGAGGATGTGCTTCTGTGATTAATTGTAATGGAGGGGAATCTCTGCTTGTTTGATTTTTGACTGTGAAACATGGATTTTTGTACTATATCACATGTGATATACTACACATGGGCTTGTGTAGTATATCACATGCTGTACAATTTAATTAACATATTTTATGCTAGCTGATGCTTAGGTTATATTAAATTTTTTTCGTATGTTTAGGGAAATGTTTTTGCAGTTAAACAATTTTACAAGGGCTATATTTGTCGCAAATTTTTTCTACCAGGGACATTGATTACGAGGGACTCACATCGTACATTCTTAAACAATTTTAAATTTTCATAGTCAGAAAGGACACTTATTGGAGGGTGTTTTTTCTCGCTTGCAGATAAAGTGTACATTGAACTGATACGGAGCCTGAAATGGCAGCGGAGGTAGGTATCACTTTGACGATAATAGTTCGCCTCGGAAACACCAGGAAGACCCGTCGTATCATTCAGACGTGACGTATCACTCTGACGTCAACAGTTCATCCCCGTAACATCAGCAGGAGTCGTCCTATTAATAAAACATAATTTATTACTCTGACATCAACAGTACATTTCCGTAACATCAAGACGACATGTCCTATCAATCAAACAAGATTTATCACTCTGACGATAATAGTTTGTCTCGGTAACATCAGGAAGACCCGTCATATCAATCAGACATGACGTATCACTCTGACGTCAACAGTTCATCCCTGTAACATTAGCAGGAATCGTCCTATTAATAAAACATAATTTATTACTCTGACGTCAACAGTACATTTCCGTAACATCAAGACGACATGTCCTATCAATCAGACAAGATTAATCACTCTGACGACAATAGTTCGTCTCGGTAACATCAGGAAGACCCGTCATATCAATCATACATGACGTATCACTCTGACGTCAACAGTTCATCTTTGTAACGTCATATCAATTGATAGAACGGGTCGTCCTAACGGCTTAGGTCGATCTCTATATATAGAGCGACCTTATTGTCGATACTGTAACACAACTTCATTCTTCTTTGCAACACCAATATGTCTAATTACGACGACATTGTTGATGATATAGAGGAAGAAGTAGAGATGCAATTCGAAAATGAGAGGGAGACTTATTTTGAAGACTCCTCAACCTCAGTGAGAAGACCACCCCGGCCACTAAATAACCGAGCTTTTACTGGGATGGAGTTCATGTACGACTTACTAGGTAACGAAGCTCGTTTTTTCCGGACCTTTAGACTTGTGCCGCAAGTATTTCTACTGCTCACTAGGATACTTGTTGAGCGCGAAAGCATCGTGCCTATAGTCCATGTATCAGCTGAATTACAATTAGGGATTTTTCTTTACTCCATTGCTCATGGAGCATCTAACAGAGATTTGCAACTGACATTTCAACACTCTGCGGAGACTATAAGCAGGTACTTCCATAAAGTCTTGGAAGGTATTATGTCTCTAAAAAATGATTTTATACAATTGCCGCCTCATGATGCTCCGGTCCATCCTGCAATTCTTAATCGAGGAGGAGCGTATTCCTTTTTCAAGGTGAGACAAGTTTATACAATCTTCTGTAATTAATGCCAACATATCACTCTAATGTATTATATGTTTCTTTGTAGGATGCACTCGGGGCTATAGATGGCACACATATACCGGCGATTGTGGGTCGAGATATACAACTTTCATTTCGAGACCGACATGGGATGCTGACGCAAAATGTTATGGCGGTTGTCTCTTTTGATATGGAATTTTTGTATATTTGTAGCGGTTGGGAGGGATCTGCGGCGGATGCACGAATCTTACGAGATTCTTTAAGCCGAGGCGATTTCTTCGTCCCCGAAGGTAAAACTCATAATTTTGTTTTTCTTTAAAAACTAATGATAATGTTCGTAATGATAATCAAAGTTTATTTTAGGTAAATACTATTTGGTGGATGCCGAGTATGCCAATACTAACAAATTTCTCGCACCGTTTCGAAATGAGCGATACCACATTGGTGCGTTTGGTCAAGGTCGAGTCCGATATCGGAATCCGAAGGACAAATTTAACCACATGCACGCCAGTCTGAGAAATTGTGTGGAGAGGACATTTGGCATATTTAAGCAACGATTTCAAATATTACGCAAAATGCAACCATATCCTTATGAAACACAATGTGCTATAGTGGTGGCTTGTGCTGTGTTACATAATTTTATACGCAGGAATTATGGTGAGGACCAACTGTTTCACGACTGCAGGGCTAACGAAAGGGTTCATGATAGCACTGGAGAATTTCCGGAAGAATACAATGAAATATCTGAACCCAACAACCGTATATCGCAACGTGAAGTGCGATACGGGGAAATACTTCGCAACGAAATAACTGCAGCTCTGTGGGAAGCGTAAGTGATAGTTTACTTTTAATTTTCTAACATCATATTAATAATTTTTCCACATTTTATTTACTTGCAGAGAATAATGTTGTGTTCTTTCACCGCGAAGCAGTCACACGTGTAGCCGAAGAAGTACTCGCTGCTGATTTATTTTCAACCTAAACTTTTACAGACAGTACTTGCTGTTTCTGGTGTCTTTCGAAATTATTATATGTATCTGATGATAATGTATGTTGTGTTTTTCAGTCAGTACTCACTGTTTCTCGTTAATTAGCACCGTTAATTATTGTTGTAGTGTTTAGACTCTCCTTTTCTGTAATGTATAAGCTATTGTGCTGTGAAATGCAAGAGACACTATCACTTACAATACTTTTACTATATTTGAATACGTATTTTCCCAATTTTTTGCTGGAATTACGAAATTCGTACATACTTGACACAACGAAATCCTACCTTTGGGGATATAACAAAATATGAAGATTTTCTCCTCCCTGTGCAACAGACGTTATCTCCGCCATTGCTGCTCCATCCACTTCCAGCACACACACATCCTTCGCCGCAACAGACGTCGACGTCCTGCACTCAACCCACCACCTTCTACTCTCTATCATCCTCGCAATCACAGCCGTGCTTCTCCTCTGAGATCCCCTTGAATCTCGCCAACTGTTCATCTGCTCCGTTCGCGAGCTCCGCGGTGGAGTTGCCCCCCGAGCTCGGCCGGCGAGCTCCGCGGGCGAGCTCGGGCGCCTGAGCTCCGCTGGCGAGCTCAGGCGGCAGGCTCCGCGGGCGACCTCGGGCGGCCGGGTCCGCGCGCGAGCTCGGTCGAGCTCGGGCGCCCGGGCTCCGCGGGCGAGCTCGGGCGGCCGGCTCCGCGGGTGACCTCGGGCGAGCTCGGGCGCCCAGCCTCCAGGGGCGAGCTCTCGCGGCGGGCTCTGCGGGCGAGCTCGGCCGGCGGGCTCCGCGGGTGACCTCGGGCGAGTTCGGCCACCCAGTCGCCGGGGGCGAGCTCTCGCGGCGGGCTCCGCGGGCGAGCTCAGGCGGCCGGCTCCGCGCGCGAGCTCGGGCGGCGGGCGAGCTCGGCCGCCCGGGCTCCGCGGCCGAGATCGGCCGGTCGGCTCCACGCCCCTTCCCCGCCGGAGAGGAAGATGAACAGTAATACGAAGAGGGCATTTTAGTCGATACAAAAATTTAACCATCTGTTAACCAGATCAGGGACCAAACGGAATTTAGTTGACCGCATTAGCGTTTTACATTTTACCCCTTCCTTTAATCTTGACCCTTGACCCCGACCCCGTACCAAACGGGCCCTTGGCGTCGCAGGCTGAAGACACGTGACTGCAGGCTAGAGAACCAGAGCTGCAACTGTCAAGGGACACGTAGCCAGCAAAGAGACAATTGAGGGCTCGTGGGACAGGTGGCAGCAGTTCAGAGAGTCAACTAACTGTCAGGAGAATATTGTGGAGTATGTTCTCCATGGCCTCCAGCAGTTGAACTGCAGGGAGAACAATGTTGAACATGTTCTCCATGATCTCCAGCAGTTACTCACAACCAAATATGTGTACTATAAATAGATTAGGGGGTCTATTGAGCTGGGGACACACACAGGTAGAGAGACTTATAGTGTCACTCCGTGTTAAGAGTTGTATTTCCTTTTGTGTGAGTAATAAAAGATTGAAAAGGTTGTTGTATTTCTCTTCTCCTCTATACTCTTGTGGGCTTGTGCGAGTTTGGTTGGCTAAGGTGGGCGAACATTGGCGCCATCACGGGCGAAATTTCAAGGTAAAAATTTGACCGGTGTGACAATGTCCATAATGGACTACTTATATTAATTTCCTAATTTCTTAGAAGTAAAAAAAAAGACTTGAAAAAAAAGAAAATTTTTTCTATTTTTATCTAATAAAAAAATAATAAAAAAGACAATTATAAGTCCCAGCCACATGGCAATACGGGGCGTCCTAGATGGGGTTCTAAGACACCCCGGGAAACGGTGGATTTCCTACCTTCCTTTCTTTTTCCTGATGGTGCTTATGGGAGGAAGACTGACCTGAGCCATCCTTGTCACCACTTTGGCCCTTGTCCTTGGGCATTCTATTTCCCCTTGCGTGCTGGACACTCTTGTCCGAAACCCTAGGCCAAAAAGGCTTTGTAAGCAATCCTTATTATATAAATTTTTGGTGGCACCCGAGCCGACCATAGCACTAACCAACTTGCCATTGATTACAACATCAACATCGACATATTGGAGTTCATGAGGCCGCTGTAGACTGAGCTTGGATTGAGGTCCCAGGTCATTTCGCCGAGAAAACGAGAAGATGTCACGAGTGAGATTAAACTTAGGAAAGGAGATGGCATTTATCCCAACGTCGTGAATAAGAATAAGATAGGAAGAGCAGGCATGCATCAAATGCGCTCTGCAGATGAAGAATGCACAGTGAATTGACAGAATGCCTTGTTCTGGAATACCTCTTTGCAAGTGAATCAGATTCGACGGCTTGTTATTAAATAGGTCTTGGACAGCTTTCCTTTCTTAAGCATAGTGGCATTTCAAATCAAAGAGAAGAAAGAGATATCCTTTCAAACGGCAGGCTGCTTTCTTCGACCTCGAGCCATCGCGCTCTTTAGGACCTGAAGAAGGGAAATTCCACCTGCGAGTAGGGCTTGTGCCCAAGCACTCCTGCCCTAGTTAGAAAATACTATATCTCAGATAAAGGAAAAGAGGGACTGCTTGCTGGTATTAAAGGAATTCTCCTCCCCAAAGACGAGGGACCACTTCTTCATTGAGAAATTCTAGGTTCACCGAAAGGGCTCGAGTATTGTATCGATACAGTTGAAACCCCGTCCTGAAGCAAAGGACCTGCCTTAGTCATCAAATCAAAGGTATGGTTGAGTCGTCCCAGTTTGCGAAGTCTCGCCTCTCCTTGATTAAATTAAAGAGTGGTGGGGCCAGAAGCCGGGGCAAGTAGTAGATAAGCAGGCACTGTGAAAAAGCTGTGTGCATGAGACAAACATATGACACCAACCAAAAGTACTCTTTCGGGATCAGGTTAGTCAAAGGTCAGGAGCTCAATCAAAACTAGCTATAGCTACACTTGTCTCTCAGCCTGCTTGCAATCCTTCCTGTTCGTCCAACAGTTTACTATAAAAATGATTCCAAAACTGTTCCAGAGAACTATCCTTAGTGGGAAGAAAATCGGTTATAACACGGTCTCTACGCAACCTATTCAATCAATACTTATTTCTTTTCTGAAATTCTAGCCGGTATCATATCGAAATCGTCGAATTCTGTTCGGTAAAAGGAAAAAGAAAATGGCACGCTCAGTTTGGACAGATAGGCACTTCGCTTTCTAATTTGCTCGCTAGACCTTAGACTTAAGTTGGCTTCCCCCGTCCCTTTAATGCCGCTTCAGGGTCGCTACGAGCTAGTCTTATGAAGTAAATATTTCTTATAGAAAGAGGCGCTCACTTTCCAGCCAGCCATCTGTTTCCTGTAGCAGATGCATTTTTCACCTTTCTCGCGTCCCTGTGCCCAAAAAAAAGGATGGGCGGCTACCTTATTTAGGTCTTTTTCCATTCGCTGTACATTTGGTTAAGTATTAGGTCAATTGTTTGACTCGACTTAGGAAGGAGGGTAAAAAGAGTCCCCCTTATTTTTAGAAAGAGTTTGATTTGTTTGCTAGGAAAATAAGAGCTCTTGGTTTGGCCGATGCCAATTCGTATGGCAATGCGGACTCAACTCGGGATGAGGATTCCGCTTTGAATAATGCTGCTATGAGCCGAAAGAGCTAGCAACCGTTATAGCTAAGAAAACAACTAAACGAAAAAGAACAAATGATAGGGTTACGCTCGCTGCAAGGGGCGGCGGGCCAGCCAAAGAAGGTAAGTAGGTCTCGGTTAGGACCCTTGATCCGGTTCTTCCATGCGATGATATATGCGTATCGGTACCTTCTTCAGGACCGGTTGCTTTTGGGTTCATACATTTGGAGAAGCCTTATAAGTCCGCCTTACCCTGTGTGATTCAATCTGTCGGCTCATACTTTCCTATTGTCCTGTTGTAGTCGTACTCTTACCTTTTCTTGCCCGAGAAAAGGGATCATTCCGTTTCTACCGAACTAGGAACTATCTATTAGTGCCTCCCTGTACCTAATGTATCTCTCATTTCGTATTAACTCCTCCGCGAGCTTCCTGGTCCGTAGTAGACGAAACCAGATTTAATTGGACTTCTATCGGACTTATAGCATTGCCTGGTGAGCTCGCCGTTGAGGGTGGGCGTTACAGGAGAGCTGCTCGTCTCTTTCCCTGCCCGGTATGGTATGCTTTCACCTTGTTTGCTAATCACACGAAGAGAAACTGTGCTCGCTTTCAGGGAAAACCCCATCCTTCGTTATAAGGGTCGCTCTCGTCCCTATCTTAAGCCGTCTCTATTCGTAATAAGGGAATGGTTTTCACTCAACAATCAAAAGGGTGACTTTGATTCTCCTTATTTCAAGCCAGGGAAATGAAATAAGAGAAGGGTTAGGAAGTTAGTAGCCAGACTGATTAGGACTCCTTTCGAGAACTCAGATTTCTTGCAACTAGCTCTTTCCTACCTTACCTTAAAGAAGCAAGGGGGGTGAAGAGTAGCTTTCCGTTTAGTAGGTCCCAATAGACTGAAATTAGTGCTTCTCCCTGTAGATGCAGAGAATCGTCTGCTAGTGGCATGATACGAATCGTCTGTTTTCGACAGGGTGAAATGAAAGCCTTTCCGTGCCTATCACTGGATGAAGAAAATCGGCAGAGTGAGACCGGTTCACTGAGTCAAGGGTCGGGTATCCAGATATTGATTCACCGACTGGTAGTAAGAGGTAGTAGCTTTCCTTTCGTTGTCTCATTCCCTGTGATTGGTATCTCAGAGTGAGGTCTCTCGAGCCTTTGGACCATGGAAAATGGGTACCCCTATGTGGAGTAAGGTTATTTCATGCCGTCCAGCTAAGCTCAAAGGCTTCCGGGTGGGGAAGAGTTAGTCAGAATAGGAGAAAGAGTTGTCCCCTGATCGCTCATCGTCTTGAACTGAATCAAGCTGAAGCAACAGAAACTTGACCGGCGAGGTTCAATCGACTTTCATTGACCTGATCTCATCAAAATCAGCATTGGACGAACGTCCGGTTGACGGGGGCTAGGTTTGATAAAGAGAAAACTTCCTAAGCTTTTATGGAGGAAAACGAAGACACAGGAGTGAAACTTACAGCACCTTTTGATCAGGTGTTCAGCAAATGCAATTCTTTATCTTTGCATGACGGAGTGGTTGGGATTAACAGCCTTCGTACATCAAATTGTGTATATAAAGATCTCATCTTTCTTTCTTCATTCAAGTAAGATAGTGGATCAATCAAACTCCGTCCAAAGGTCCTCATAGAGGCGGTCACCGGTAGTCTAAGATCAAGTCTTAACTACGAGAAGGGGAGGGGAAGTCCATTTCAACATAGTCAAACCCTAAGAAAACGAGATTTTGTTGGTGTTCGGTGACTGGCCTTTCTCTTACTGTTGTCGAGCAGCTTGACTTCTTTCTCTTCGACTTCTAGAAAAGAATTTATCTCACTCTGGCAAGAAGGAAGAAGACATTGGATCTTATATACGTCACCGGTGTACTTAACTTCAGAAGCGTGGCCCCCTCTGAGGAAGCACTTTCTACTAATCCCAGAGTCCGATATCCCTTCTCAGCTTCGAAGGTGAATGTTTATATATCATATAAATAAGAGATGCCAGCAGCATGACTCAATGAGCCTCTTCTTTTTTTAAAAGCTCAGTCTTTAGTTGCTTTCATAGTCATAGAAAAAGCTTTCTATGGGAAGAATGAGAGGGCTACTGATCACTATTCGAATCTGTTACTGAAGAAGAATAACCTCTTCAAGATTGATCTTGGGTTGGAGTTAGCTAGACTCTGGGAAAAATAGACTTCCTTCTCTATACGTACAGCCTCTCTGTCCTAGACGACGGGGCCTCGAAGAAGTTCTCACCTTACTTATACGATGCCACCAAAAGAAGGAAAGCGCGGAACTCTTAACGAAAGAATGGTTACTGAACAAGAATAGGCCGGCCAAGAGAGAGGGACCCCGCTTAACAGACCTTTGAACGAATAAAAGAAAGGTGGATACCAAGTGAGTTAACCAATGAGTTAAGAGTTCTGGGAGGAAGGAATGGATGCATTGGCAGTCTTCTGATGGGAAAGCTTAGAAGGGATTTGAAACCAAAAGAGATACCCCTACTTTAAAGTAAGTAACCGCTTTTTCAGCTGTAGTGGACCAAAGGTAGGATGCAGCGAGTGACCAGGGAGTCAAGTAAGGAAAGACGAAAGGGTCTCGAAGTAGACCTATGGAATTCTAGCTGTTCCGTAAGGGTAAGGTAAGCTCAAGAACAAGATAAGCGCGATATACGCGCCTTTGCTTTGACGCAATCAATAAGGGCTCGGCTTTCGGGAATCGGGAAAGGATGGTAAGGAGTATTCTGTTCTGCCCTTTTTAGGAACAAATCCATTACTGTCCTAGAACGCATGTCTTGATCCAATGCCGGGTGATTGGCAATGAAAGATCAAACTGTCGAAGAGTGCAATAACCTAAAGCGGTGATAGATATTTATTAATAACCTATGGGCTTTGAAAGGAATTCGATGACACTACCTTCAAGCAGAAGAAGGGAGAACTTGCTCTACTTCTACTCCTACTCTATTAGTATTAGGGCCAGGCCGTATTCTGTTCACCAATCCGCCCCTGATAGACCAACCGTTGCATATGTCGGGCCTGTCTTGGGCTACACATATCACGAGGTAGAGACGCAGGGTGATATTCTGAGGTAGGCCTATTAACCCACCACCCTGACCGGGCTAGGAGCTTTCTTCTGAAGGACTGTTTCATTTCACTCTCTTGATCGGAGATAAGGGTCTCTTTTCCTTTATTGATTTCGGCCTGGTAACGTAGTCCATCCTCTTTACTTGGTATTAGTACTGTCACCTAAGGTACAAGCTCTCCGAGCCGAAAGGTGAGGCAAGTTTACTGAAACTTAAGTAGTGAAAATCAAAAAATTGCTTTCTCTCCGCCACTTGGCTATGTAGTTCTGTGATTCCAAGTCTCATGTAATAGAAATAGAATATAGATATAGATAGAATAGCGGCACAAAACAAACTTAAATAGAAGGGGAAATCGGTCTCTAGAACCAGTGCAATAGACAAAAACAAACCGATTGTCCCTCGAGGAAGCAGGCCTTTCGATCGATCAAGTAATGATAGCCGCAGATAGAAGATAGAGATACCAAGACCAAGGAATTGAATAAAGAGAAAAGGAAGACCTCAGATCTGTTTAATGTCAGGTGTGATGAATTAATCCCACATCGGATATTGGATATATAGAGTCCAATAGATATAGTGAAAAAGACTCATATCCCATGAGTTTGAGCTTTTGGGATAGTTTGGTATTCTGCCTCATTATATGAATTTGGTTTGACACTCTTGTGGTTCCCCAACAAGTGATATCAGAGCTTCAGGTTCGAAACTGTGCAAACTCTTAAGACCAAAATTATCACGATAATGCGACTGAATTGAGTCACATGTTAGTCTCGAATTAGAGTTTGAGTTAAAGTAGGAATCCAAAATTGGATTTAGATTTATATTATTAGGAGTTGTAATTGAGTAAAACTCAGACCCAATAAGAGTATATAAATATATTATAATACATAGGTCTTATGTGTAGCGTAGTATTGAGGTTGAACTAGAGAGGAATAGAGAGAATAGAGAGAAGAGAAAGAGAGAGTATCGGCTTTCGTGTGTGAGTTTTTATAGTGCTTCTCGGTGGTCTCTCTTGGTGGTTTCTCGTGGTATTCTTTTGGAGATTCTCTCTGAAGATGGAGGTGTTGCCGAGGCTTGGAGAAAGAGTTTAGTTGAGTAAGAAAGAGTGAAGTCCTTCTTATAAACTCTTGTAAAAGCCTTTATCTATTGATAGTGGATCTCCCGTTGTCTTATCTTGTTATTTTCTTTATCTTGTATTACTTCTCGTTTCTTGTGTTATTTGAGAATAAGGTGATTCGTGAACCTTTCGCTGTGAATCCCAACAATTGGCATCAGAGCCTAGGAGCAAACAACCAAGATGACAAAGTCCTTACTCAAGGTAGAGAAGTTTGACGGCAAGATAAATTTTGCTTTATGGCAAAAGAAGATGAAGGCGGTTCTTAATTTTCAATGTTTGCAAAAGACGTTAGAGGGAAAAGAAAAGAGGTCGGTCAAGATAAGTAATGAAGATTGGGAGGAGATAGATCAAAAGACATTGAATTTAATTATTCTAAGCCCGACTGATGAGGTTTGGTACAATGTCATTGAGAAAAGACGACGATGGACATCTGGACAAAACTAGAGAAGTTGTACATGTCAAAAAGTCTCATGAACAAGTTCTACCTGAAACAACAGTTGTACGGACTGCGTATGAGTGAAGGTACAACTATATTACATCACCTAAATGCTTTCAATAAGATTATCAATGATTTGCTGAAAGTTGATGTGAAGTTTGAAGAGGACAATAAGGCGCTGATTCTCTTGATGTCTCTTCCTACTTCGTACGATCATATTGTGACCACAATTCTTTATGGTAAAGAAACTCTCAAAATGAAAGATGTGACAACTAGTCTTCTTTCTAATGAGAGAAGGAGAAACTCCAATATTAATATGGAGTTTGGTAAAGGATTGGTGGCTCACGAAAAAAGAAGATTAAGAGAACATGGAGAAGGTAAGCAACGGTCCAAATCAAAATTGAAGGCGAAAGTACAATACTATTCATGTAAGAAGTATGACCACATTAGACGGTATTGCCCTGAACGTGGGAAGATAGAGTCCTCCAACATGACGACGATAATAGCGGATGATACTTTTGAGAATAGTGCGGATAGAGACGTTCTTACAGTATCCGCAGAAATCGGCACTTCTGGTAAGTAGATTTTAGATTCTGGTAGTTCTTATCATATTTGCTCCAGTAAGGATTGATTTACTTCTTATGAGGAGAATAAGAAAAAAAGTACTGTTTGGTTGGGCGATAATTCAGCCTGTGAGATCGCCGATGTGGGAACAGTCAAAATCCAGATGTTTGATGGAGCGATTCGTACTCTTACTGGGGTGAGGCATGTCCCCAAGATGCGAAGGAATTTAATTTCACTTGGTGTACTGGACTCAAAAGCTTGTAATTATTCAGCAAGAGATGGAGTCATGAAGGTAACACGTGATATTAGAATCCTGATGAAAGGTGAGAAGTGCGACAATGTTTATCGATTGATAGGGAACACCATTTCAGATGGAATTCCGATGGCTACAGTAGTGAAGAGGAAGTATGATACTCGGAGTAATTTGATGTCTCCTCAAATTACTTTTACTACAACAGTTACTACACAGATCATCCGAAAAGCTTCCAAAAATACAAAACTATAGGTATGAAAAATAAATTGGAGATTGGCTCAAGTTCGCATCTTGAAATTAGCTGAATAAGCTAATAGCCCAGGGGCAGGGGTTGGATGAGAGATGACGGTTGAAGATTCGTGATGGTGGCATGCCCGATTTCAAGCCAAAGTAGAGATTGTTGAGTTTTAGATGTCTTGAACTCAACACAAATCTTCATGCAAACTTCGTTTAGCTTGAAGTTTCAAATGAGATGTAGTTCACTTCACCTCCTCCTTATCCTTAGCCTCATAATAGAATAGTTTACCACTTCGTACCAACTGAACCCCCCAGGATTGGAAAAACAACAGATCCATTCTGAATAGCCTGTATCGATTCACACCACTAGTGTTCTTTCTGAGTCTGAGCCGGGTCAAGGCAGTCATCAAAACATACAAAAGTGCATAAATCATAAAACGAATTCAAAAAAGAATTTTCTTTCGAAACTCAGTCTACTGACTATTGGGGCTACCTTAACTCTTCTGAAATCGACTATACTATTAGTTTAGTTTGCTGGCGCTTACGGTCGATCCACCATCATTTCTGTAATGTAGTGCGTGTACTCTCTTTCTCCTTCGCTGTCTTGCTTGCCTTTCTTGCTTTAATCCAATAGGACGTTCCCTCCCGCTTTCAGAGAATGTAGTTTACTACAGTGCTTAAGGCTTAAGGAGAGGAGAGATTCCTTATCAAGGACGGGAACCGGTACCCGGTACTTGGACGAATTCCAGATGAGAGATTCGCTAGTGGATAGCTTGAAGAGGCTACACTTTCAAGGCTCGAACTCTTGAACTACTAGAATAGACAGACCTCGTCAACGGTGTTTTCTTATGAGCTTTCTTTCATAATTCATAAGGCTTGGCTCCGGAGGAACTATCCGATACAACAGATGCATTCCCATCTGAACCAAGAGATTCTACCGAAGCTGCTTGCCACGAAACCACATTTCTCAAAGCCGCATCCCCAGCCGAAGATGCAGAAAGAGATACCGGCGGAATCCAACCGAATCAAAATCGAATAA
The DNA here is from genome assembly GCA_005019695.1 of Trichopus zeylanicus subsp. travancoricus. Lineage (NCBI taxonomy): Eukaryota > Viridiplantae > Streptophyta > Magnoliopsida > Dioscoreales > Dioscoreaceae > Trichopus > Trichopus zeylanicus. The sequence goes on from RXID01014728.1 coordinate 245,120, forward strand.
TAAGGAATATTGAACAGAAGCACCCCAATCCCCATACGAATCGGCGGACGCCTAACCAACGGATCCCGTTTCTCTCGAACCAACATATCCCATTCTTTCTCACGAATCTTAAGCCAATAGAATAGGGTTTTTTCTTGTTGTTGGCTTGGCTCGGTTATCATGCTGAACTAGGTCCGTCCATCCCTAAAGAATAAGTCTAATGGGAAGAGGGCTAAGCTCAGGTCGCGTACTTCGGTGACCTCGGGCAAGGTCTGGTCGAGGGTATCAAACACATGCATGGTCAACAAGCGTGGTCATAAGCAGAGCTTAGTCCATGTTTTCGTAGCCATCAGTATATGGAATAAGCTAGTCAGGCAGGTGGAGGACTGGTGGCTCGGTGCTCATGGTGATCGCTTGGCTCACTCATAGGTTATTCTACGTCCGGATTGTAAGGATTTCGAGCTAGCTCCCTATCATGCCTTCCCAGATAAAGATTCATTCAGTCTTTTTCTAGTCAAAAAGTTCCACGCAATCTTTTGATAGTATGTAAGCACCCTACCTCTCCAGTGATTCCAATAAGGCGAAGCTTTGATCAGCAGAACTGGCATCTGTCTACTGGATCGGTAGCAGTGTGAGGGAATACTCCCACCTCAGAAGATGATCGCCCAGAAAGTTTCTTTCGTCGAATTCACCTCTCCCACGCCCTATCTTTACATCAGTGGATGGTGTAGACATGATTTGACGAAAGGATCGAGATTCGGAAGAAAGAGAATAAACAGAATCCACAGAGTCGACTGATGCCTCTATACTATTGAGTTGAGAGAAAGATAAGATTGGACTCTTTTCAAGTCCTGCGGGCCCGACAACCTTAAGGCTTCTCTCCTCCAGGATGCAAGGAATTGCTGCTTCCACAGTCGTCTCCACTCGGTCAAATGCATTGTCTATGCGGGTTTCTTCTCATTGGATGCTAGAGAAGGCCGCCGGTTTCATCCTTTTAGCTCCGAGGGGAACTCAGAAGAAAGAGGGAACAACTTAACCCACCCAGTCCTTCCTAAAGGCTGGAGGGCAGGCAAAGAAAACTCACTTGAAGAGCTACCAGGGGGTAGTCAGCTTATTAACTGGAAAAAACCAACTCAATTTGTCAAGTGAGGATTAACCCCATAAATCCAAGTCGGGGAGACTTCAACAAGAATACTGGTTGGTTTCTTCCGTAGGTAGGTGAGTCGTGGGTCCAAGACATAGAGACAGACGGACAGGCTATTTGATCAGTATTTCCCCATGTAAACGTGTAAAGTAAAGAAAGAGCGCCTGAATCCATCTTATAGAAGGCCCTCTTGCTTTTCTTTTTAAGTAAAGGTGTTGAGACCCCAACCCGTCAGTCAATCTGCTGGAAGCAAAGCATTGGTAGAAGAAAACTTTAACAGCGATACTCTTCTCCTGTCACTGATACTCCTGTAACGCACTAGCGCATGCAGCGAAAAAGAAACCTCTAGTTGAGAAGTTAACTGCTTTCCTGACCTATTGCTGCAATGTTTTCTTGAAACTTGATAGAGCACATGAGCAGAGTAGGTAACGAGTAGCTGCTCTTTCAAGCACTAGCCCTTCTTTCTAGCCGTTCAAGCAAGGCAATTGGTAGGCGGCATAGTGATAGGTTTAAAGATGAATAAGCAGGTGGGGGGTGACTAATGAGCCCTCCCTGATAAAGTTTCCAGAGGGAATCCCCGGAGTACATACCCTTTTTGGTGTGAAGCTGCCTGCCTTTAGCAATACAGCTTGTTTTCGGCACCTATGAGTCTGATTGCTTTATCAATCGCCTTATCTTATTTATTTATTCTTTTGAACCTGACTGTCAAGCTAAATGTTTTCATTTTTGCACGTCGAAAGTAGAGCAGCTGAGCTTCCTTTGTATCAGACAAGGAAATTCCCCTTCCGGTGTTGATACTTTGAAAGAAAGAGTCCCAGATTGGTTAGCTACTTTAGAACCTCAGCTTTGAGGAACTCCAGTCGTGTGATTTCCCCTATCTGGATCTCTTTTTTGAAAGGTTACTTCAAGCGATGTTACCGCCTCTCCTTATTCGAGAAGAAATTGACAAAAAAGTATCGAGTATGCGCTCAATCAGAGATTCCTTTCTCTGGTAAGAGACCTAAAGTTTAGCAAGCCGGCAACCTGCAGGTAGGTAGATAGTGAAGTTTCTGGAGGTAGTGAATCTACTTCGTCCACATTGAGCTCCCCTCCGAGCCCATCTTCCAGTTGGAAAGAGCGAGAGTGCGTGGGATCGTGTGATCTATTCTCATAAATACAATCTCCGACCGGTCAGCAGGAAGGTGTAACCGCGACGTCTTCCTAAAAGCATAAAGTGAGAGGCATAAGCTTTCCCTTTCGGAGAGCTTTATAGCATTTCTTTTTTCTCGAGTAAGGAGAGGTGGGAAGAGTAGTTGAGCTTGAAGACTAAGAATGACATCCAAGGGTGAAGAAAAGGAATGCTACTGAGACCAGAGGGAACCTATCCTATCAACTTCGAATTCTATGATTCCCAGTTCGTTTGTCAGCTTTTCTCGTTTTGAACTCCACCTTTGGGTTTGAGGAAGGGTTGAAAGTCTAGCGAACCTTTTCCGACTATTCTTCTTGGTTGCGACCGACCCCTCGATGAGTCTTTACTTATCCGAAAATGCGCTATATCCAATTCTTTTATATACCCACATGGGATCCTCCCTGAAACTCATGCGTACCATAGTGGCTTAGACGACGCCACACTTTCTTAATAAGCTTTCTAGCTGCCATATTGGGAACCCTGAAGTTACCTAACTCTCCCAAGGCCTGCCAATAAGAGAAGTGCTTACCCACTGGAAGACAAGAAGAGCTAGCATCTCTCTTTCCTAAGGCATAAGGCAAAAGCAGAGGAAGCAGTTAGTCCAGCGGAGGAATCAATAGATCTAGTTGGTTTAGAGCATACAGAGTTGGTTTTAGTTGCTCCAGACGAGATTGGTCCAGGCAAAGATGCCAAAGGCTAAAGAAAGGCAAAAGGCTCAGCTCAGGCACTACTGATGGGCTCAGGTCTGGTTCAAAAGGCAAGGGGCGCTGCGGCTAGGCATAGGTTTCAAACCAAAGAAGGCAAGGTGCTTCTTGGAAGCGGTTCTCGGGCCTGGCTTTCAATCGAATTCCGTTCAAACGCAGGTCCGGTACGCTATCAAGAAGTGGTGACTGGTGCCCCCCTTTCATTACCCACTCTTTCCAATCCTAGCTGTACCGTGCGAGGTGCTTGGCAGAAGTCGAGTTCGAGGCAGTAGCACAAACAAGAACCATAACCAGAACCCGAGGGTGTTGGCTTCTTTCAAGTTGAAGGGCGCTCGGGATGGGTTCATCAAGTACGTAGATATCAAGAGAACTAGAGCGTGGTTTGTTTGGAAAACAAGCTTCCTCGGAACGGAACTACAAATCAAGGTTTTATGGCACGGTTTCAGTTTCGATTTCGGGACCAGTGAAACTGATACGTTTCAGCCGTTTCAGCCATTTCGGTTTGAGTTTTGGCCATTTTAGTTTCGGCCGAAAGTTTTTTTAAATTATTGATTAGGTGTTGACCAGAGTTTAACTATATTTTGACTGTACTTTGATTTCAAATTAAAAATACGATAAAATATTAGAAAAAATTTGAAAAATTAGAAATTAATTTATACTTAATTTTACCATAATATTAAATATTATTTAATTTAATTAAAATTAATTTTGATAGTTAGTCACTAATATAGTCTATTTTTAATATATATTAGTGTATTAACAAAACATATAAAAAATAATATGAATATGATTAAAATTTAAAAATTAACATAAACACATTTAACTTTTCATTAAAATGTATTTCAAACATACATAATTTATAAATTCTAAGATAATACAACTAATCATTATAATCATCATCAGTTGAGTTTGGAACATCTGGGTGTGGAATTACAAATTCAGTACTTGGATGATCCGAACGACCATTTGTAAGCATACGAGCCAGAACAACTAGCTCTAGGCGATCTCGTGACAGCGGTTCTGAAGTATAACTATACATGGAAGGTCCAAAATGAAAATGATAACCATATTGATTGACAACACATAGTAAAAGTGGTCCAATAACCTATGAGAAATAAATATCACACTGTGCGAAGTGTTCAGGGAAAATTGCGGCAAGACGCTGATTGATAGCATTAAGTGAACCTTGTTGAGGGGCACGATAAATTTGATCATGGACTCTTCCACGGTTTTGTAATGTCTGCTCAATTAAGGTTTGTCCAAGTAGATCATAGGTCGAAAATGGAATCATTCTACCCTTGATTCCCGGGAAAAAAACAAAGCAACGGTACTAATTCACAGTGATTATATTCGTGATTAACTAAATAAAACATAATTAACTAAATAAAACGTGATTAACTAAATAAAATAAACCAGCACAGTAAACCCTAAACTGAGTGTGGGGGGAAGGGCTTAGACGAGACCTAGCATCTCTCAGCTCAGATTCGGCATATCCAGTCTTAGCAAGACTGTTTTCGAGGGTTGTTAAGGAACTTCTTGCCAGAATGTACCTAAATCAGTAGTGATTTCGATCTCTTAAGGTAAGGTGCTTATACTTAGGTCGATGTCTACGCATATAGGGCATATAGCAGCTTCGATCTTATCTCAGTAATGTCATCCATGTAGCTACGATCTTTCTTCTCCTTAGGTCTGATGCTCGATCTCTTTCTTTTCCCTGAAAGGATCAATGCAAGTCGTAGTCCCAGTTTTTTTTCTCCTTCGATAGAGTTGGAGTTAGATGTGGATAAACCATGGTTTTACGTTTCGGCCGAAACTCTATTTTGGGTTTCGGTTAGTGTTTACTGTTCATTACTGTTCATCTTCACCAACAAGCGTGGGCGGGAGCGCGTGCGGGCTCGAGCGCACGGGCGGGAGCTCGCCGGGCTTGCGCTCGCGGGCAGGCGGGAGCTCGCCGAGCTTGAGCGCAGGCGGGAGTTTGCCGGGCTTGCGCATGTGGGGGAGAGCTCACCGGGCTCGCGCGCGCATGAGCTCGCCTGCCAGGGGAGAGGGGGGAGGAGGAGGAGGAGGAGGAGGAGGAGGAGGAGGAGGAGGAGGAGGGGGGGAGGGGGGGAGGGGGGGGGGGGGGAGGGGGGGGGGGGGGGGGGGGGGAGCTCGCGCCAGCTTCGTGTCCGAGCCCAAGGGCCCTGCACACTCGCTTGTCTGACGCCGCTCCCTCGCCTATCTCGCGCTCTCACCGACCTGACTCGTACTCTCGTATGTTGAGGTTGGTCTTACACTGGAGCCAGCGCTATCGCTAATTTGATTTCGACGTCCTTATCGGTTTCTGTCAGATACTATTCACGTACATAATATTATTTACGTAATTATTCATTATTTAAAATTTTTTTTAAACATATTATAATTTTTTAATTTGAAGTTAAAAAATAATTGAAATAAAGTTAAATTTTAGTCAAAATATAATTAATAAAAAAAATATTTTGGTTGAAACTGAAATGAAAATGATTTTGATCGAAACACGTTGATTTTTTTGTTCACGTGCATGTGTGAATGGTCGTTCCACCGAAAGTAAAGGTAAAAAAAATTTATGTGGGTCTTACCCCCATGTGAATCGCTGTCACGAGATTGTGCAGAGCTAGTTATTCTCGTTTGTCTATAAATGTTCATCTGGATCGTTTAGGTACTGAATTAATAATTCCACATCCAGATGTTTTAAACTCAACTGATGATAATGATGATTAATTGTACTACATTATATTTAATAAATTATGTATATATAAATTATATTTTAATAATAAGTTAAATTTACTTATGTTAATTTTTATTTTTTTAATTATATTCATATTATTTCTCATATATTATTTCCAAATTCAACTGATGATGATCATGATAATTAGTTGTATTATCTTAGAATTTATAAATTATGTATGTGTGAAATATATTTTAATGAAAAGTTAAATGTGCTTATGTTAATTTTTAACTTTTAATCATATTCATATTATTTCTTATATGTTTTTTTAATACACTAATATATATTAAAAGTAGACTATATCAGTGATTAACTATCAAAATTAATTTTAATTAATTAAAATAATATTTAATATTATGATAAAATTAAGTATAAATTTATTTCTAATTTTTCAAATTTTTGCAAATTTTTTTTAATATTTTATCGTATTTTTAATTTGAAGTCAAAGTACAATCAAAATATAGTCAAACTTTGGTCAATACCCAATTAATAATTTAAAAAAATTCTTTCGATCGAAACTGAAACCGAATCGACCGAAACGCCGAAACATATCGATTTCGCTGGGTCCCGAAATCAAAATTGAAATCGCACCATAAAACCTTGGGATAAACTCCTCTACTAGCTTCACTCCAAGAAAGGTGCTCATCTCTCGAGGGCTTCTCTGCTCCTCCCCGCACTCATTACCGGTGAAGTTATTAAAGAAAGAGTGAAACTCCGAGAGGATAGTCTTCATTTAACCCCTACCCAAAACTCAGAAGAGTGACTTGTTTAAGAAGCTTTCGTTCTTATTCGAAAGGATTTGGATCAATTCAGTTACACAAGCTGATAGATCTGGTCTATACTGGCTGATCCGCAGTGGATTATAAGGTATGTGAGTCTCATTGAATTGTTTCAACATGTATCCCAATTCAAGACATCGTGACATTCAATTCATTTGCCAGTCATTCTGATTGATCAAACGTACCTTGCCTTGAAGAAAGAACCTGGTGCCCTTTTAGCTTAGCTCCAATTTCCAAAAAAAGAGGATGCAAGACACCTCCTTCACTCATAGTCTGAGCTTACTAGGGATACGTCAATGATTGATAGTAAGATTGAAACAAAGAAGGAATCAGGAAACCATAAGGAGGAGGATGTTTTTTTACTTTTGCGGGAAATGAATGACACGCTTCAGGCGAGGCATCCCAATCCGTATCAGAAAGAAGGTCTTTGGCCCGGCAATGAGATTAATCACGCAGCTTTCACTATATAAGATACCTAAGCTGGAGCTTGAAACTAAACCAGAAAGTGGGAAGAGGAGCCCCGGATCCAGATACGAAATAAAGGTTGCAATTCTCCAGTTAGAAGATAGGCCGGTCAAACAAAAACAATACGCGCATGGTTTCGCGATAGTTAAACTTCCAATACCAATACCCCCTAAAGGTAAGGGGCCAAAGGGGCTTCCGCGACACCCCGTGCTAGGGGTGAGCAAAACCGGTTAACCGGACCGGTTTTGCTCATTTGAAAACCGGAACCGGATTCCGGTTCTCAAAAAATTGAGAACCGGAACCGTACCGGTTTGGATGAAGAACCGGTTTTTCGGTTCCGGTTCTAAACCGGTTCTAAAACCGGTTAACCGGATCTCCGGCGACGCGACGACCGGCGAGGGCGAGGCGGCGTCGCTGTGAACGCGGGGGCGAGCGCAAAGGCGAGGCGGCGTCGCTGCGAGCTCGGGGGTGAGGGCGAGGCCGAGGGCGAGGCGGCGTCGGCGCGTTGCTGCGAGCTCGGGGGCGAGGCGAGGGCGAGGGCGAGGTCGAGGCCGAGGCGGCGGCGTCGGCTTCGGCGCGTTGCTGCGAGCGTAGGGTGGAGGCGAGGGCGAGGCCGAGACGGCGGCAGCGGCGCGTTGCTGCGAGCGCAGGGGCGAGGCGAGGGCGAGGCGAGGCCAAGGCGCGGAGGCGGCGCAAGGGTTAGGGTTAGGGTTTTATATATAAAGAGGAAAACCGGTACGGTTCCGGTTAACCGGTTTTTCAGAGAACGAATAACCGGAACCGGAACCGGAAAACCGGTTCTGTGAAATTTCAGAACCGGAACCGTACCGGTTTGCACTGATAACCGGTTTTTCGGTACAGTTCTAACCGGTACGGTTCGGTTAACCGGTTTTCCGGTTTTTTTTGCTCACCCCTACCCGGTGCTACTAGAGATAGAATGCCCTACTAAACAGCTGCCATCCACCAAGACTCGCCCACATATCTCATGGGGGGCCATAGGAAGGGAAGATTCAGATCTTAGCCTAATTGGTATTGTCAAACCCTTGATGATATCCATTTCCCGCCCACCCCCCTCAAGAGGAATATCCATTTCAATTCACCTGATGCGGACTCGTATGCTTCGTAGTCACAACCTTCCTTTCTGATCTTCTGTATGCTTGGGTGAATGCCATAAGCGGATTTCTCCTTTCCTTTACCTTTATCTTTATGGTATGTAAAAAGAAAGGGCCTTTGCCCAGGTTCGGGGATTACAAATACCATCCTCGCTTCCCCCAACCGGCCCGGCTCCTATTGACTCAGCTACACAATGAATCCTTGTTCTCGAATCAGCAGCTATCGAATAGCCTTTTATGAATGGTAGCACATATCCGTCGGATTAGACTAACAGGACAGAGAGTAGGGAATCCTTTTAGTGAACTATTAGGGTACCAAGCAGTGCGCAATCAGTCCAGTACATTAGTCTTAGATCCTTGAGCGAGAGCGGAGCCCTTCCGCGCGGGACTCCCGGATCTTCTTTTTAGTAAACCTGCTACATCTCCTTACTTTAAATAGAAAGATATTTCTGGACAAATCAAATGAACTACAGGAGTTGCCTAAGACGGGTTCTCTTCCTCAACCGCACGCACCACCTGGGGAGAATCGGTTGCCATCACAACATAATCAGCGGGAGTCATGTATTCTCCTATTTGAGACACTTGAAGCAGATTCTGTAACAACAGATTCGAGCACAACTTATTCTGTAATAACCTATTCTTAGAAATTTATGGCATCGGATCGGTCTTGATTCGTCTAGGTCCTGCCTTGGTCTCGTTGTTTGGTGCCTAGCCTTGCTAGCGGTTTTCCTCGGGGCATAGCTCGAATCGTCGTTTGACACCCTACATGCAGCTATTTTTGATCTCTTATATTGTGCTTATCTCATAAGAAAAAGATGACATTAAGAAGGCCTTACTTGACCGAACAGCCAAAAATTCAGTTATTTTAACTACATTGAATGTCGGTCAAGATTCGAAAGTCTTTGGAAAGCCCCCTCCGAAGAGGGACAGTAGGTATAATAGTGCTCCTTGTAATACATGCGTTAAGCTCGTAGGTTCAGGGATTGATTTGATCGGAATTCTTTAACTATCGAGTTAGAGATCGGAGCGCAGTATTGTCGCGCCGAGGTGAGCAGACCGGGGGTCGGGGATACGAACCGTTCAGCAACCAATCAGTGTATGGCGCGCCGGGCCGTAGGTTCCCCCCCTGAGGTTTTTATTCCTCCTTCTGCCTAGCCTAGGTTCAATGTTGATCGAAAACGGATCCCCCCTCCATTATATGATTAAAGCAAACTTCCATCACCGGATACAGGAAAGAAAAAGCGCTTATAGCCGCTTACTTACATTTACTTCATTTCCTCCCAAATCTAGTGGGAGGGGGTCGATCCGGAGACATTACATGCTGGAAAACTGATCTATTCAATCCGCCTTGATTGAAAGTCAAACCACTCCCCTATAGGCAAAGACTTTGTTTCGAGAGTCGCCCCAGACATTTGTCGGAGAACCTTACCTTATATAAGTAGATTCAGACGACCGTAGACAGATCAATAAAAAAGAATGTGAGAGGTATGATGACATCCGCCCCAACTTTACCAAGGGATTCCATTCCTCCTCTCCCGAGTGCCTGAACGCGCTATTTAACCTCTCAGGTAGTTCAAATGGCATTCCGCTACTGACCTAATAGGCCTAAGGACTTTTATCCATCAGACATGAATGAAAGGGGATGACACCACTCTAATGATTGGAAAAATCCTTAATATCATAAAGGAAAGGTCTTTTTTCTTAAAAGCTTCAGTAATAGCAAAAGCAGCCTATCTGTAATGGCCATACTCCTTACTCAAGCAAAGCAGTATGCAACCGCATAGAGGAAGTCATAGAGGAAGTTAAGCCAATCCCTCTATTTTTATCTTGAAAGATCGGAAAATAGAACATGTTCTACCCGTTCCTTCGATTGCTTTCATTTTTGGCATGGAGCCCTCTCTTCCAATGCTGAGACGCCTCTATAATAATAAAATAAATGTGAAGCAAGCTATGGCTATGCTGCCTATTGGTCACTTCTCCTTTTTCCATTCAAAACAAGAGAAGGAAAGTAACGAAATTCACTTTGACCCTCTGATCTTCTTCTTGTGGACAGTGCGATGACAGTTTGTAAGGTCCTTCTCATGCACCGGTACCGGCCTTTTGGCCCGATCAGGCTTCTTCTTCTTAATAAGGTCGAGCTGCTAGCGATGCTTGCCCTAAAGAATGGGAGACCTAATGCTTTGAGAATGCTTTGTGATTGGACCACTGCTTGGTATTAGACTATAAGGTTTGTACAAATGCTTAGACTAGCAGTAGGAAAAACCCTTATGAGGACTATTCGAAATCACCTTTTTGAGTTCTTGTCGAATTAACCCTTTTTTTGTGAATCTTGGGATCCGCCTTTCCTCGAAGACTATCTTCTTCTTATCGGGATAGCCGTTTTGTTTTGCTTGCTTTCTTGGGACTAGCCTTTCAGACTAGCCATTTTCTCATCGCATCAAGAGGGCTGCGACGCTCGATTTCGTTCTTTCTGCTTTTCGAATCAAGAAGTCTAATTTGAAGTATATGCAGGTCGACTTTACAGACGCTGTGTCGCTCTCACATTGTTGTGTGTCCGAGATCGGGGAACCGAGTTCGTTTGAAGACGCAACCTTATCTTGCAGGTGACGAGCTTCAGGGGCTAAAGTCATTTCATATATGATCAATGGGGAGCAAACGGGATTAATTGGGTTGGTGTTCCCCTCATGACGTTTAGGGTTCGATTCCCGTAAGGGATACCAGAATGCAGTAGCTGGAGCCAAGGGACTGGAACTCTCTGTTGGTATTCTAGTACAATGTCACGAACTGGACTCGAACCAGTCTGTATTTCAACCGTAGCTTGATCGTGACGAAGGTTACCCGGTTCAAGATAACGTCCTCTACACGTCGACCCTACATTCGGGGGCGGCGGCTTTTCCTTAAGCTGAATGCCTCTTCAATCGATCGAATAAGGTCACGTACGCCGGCTTAATTAACATGCCATCAAATTCATTATTGAAAGCCGACGGACTCCATTCCACTATCGTTATGTTGCGTAGTAAGGAAATAATACGAATATACGCAAGAAAGACTAGAGGTCATAAACCGGCAGATAGGGACAGAGGTCAGAATTCCTGCAGTCAAGGAGGACTCTGATGCCACATCTTCACTTGCCTGAAAGCGGAAAGCATCCATTTCTTTGACATCGAATCTGATCCCAGCTCCAGAAGGCGCATCTGTGGACATTAAAAGGAAGAGTTTCGCTGCCATCCTCATTTTCGATAGCATCCGAGTCTCATTGATCCGATCGGAAAGGCATAAGTCCCACATCGGATGATGGTCCATCTGCAGCGTCCGAAAGTGCCACATCTGAGAACATGAATGTGCAGCAGATTATCCGGGGGCTACTCCTACTGCAACTCCTTCCTGACGCATCTCCGGTATCGGCATCGGCAGCATGAATAGCTGAGCTGATTTTCTCACTCTCACTTGCAGCCTAGTCTGTAACAAGAACCATGGCATTCCATGCTTCCTGTACTCCTCCTGTAACGCAAAGAGCCAAAGATCGTAGCGTGTCGTATATATACATATGACGAAGCAGTCTTCTCTGTCTTATCCCCCCCTTTATACTATAAGGTAAGGAGACGGAAAGTGACATAAAGGAGCGAACGAGTGGAAAGAATCGATAAAAGATACCACGGAGCGTGAGAATACCTCACCGAATCGTTAGCATGTATATGTTTATTGCCTTCTTCTTTCTTCGAAATTCGTACCGCAATCTTCCTACTGCGCGCACGTTGGCCTTCGCCCTTGCTTGCTTTTTCCCTTACTACTTGGATTCGACCCGAGCGAACGAACCCCCCTTCCCATAAGCCGTGGTACCGATTTCCCTCATACGCTTTATTTTACCGACGATATTCTCTCCCCAGCTAATGAGCGATAGAATACCGAACTAAGATAAGAGTGCAAGAGAAGTCAAGTGAATACCGGTGTACCGTACTTATTCCACCGATGCGAGCTCGCCCAAACGTTGGGTTACGTGGGAGGGAGGCAACCAACGGAGCTAACCTTGCTGTTTGCTCGAAGGATGGAAGAAGTCAACTACTGCTACGCAAACTCTATCTTCTTATGATCATTTACCGAGCAATTCTATTGACCGATCGTTCTGTAGGTAAGTATTTCCCGTCAAGCATATTCGCAAGGGACCTGACGAAGTATAGCTATCCCGGTAGTGGGATTGAGCACTTCAAGCAAGATCGAACCGGTAACGTCATACCGAACCACGTAGCTGACGCCTCACCTGCCTTTTCGTTAGCACTACTACTCTCACCAACGTGATCTCTTCTCTCCCTCGCTGTAGTACCCGAAGAAGATTCAGATGTATTAGTAGTAGCAGACTCAAGTCCTTTTACTACTGTTTTGGGAAATCGATAGCGCTTACTAGCTTACGTTTTACTATATTCTATTCTTTCTTTGACGCATAAAAGAACGGGATTTCGCACTTCAAGCAACATCTTTCCGTTTGAGAATACCGAACTGAAGAGTGCAATTGAACCTATCCATACCGATGAAATGCAATGAGATACCTTTCCTTCTCATACCGGTACCGTACTTTACTTTACTTATTCCACCTATTCGTATTGTACCAAAGTAGCATGGTAGGAAGACAACGAATACCGAGTTGCGGCACTACCAGGTAGAATCTCCAACCGATATGTTACTAAGACCTCTACAGAAAGCAACTAGCACTCCGGAGCCGTGGGACAGCTTGAACAAAGATATTCTCATTTCCCGAGATTCTTTATTCGAGACCACTACGCTTTCCCATCCCGGTACCGTACGTCTTAAACAGCTCCTTCTGGGAACTCAAATCGCTCCAATCAATTCCATTCTCGTTAGAGCGAACAAAGACCCGAACTCATACCTTGCAATTGAACCTACCGATACCGAGCTCACAAGAAAGAGCTGTATGAAAGTTATTTACCGCTTTGGGAAAGAAGCATATACCGATGTGGCATTCCCCCCTATTCTCCGTTTTCCTACCCTTGCTTTTGCGTTAGAGACAGAATTGGCTTATGAGTTCGCTGTAGTTAGAGCTACTCCGCAAACACTCGCTTTGTATTCGCTATCGAGCTACAGAGCGAAGGCACGGAGTCGATGTCTTCAACCGAGTAACTGACCTAACCAACCAATTTGGGTACCCTCGCTACAACTGACTAACTCTTGCGAACAAACTCCCTTGCTTCTTTCAGTAAGCTAACTGAGCGTCGCTTTAGATTTGCGTTCCCGAGCTACAACTCTTTTAGAAATCCTGTCCCGAGCGCGAAAGCCCTTGCTTCTACCCTTGTCCCGAGCGTCATCTCTTTACTACGTCATTTCTTTTACGAGTACGAGCGAAGAACGAAAGGTAAGCAGCACTCAATTATTCGACTTGGTCGGTACCGCTTCTATTTGATCGAACTATTCGCTCGTTCCCTCGGTATCGAATTTCTAAGAGAGAAGAGGTTACATACAATATTTTCTAATCCGTCAACCGAGATAGACAACGAAAGCACTTTCCTTTTCATCAAAAACTTGCATGTGTTAAGCATATGGCTTCTTCCCAACTAGCCCTAGCCGGATTCTTCTTGTCTGGTACCGGGATATCTACTACGATATTCTTCAATCCGCTTTGCCAAGGAGTGCAACACCGTACGATACCGATGCTTGTTCTCTCTCGAGCGATAGAATACCGAACCATAGAGTTGAACCTACCTATTGGTTGTCGAATACCGAGCGAACAGGTTCCCGTTATCTATACGGCTTTCTAACGGCGACAGTTGCTCATATGCTTTTACCGGGGCTAAGCAACTCTCTTTGGGAAATCCAGTCTTTTTCCTGGAGCGGAGTGTAGCAAGAATCCCCAACCCGCTCCGTCGACCGATAATCACCTTCCCGTAGAAAGTCTTGGAGTTATCAATTCCAAGCTGTTAGCACTACGGACCGATTTCCCTCGTACTAGAACGAATACCGTGAAAGTGCAATTTCACCTTTCAGTTCTTCTTCCCTTAAAACCGGGCTTCTTTCATCCCCATCCGCCCGGCCAATCTGCACTCTATCCGTATCGCAAGAACTCATTTCTTTCATTTAGTACCATACGGGAATAAACTATTTACGCTCGGAAGAGAATCTCTTTCGGTGGTTTACTCCCAACATGTGATCCCACTACACCTGGTCAACGGACCGATGTCGGGGAGGTATCGTACTATGGAGTGCTACTATTGCTTTCGTCGCGAAGTATGAGGGATGGCATGCAATTCGGAAACTGGTAGAGAAAGTATACAGTACTATCCGTATAGAGTGCGTAAAGAAGTGAAGTCATCGGAATTCTCAAATGCAAATCGCTCAATTGCTATATGCTTAACACTTATCCTTTCAATTGAGGTATCAGGAACGTACAGAGAAAAAGCAATCCCATCTCGTTAGTTAACCAACCCATCTCGTTCTGCTTCGCTCGAGCAATAGACGCCGGTCCAACTCGTCGGTTAGGTAAAAGAAAGAAATAATAGGTTGGGTTCAGTACAGGTAGGGAAGGAATGAAAGAAATGAAATAAAGAGAATTGAACGAAAAATGAAGTTAGAGACATGGGTATGAGTTCGCTCGGTAGTCCCATGCGTGTGCTTCCGGAGTTGGAGTGATCGTAGAACCGAAACGACCTTTCGCTCTATGCTTAACACATGCGAGTTGGAATTAAGGTCGACTCCACTACAATACGAATCGGGAAAGAATAGAGAAGAAATAAGGTATTCTAACACTCGTTATCCGGATATCAGTTCTTTTCTGCTTGGGACTCTGGGTACGCTACGTTTGAACGAGTACTGTGCTTGGAGTTTTTCGTTCGCCACTGCTTTCTTTTGAGGTCAACTCCATGCTAACGACTTTAAACCAACCCGGTCTCATAGGTGGAATAAACGAAGAGGTTGGATATGGGTTCAATCGGTCCCACTAAGCCTGTTCTGGACTTCCTTCCCTAACGAAAAGTACGGGGTATCAAATCGAAAAGCGAGTTGGAATACCCTCTTTGAGAAGAAAGCATCCGTCCCACTCCGCCCAACTAATACGCAGCATATGGAAGAGCCACGAAGAGGGCAATAGACGGAATAGACTACTACGTTCTAACTGCTTCCCATTGATTTGGAGGTCGACTACATGGGTTCATTGGATGAAGACGGCTGTGCAGGGCAAGAGGGTGCGCGTACAAGTCGTGAATGCATCGTCCTACTATCTATGTATACAAAGAAAGCGTAGTGAGCTCGGTAGGAGAAATACCATCCCATGCTCCTTTTCTATATGCTTAACACATGCGAGTTGGAATTTCTTTGGTTCGACTACACGGTAAAGACGAAGAAGAATATCCAAAGTAACGGAGTGAAGCGGGGAAGGAAAGGAAAAAGACCCAAAGCGGAAAGGAGAATTGAGAAGTTCAATCGGTCCCACTATACGGCCCAACTCGCATCTTCCTACCCCGCATCAAAGCTACCCCGCTACGAAGCTACAATACTTGACGGAGGAATACCATTCCAAGTACTTTCGTTGGGCTGTATTAAAGTCAACCTTTCTTCGCAAAGGCCAGGAGTAGTGCTTTCCAATTCCATTCGGTTGGGTAGGAGTTCTAGTTCGCAGCGGGAGACTCCTACGTGCTAACAGCTTGGAATTGGGGTAAAAGGAAGGCTAAAGACTCGTTGGTTGTGTAATCGTTCGCTAGGGAAAGAAGAGGGCAAAGTTCGCTTCCTACCCCGCATCAAGTAGAAGAGTTGGAATACCGGTTGGAAGCTGTCCCACGTGCGTTCGATTCGGTTGGGTATGGCTCCGTGGTATCTTTTCTTGGAGCTCGGAAAGAAGAGTCCCAAGACCGGGCAAACGAAGTTCTTAGAGGAAGGGCCAAGCAAGAGGGAAGGAAGGAATTGCGAAGAAAGAGAGACTCTGGGTACGCGAGGGAGAGAAGAGAGATGATTCGGTATCTCATTGAATTTGAAAGGTATGGATAGGTTCAATTGCAAGAAAACAGTATTCCAGCTGCAAGGGATAGAGCAGTCACGCATTCGAGGAAGGAACGCTATAGGCTTGAGCGCAGTAGTTTGATTTCGGATGATAGAATATCGAAAGAAAGTTTAGAGTTCGCCTAAGGGTGGGAGACGTATCGGTGGGAGAAAAAGCCAGATGGTGATGGTGGAATACCTGAAAAGAGACCGGTTCGAAGAGGTCCTAGGTCCTATGCCGTATACAGTAGTGCGTTCGAAGTGGAATACCGGTTGGAAAGTGCAAATAGCACTCAAAGAAATGGAAAGGTATCTCATATCTTTTCTGGTCGTAGGAACGGTAAAAGAAAGGTATCGAATATCGAATCTAGTCTCCTCCACTTTCAAGACTGACTTCCCCTGCACTACCGGCTAAGCAAAAGCGGAATGCTACAATAGAAGGAGAAAGACGAAAAGCTTTAACAAGGATTGAAGTGACTCACTACCCGGTCTGACTTTAAAGGCGATCGGAGTGAGACTTACAACCTACTGCCTATGAATGAGATATGAATAGACTACAGCCTGCTTGGAAGGAAATAGAAATAGATTCTCTCCTTTCCTTGCGAGCAGGGTCAAGAAAGAAGTCGTAGGCAGAGATGACTAAGTGAAGAAGTCCCTACCAAGATTTTCGGTTTCGATTTCGGTTTCGGTTTCGGGACCGGCCGAAACCGATACGTTTCGGCCGTTTCGGCCGTTTCGGTTTCAGTTTCGGCCGTTTCGGTTTCGGCTGAAAGAATTTTTTAAATTATTAATTGGGCGTTGACCAGAGTTTGACTATACTTTGACTGTACTTTGACTTCAAATTAAAAATACGATAAAATATTAGAAAAAATTTGAAAAAATTTAGAAAATTATGAATGAATTTATATTTAATTTTACAATAATTTTAAATAATATTTAAGCTAATTAAAATTAATTTTGATAGTTAGTCACTGATATTGTCTAGTTTTAATATATATTAGTGTATTAAAAAAACATACAAGAAATAATATGAATATGATTAAAATTTAAAAATTAACATAAGTAAATTTAACTTTTCATTAAAATGTATTTCACACATACATAATTTATAAAGTCTAAGATAATACAACAATCATCATAGTCATCGTCGGTTGAGTTTGGAACATCTGGGTGTGAAATTACAAATTCAGTACCTGGATGATCCGGACGAGCATTTGTAGGCATACGAGCCAGAACAACTAGCTCAGCGCGATCTCCTGGCAATGGTTCTGAAGTATAACCATACATCGAAGGTCCAAAATGAAAATGATAACCATATTGATTGACAACACATAGTAAAAGTGGTCCAATAACCCATGAAAAATAAATATCACACTGTGCGAAGTGCTCAGGGGAAATTGCAGCAAGACGCTGATTGATAGCATGAAGTGAACCTTGTTGAGAGGGCAGATAAATTTGATCATTGACTCTTCCACGGTTTAAACGTGATTAACTTAATTAAATGTGATTAATTAAATAAAACTAACCAGTTAAACCCTAAACCGAACTGCGCTCGCGGGGGCAACGATCATCGCCGGCCGACCTGCGCTCGTGGGGGGAGCTGCGCTCAGCGGCCGAGCTGCCCTCGCCGGCGGAGCTGCCGGAGCTGCCGGAGATGCCGGAGATGCCGGAGATGCCGCGCGGGGATGCCAGAGATGCGGGAGATGCCGGTTTCGAGCCCTGACCTCGCCGTGGGCGCCGTGGGCGAGCTGCGGTCGGCCCAAGTGCGCTGAGGATGCCGCCGGCGTGCTGAGCTCGCCCCACGCGCGCTGCCCTCGCCATGCACGCGCCCTGTGCTCGTCGCCGACGGCCTGCGCTCCCTGCGTCCGGTCCGCGAGGCCTGCGGCTGCCCCGACCGCCCTGTGCCCGCCCCGCACACGCTGAGCTCGCCCCGCGCATGCTGCGGTCTCCCCGCGCGCGCTGCGCTCGCCATGCGCGCGCTGCGCTCGCCATGCACGCGCCGAGCTCGCCATGCACGCGCCCTGCGCTCGCCGCCGACGGCCTGCGCTCCCTGCAGCGGCTCCGCGCTCCCTGCGGCCGTCCCGCACGCCCTGCGGCTGCCCTGACCGCCCTGTGCCCTCCCCGCGCGGCCTGCCGGCCGCCCAAGCACTCCGCCCTCGCCCGCAGTCACCCGCAGTCGCATGCAGCCGCCCTCGCTCGCCCTCGCCCGCAGTCGCCTGCAGCCGCCCCGAGCTCGCCCTCGCCCTCGCTCGCCCTCGCCCGCAGTCGCCTGCAGTCGCCCTCGCCCTCGCCCGCACGCGCCCACCCGCGCCCCGCCCTCGCCTGCGGCCGCCACGCTGTCTGCTGCGACGACAAAACGCTAAACCGAAACGAAAAATATCGTTTCGGCGCTGATTCGGCCGAAACCGAAACGTTTCGGCCGAAACGCCGAACCATGGTCCCTACCCCTTATTCATTCATGGAGGGAGAAGCGGAGAGAGACGTTCCTGAAAGGCACCTATCGGTGAGAGACCGAAGATGAATGGGGAGCCGACTAGAAGACAGATAAAGGAGCAGGCTGGAGCGGGGCTTGAGGAAGAAGTGGGCCTCCCCTATATCGTTCTCCGGGTGGGTTGAATAGACTATGACTATATAGGTAGGGGCTTAGCTGCTCCTAGTCAGATAAAAGTTCTATACTGGGCTATCGGCAACCTGAACTACTAAAAAGCTGGCCCTTTGATGTGGTTGCCCTGCCGATGAGAATGATGTTTCGGAACCCACCCTGCTATAAGGTTCAGTTGTTAATAACAGTAGTATCTAATATCTTTCTCCTTCATAGATCCCTTCCCTTTAGATTGAATTCCGTTCCGTCACCATCCATTCAACCAAAAGAAAGAGGAGAAGACCTATTGAAAGATCTTTATTTAAGCTTTGTTAAGATGGGATATTTTTGCATGGACAAAAAGGGCTATTAACAACTGAAATAGCACTTTATAAACTTTCTCTTGAAAAATGAAAGAAAGGTCGATAAAAGACCAATAGCCTATTTTATACGGAAAGCCCAACCTTTTTCTTTAATAACTTTTAATAAGCCCTTTCAATAGTTAATCCGTGCCTTCTATTTTGTTTACTGCCGAAAGAAGAATAGGAAGAAATATGAGTCAAAGGTGTAAATGAAAGGATCGAACGGAAAGAAAGGGAAAGACCCCACGACTTCAACAATAGAATAAGTAAAGGCAATATGTTGATTAATAACTATTGCATCTTTGCAGTCTTGTAGGATATTTAGTACTCTTTCTGCTTCCGTGGGACATTTAGTTCTTTTCTTGTGGCTAAGCAGTTCTTTTGTTTGTAGCTTCTTATGTTTTCATATAAATTTAAGATAAATTTTGTCTTACAGTCAAAGCGAGGCGGTTGACGCTGGCGGCGTGGCTACATGTTAGGGGAGTCGAAAGAGTGTCGAATCGGAATAATATAGTAGGCTGGATATCAAACCATCCTAAAAGCTTAAGCTCATGAGATATGGGTCCTTTTCACTATATATATTATATATATTGGACTTTATTTATCCAATATCCGACGTGGGATTAATTTATCATACCTGACGTTATAACAATCTCCCCCTTCAGGTGTGATTTGACCACATCAATTTTAACACTTTTAATCAAGAACTCTTTTATTCAACCAGTTCCACCGTGTAACCCATACCAACGGGTTTTTAACATGCTACTCAATTCAATCGCACCATCACGGTAATTTTGGTCTTAAGAGTTTGTTGGAGGAGCCGAAAGAGTGTCGAACCGGAATAATATAATAGGCTGGATACCAAACCATCCCAAAAGCTTAAGCTCATGGGATATGAGTCCTTTTCACTATATATATTGGACTCTATCTATTCAATATCTGATGTTGGACTAATTTATCACACCTGACATTATAACAGTTGCATGTGACCTGGCGGTGGCGCAAGTCCAGTGCGAGGCACGGTGACCGGAGCGGCTGATGGTGCGCGTAGCGCTGCAGTGCGCGGGCAGCGCACACGACTGCACAGGCTGGAGTGCGGGCAGCGCGCACGACTGCACAGGATTTGTAATGCGCCAACGTGCGGGGTAGCGTGAGACTATGCGGGCCACTCGGGCTGTGTAGGTTGCGGCAGCGCGTGACCTCGCACGATGGCACAGGTCTAACGATGACTCGGGGCGGTGGGCTGGCAGCGACGACCCAACACGGCAGTGGTCCAGCGGAGGCGGCGGCATAGGACCTCAAGGGCGATGTAGGCCGGGGTGCCGCACTGCGGGTGGAGGAGGTTGTCCTGGTGGATCTGGTCCGGAAGGGCAGAGAGACTGAAGTCGGAGACCTGGAGGTTGCTGTTGTGGTCGAGAAGGAGATTCTCCGGCCTGAGGTCGTGGTGCCAAACGTCGCGAGAGTGGCAAAAGTCAATGGCGGAGAGGAGCTGGCGAAAGTCGTGGTGGACGAAGTCCTTACTGATGACCTTGATGACAACTCTCTCTCCGGTGTGGAGGTTGTGGCTGTGGTGGACCTTGGTGAAGGTGTCGTGGTCAAGGACGCGGCCCAGCTCGTAGCGTCCGTGGAGGACGCTGGAAGAGGGAGGAGAAGGGATGTCCTCCAGTGTTTGCAGTCACGATGTTTGTGATTTTGACTGAGTAGAGTTGTGTGAGTAGAGACGAAGGTTGGAGCTCAGGAGACGGACAATGGCGACGGCTCGGCCGGTGGAGGGGCTTGAAGTGGTGACGAGCGCGGTAGGTTATGCAAGCGCACGTAGACGAATGGCGGAAGCATTAGTGGGGCTTCTCCTCTGGGGAGGCCAAGTTTCCGGCGACACGAACCAGGGGTTGCAGTGCAGGTGCAAGCTGGTCGAAAGTGGCTGGGGAACCACAAACTCACCACCTCACAGCCATGGGAGCCCAAGGATTGTTGGATTGTGCGGGTCTGGCACAGGTGTGAAGGAGCTCGGCGCCTGTGAAGCTTGCAGAGGAGGAGAGCGGCTTAGGGCAGCAAAGGCCAGTTGTTAGGGTACAAACCGGGTGAGACAGTGCTCTGGTGATATGAGGCGGTGCTCAGGAGGTCCGACAAGTGGAGAAGGCAATGGCTATTGTGTGAAGCCGTGTGGGAGCAAGACCAAGAATGAGATCGAAGAGCGAATTTGAGGATGACTCGAGCTCGCACCTTGCGATTAGCTGAATAAGCTAGTAGCCAAGAGGCAGGGGCTGGATGAGAGATGTCGGTTGAAGATTCGCAATGGTGGCATGCCCGATTTCAAACCAAGGTGGAGATTGTTGAGTTTTAAGTGTCTCGAATTCGAATTAGAGTTTGAGTTAAAGTAGGAATCCAAAGTTGGATTTAGATTTATGATTGATTTATAATATCAGAAGTTGTAATTAGAGTAAATCTCATACTCAATAATGGTCTATAAATATGTTATAACACATAGGCCTTATGTGTGACGCAGTATTGAGGTTGAAATAGAGAGAAATAGAAAGAGAGGAATAAAGAGAATAGAGAGAAGAGAAAGACAGAGAGTGTCGGCTCTCGTGTGTGGGTCTTTCTAGTGCTTCTCAGTGGTTTCTCGTGGTAGTTTCTCGTGGTGCTCTCTTGGAGATTCTCTCTGAAGGTGGAGGCGTTGCCGAGACTTGGTGAAAGAGTTTAGTTGAGTAAGAAAGAGTGAAGTCTTTTTTGTAGACTCTTGTAAAAGCCTTTTCTTTTGATAGTGGATCTCTCGCTGCCTTATCTTGTTATTTTATTTTATTTTGTATTACTTCTCATTTCTTATGTTGTTTGAGAATAAGGTAATTCGTGAACCTTCCGCTGCGAATCCCAATAGCTAATGACCAAACATTAAAATGGTTTATGGGTTCCCTTCCCCAATTGTTCTTGGACCAATTTTGGGCTAATAGGTAGGCTGAGAAATTGCCCGCTGTAGTTGGGTTCCAGATGGGTCGCACTGCTGGTGATATGGTGGGGAGCTGAGTTTTGGCTGAGGTCCCATGCCTAGTTTTCTAAAGAAAAAAAGTCCAGTAACATCCTCAAGTCAACGAGTTAGGAGCTAATCTGTTTAGTTTAGGAGTTTAGGTTTCTCATCCTCAGTAACAGCAAGAAGACCACTAAAGCTAGATCCGACTATTGCTCATTTCGGTGATAAAGACAGAGTTATTGAGTTTCCCCCCTGGGCATCAATTCCTATTATATATAGGGATAATTACCTATAACCCTCTGTAATTAACCTTAATTACCTACAACTCCCGTAATTTTCGGAATTACCCACACCCCCCTTTTTCTCAAAATATTTACTTATACCCTCCTGATTGTTATTTAATCAAAATTTTTTCAAAAAATTTCGATTTTACCCTCGATTATTTTTACAATTAAACCCCTAAAAACTTATTTTTTATTATTTAACACCCTAAAATTAGATTTTTTGCAAATAACACTCTGAAATTTTTTGCAAATAACACTCTGAAATTATTCCAATTTGTAGAAAAGTCCTTGAAATTATTGCGACGGCGGCGAGGGTGGCGGCGTGCGGGTGGCGACGCCGGAGGCCGGGGACGAAGGCCGAGGCCGGCGTGCCGGCATGCGGGCACGGACAACCAAGGACGAGGCCGTCCGTGCCCGCGTGCCAAGAACGGAGGCCGAGGCCGTCTGGGGACAGAGGCCGAGGCCGTCTGGGGACAGAGGCCTAGGCCACCGCGCCAGTAGCGGGCACGGACGGCCTCGGCCTTGCCCTTCCGCGCCCACATGCCGGCGCGCTGGTCTTGGCCTCCGTCTCGCATGCCAAGGCCGAGGCCGAGGCCGTCTGTACCCGCGTGCCGACGCACCGGCCTTGGCTTCCACTCTCGCCGCTGACCTTCGGCGTTGCCGCCTGTGCGCCGCCACCCTCGCCGCCGTCGCAATAATTTCGGGGACTTTTCTGTAAATCAGAATAATTTTGGGGTGTTATTTGTAAAAAAAATCTAATTTCAAGATATTAAATAATAAAAAATAAGTTTTTAGGAGTGTAATTGTAAAAATAACCGAGGGTAAAATTGAAATCTTTTAGAAAAATTTTGATTAAATAATAATCAGGAGTGTAGATAAATATTTTGAGAAAAAAGAGATGGATAATTCCGAAAATTATAGGAATTATAAATAATTAAAATTAATTATATAGATAATTATCCCTTATATATACGAGAATCTCTCCTTTAACCCAAGCAAAAACAGCGGAGTCAACATGTGCTATCCATGTTCAAGCTCAAAGCAATCCACCGAACCCAAACCCAAGTCAACCGAACCAAAGCCAAAGCGTCATCCTCTTCCCTTATTCTAGCAAATAAGCAAGTAAACTACCTTCGCTCCTTCCCCGGCTAAGGCTACAGAGTTGGATAAATCTCACTTATTCTTCTTAACACTTGGAGTTCGAAGTGGATCCTTATTTCTGCGCTCCACTGGATCTACTGTCTCTAATTCAGCATCTGCTTTCAATGCTAGCTCGATTGCAGCTATCTTCGCCGGGTGAGAAAAAAGCATTTACTTTGCGCCCTAAGCTCCTACTGCTCTTACTCCAACAGATGAATAAGAGGCAGGCCACGCCCCTTGGTAGAACTTGAATCAGAATCTCTTTCATTCTCGGCTTCTTCAACAAGAGCTTATTTCCCCGCTAACCATGAGTGAACAGTCGACTCAACAAAAGCAATTCTTCGTTGGTCCCATGAAACCATTAACCATGCTACCGCGCCCAGTAAGTTCCTTTTGGGGTTCATTTTTGAAAGCAAGCAAATCCTTATATCTCTTTATCAACCTGCTATCTCTCCTTCTCTCCCGAACAAGACAACAAAGGCTGACTCTCCATCTCCTTACGCGGATGATATAGCTGCTGATTCGTGAACTGAACAACTGCAGCTTCTGCTTCCTCCCCGATGGTCTAAACCGGGTATTCACTCGCTTTCAAGTCTACGATTGTTGGGTCTTCATTCCTTCCTTGCTTCTTACCTACTCCAGTCTCTCTAAGATTCCATGAAATATATGAAAGCAGAATCTTAATCCTAGTCAGACTGACCAAGAGCAAGAGCAGCTGAGTCAACTCTATCCATTCTTGTTCCAAGCTAAAAGCTTGAGGAAGAAGAGCTTATTCAACGATCGTTCGCCACGGAACCCATCTCTGGAACCGAAGCCAAGGCCCAAGTTCAACCTTCACCACGTGAACGCTACAAGCTAGTCTCATCCTTATGCCCTATCCTTTATTTCATTTATTGGTGGCTGTCTAGCTGCAATCAAAGCTTTTGTCTGGCCTCGACTAGAAAAGAAAGTCTCAAATCATTACGAAGAAAAGAAGAAAGCAGGTAATGCAATTCGTACTCGAAGGGGTGGGGGCAAAGTTGTGGGTAGCACCCCTGTCTACCACGGCCCGAGTGTTCTTCCCATTGATTCCCACTTCAACGTAGATGAGCCCTTTGCTCCCTTCTCTACTCTAATAGCTTGGGCTTTTCTTTAGATTTGGCCATGGCATTGAGCAGCTGTAGAGATCCCACATGTGACTCCTCCGCTGGCTCCTCACTTAGCTTGGCTGTGAGAAAGTTGAGGGCCTTCTTCTTTGGGCATTCCCTTGGCCAGTGAGGTCCATTGCATAGGGAACAATTAAGCTCACGTGGCTTGGGCTTGTCCCCACCTTCCTTGTTACGGGGGGAAGACTGACCTGAGCCATCCTTGTCACCACTGTGGCCCTTGTCCTTCTCTCCCCCACCTTTGTGTTGGGCACTCTTGGTAGACTTGTGACGTAGCAACAAGCGTGGTAGACGAGGAAAACACCGTTGCCTCTGTTAAGAACTCCTTGAATCCATAAGGATGAGAGAAAATTCACTAAAGTAGAACTTTATTGAGAATAAAAGTTGTCCCCCGTCCATAGGACTGAAGGCCTATTTATACAAATACCAGAAATCCAATTTGAGTAAGTTTCTGGCTTCCCAAGTCCTAAACTGAATATAACTCAGTTTAAACTCATTAATTGGGTTGGTAGAAATTCTAAATAAGTTAACCTACGAAAATAAAATCCTAAATAAAGATTCATCCTTCCCAAGTCCTAAACTGAATAGGATTCAGTCCAAAATTGGTCTTGGGTTGGTGGAATCCGAGAATAAGACCTAAGACATCATAATGAAGAGAATTTTAAACATAGAACGGTACTAAGTAAGGTAAATCCTAAGTTTAAATAGAAGAGTGAATCAAATCATTTGTCATGGCCCCTTGACTTCTGAATTAGCTTCTTTTGATATTCTTGAACTTCCTTTGAGTGTCCTACATCAGTGTCCCCTTCTTGTAAAGCACTCGTCCTCGAATTACTTTATCGTAATGTGCAGTCCTCAGGTACATAGTAGTCAAACAAATCTTGAATATTAAAAGTGTTTGAGATCCCCAAATCATTCGGGAGGTCGATGACATAGGCATTGTTGTTTATCTTTCTTAGTATCTTCAGTGGCCCAATTTTCTTCTGTTTCAGTTTATTGTAAGTTCCAGCTGGAAACCGTTCCTTCCTCAAGTGCACCATCACCAGATCTCCTTCTTGAAACTCTTTTGAACGCTTATGAATGTCCGCTTTCATTTTGTATTTGGCATTGGATTCTTCTAATTTCTTCTTTACCTCAGTATGCACTTCAATAATTCTCTCCGCCATATTGTCTACAGCTATGCTTGTTCCTGGTAATTTGGGCAACACCACCAAATCCAGTGGGTGTTTTGGTGTTCTTCTATTGACAATTTCAAATGGCGATTTTTCCGTGGACCTGTTCTTCATGTTATTGAAAGCAAATTCAGCTTGTGCGAGTGCATAGTCCCACTGCTTTGGTTTGTCTCTTGCAAGACACCGAATGATGTTTACAAGTGTTCGATTCACCACTTTAGCTTGTCCATCTGTTTGTGGATGATAAGCACTATTAAATTGTAGAGACGTATCAAATCGCTTCCACAATGTCTTCCAAAAGTGACTTAGAAATTTTGTGTCACGATCAGAAGTGATAGTCTTTGGCATTCCATGTAGCCTTACAATCTCTTGAAAGAATAGATTAGCCACCCTTGTTGCATCTGTTGTTTTCTTACATGGAATGAAGTGTGCCATCTTGGAAAATCTGTCGACAACAACAAATACTGAATCTAAGCCTCGTTGAGTCCTAGGGAGGCCCAAAACAAAATCCATCGATAGATCCTCCCATGGGGCATTTGGCACAGGCAATGGGTATAAAGGCCAGTGTTTTGAGAGCTTCCTTTGGCTGTTTGGCATACATAACATCTTTGTACAAAGCGACCAACATCCCTTTTAAGTTGTGGCCAGTAGTAGCGCTCTTCAACTAATGCAATGCTCTTGTCACGCCCAAGATGTCCTTCTAAGCCACTGCTATGCAACTCTTTCACCACCTTTTCTCTCAAGGAGCACCATGGAATGCAAAGACGAGAACCCTTAAAGAGAAAGCCTTCATGGAGATATAAATCAGTTCTTTGTCCTGCTTGGCACTTTCTATACTCCTCTTTAAAATCTTCATTTTCAGCAAACAATTCCTTCAAATAATCAAACCCTTCAACTTCGTTGCTTATAATTACCATCAAGGCTGCCCTACGGCTCAAAGCATCTGCCACCTTATTTTTTTTGTCCAGATTTGTGTTTCAAAACATAGGTGTATTGCTGTAAGAATGACGACCATCGACCATGCATGCGATTCAAGTCCTTCTGGCTATCAATGAATTTGAAAGCTTGGTGGTCAGTATATAGAATGAACTCTCGTTGAATTAGATAGTGCTTCCAATGACGAACTGCTTGTACAACAACATAAAATTTCAGCTCATATGTTGACCACTTCTTTCGAGCTTCACTCAACTTTTCACTATAGAAAGCTACTGGTCTTCCTTCCTGAGATCGAATGGCTCCAATGCCTATGTACGAAGCATCACAATCTACCTCAAATAACTTCTCGAAGCTAGGAAATGCCAAAATAGGTGCAGTAGATAACTTCTCCTTAATAAACTCGAAGCATCTATTAGCTTCTTGAGTCCAGGAGAACTTGCGTTGCTTCAAACATTCAGTTATTGGTGCCATAATGGAACTAAAGTTTTTGACAAACCTCTGATAGAATGTCGCCAAACCATGAAAGTTTCTAACTTCTGATATACTTTTGGGTATAGGTCATTCCTTAATAGCTTTTACCTTTTCTTCATCAACATGAATGCCTTCAGCACTTACAACGAAACCCAAGAACACCAAGTGGTCAGTCATAAAATGGCATTTCTTTGAGTTGATGTACAACTTCTCCTTCTTCAGCACAGTAAGTACTTCTGTTAGATACCTTTTATATTCTTCTTTATTATGACTGTACACCAGGATATCATCAAAGTAAACAATAACAAAATGACCAATGAAAGGTTTGAGTACCTGATTCATCAATCGCATGAAGGTACTTGGTGCATTTGAGAGTCCAAAAGGCATAACAAGCCACTCATAAAGTCCTTTTATTTTGAAAGCAGTTTTTCATTCATCTCCGGGTCTAATTCTGATTTGATGGTATCTACTCCTCAAATCTATCTTGGAGAAAACCTTTGACCCTTCCAACATGTCCAACATGTCCTCTAAGCGAGGAATTGGGAATCTATACTTTACCATGATTCGGTTGATAGCTCGACTATCTACAGACATCCGCCAACTTTCGTCTTTCTTAGGTGTCAATAAGGCTAGAACTGCACATTGACTCATGATGACTCTGACCATTCTTTTTCTGATCAACTCCTCAACCTTGTCTTGTAAAATTTGTGACTCTTTTGGACTCATTCTGTAGTGGGACAGATTTGGTAAACTCGCTCCAGGAACAAGGTCAATGTGGTGCTAAATATCTCTCATTGGGGGTAGTTCATCAGGAAGATCATCGGGCATGATTTTCTTGAATTCACCGAGGAAGGGTTGCAAGCCTTTTGGAGCTTCAATGGGCATTGTCTCCATTCCTTTCTCAATCACAACAAATATTTGGGATGTCTCTTTAGCCTCGTTTATAAAATTTTGCACAATCAGGAAGGAGTGACCCTCATCTTGTAAACTTTTTGATCGACGCTCTTCGCCAATGGGGGTAAAGATAATTTTCTTTCCATCTTTGAAGAAGATGTAGCGATTGTCTCACCCACGATGTGTAGAATCTCTATCAAATTGCCAAGGTCTGCCAAGTAGAATATGACATGCATTCATCTCCACAACATCACAGGTTACCTCATCCTTGTAGAATTTTTCAATGGAAAAACAAATTTGACACCGTTCAGTTACCTTGGTTTCACCAACCTTTTTAATCCAGCCGATCTTGTAGGGAGAAGGATGTGATTCCGTCTTCAATTGAAGCTTGTCAACCATAGTTTTAGAGATGATGTTTTCACTGCTTCCCCCATTAATAATCATGTCACAGATCTTGCCATTTACTGTGCATCGAGTGCGAAAGATATTGTGACGTTGTAGGTTTTCCTCTTGCTTTGGGATATACATCAGATTTCGAACTACTAAAGATGACCGTTCACCATCAGGCTCCTCGAATATTCCATCTTCATAGTTTTCTTGATCACAAGGTAGGTCATCATCTTTTGAGTCATGAAAATTGTCAGCAACAAAATTATCTTCAATAGCCAAGTTCACAGGTTGTCGTGCTGGACAAACATTAGAACGATGTCCAAATTTTTCACAACGATAGCACTTTAGATCAGGATTTGAACTTGGGTTCTTTGCTGATGTGGCATTTCCTGATGGCCTTGTAGGTCTAGTTTCAAGACTCACTTGTGTGGGAGGTCGAGAAGGTTGTGTAGCTGCACCTCTATTAGGAATAGATTGTGCTCCTTTTGAATTCTGATCAATGGTTCTCCCCACCTAATTTCTGATGATAGGTCGCTCCAATTGGGACTCCACACGAGTTGCACTCCTCACAGGCTCATTAACCGTCCAAATAGGTTGTAAAGAAATCCTATCTTGGATGGTTGTGCGTAGCCCACCGATGAATCTTGCCACTTGATGAGATTCAGTCTCTATTAGATTATTACGTGCTGATAGGCGATAGAACTCCTCAGCATATGCCTTCACACTTGCGATTACCCTGTCGACAATTTTGATATTACTGAAAGAGTACCTGGTCATAATCTATGGAAAGAAATTACTTTTCGAGAAGAGCCTTCATCCGTGGCCATGCTCGAATTGGAGCTTTATTTTGGCGTGTCCTTTCCAACTGGATGCGTTCCCACCATGCTGATGCACCCCCCTTGAGTCGGTAAGCAACAAGCTTCACTTTCTTCGAATCTGGAATCTCCATGTAGTCGAAGAACCGTTCCACTTCAGCAAGCCAATCGAGAAAATCTTCGATCTGAAGTTGGCCATTGAAAGATGGGAGATCAATCTTCAAGCGAAAATCATGACATCTATCATGCTCAGAAACTGATCGGCGAAGGATGTCTTCAACTTCTTCATCGCTGGAATTTTCAAGGATTTGTAAACCCTTTGGATTCACTTGCGGAGCCTTTCCTCGACCAATTGGATCGCTAGTCACTTCATCGATCCGTCCGTCGACATAGTTGATTCAGACCTTCAAGTTGATCCATCCTCAGCATCAACCTTGCAAGTGAGTTTTGGATTGCCTCCATGGTCGAATCAAAATACTCACGGCTGATGTGATTACCCACAGGAGCACCGTCCCTAGGGTTGCTGCTGGTTGCGTCGTCGTTAGACATTAAGCAAGGAGAGCCTCGCTCTGATACCACTTGACGTAGCAACAAGCGTGGTAGACGAGGAAAACACCGTTGCCTCTGTTAAGAACTCCTTGAATCCACAAGGAAGAGAGAAAATTCACTAAAGTAGAACTTTATTGAGAATAAAAGTTGTCTCCCCCGTCCATAGGACTGAAGGCCTATTTATACAAATACCAGAAATCCAATTTGAGTAAGTTTCTGGCTTCCCAAGTCCTAAACTGAATATAACTCAGTTTAAACCCATTAATTGGGTTGGTAGAAGTTCTAAATAAGTTAACCTACGAAAATAAAATCCTAAATAAAGATTCATCCTTCCCAAGTCCTAAACTGAATAGGATTCAGTCCAAAATTGGTCTTGGGTTGGTGGAATCCGAGAATAAGACTTAAGACATCATAATGAAGAGAATGTTAAACATAGAAAGGTACTAAGTAAGGTAAATCCTAAGTTTAAATAGAAGAGTGAATTAAATCATTTGTCATGGCCCTTGACTTCTGAATTAGCTTCTTTTGATATTCTTGAACTTCTTTTGAGTGTCCTACATCAACTTGGCGGAGTCTTTCTTCTTCAAGTCTATCAGCTTCTCTGCTGCCGCCATTGCCGATGCGAGGTCTTGCACCCCACGACGTTCCAGCTCTTGCTCGGCCCAGTTTCCTAACCCATCCATGAAGTTGAATAAGAACTCTTTTTCTGGCATATCCTGCACCTCGAGCATGAGTGTGGAGAACTCCTTCCCATAGTCTCGTATGGAACCCATGTGCTTGAAGCGCTTTCAGTTCTTTCGAAAAATTGACCAAGTACTCTAAGGGCTTGTTTGTTTGGATTCCCGGAACCGGGAATCGGAGGAATGGAGGGAATTGAGAGCCCAATTCCCTCCATTCCAGTGTTTGTTTCAATTCCCCGGACCGGAATCGGGGGAATCGGTTATTTCCCAATTCCCCCGATTCCCCGTTTTAATTCCCTCTCAAAATCAACGAAAAACGCCGATTCGGGATTTCAATTCCCGGTTACTGTAGCACGCTCGGTTTCGTCGATTTCCCCTCCCCCCCACGCCCCCCTCGTCTTCTCCACCTCGTCTTCTCCGCCGAGCTCGTCTTCTCCGCGCCGAGCTCGTCTTCTCCGCCGAGCCTTCTCCGCCGAGCTCGTCTTCTCCGCCGAGCTCGTCTTCTCCGCGCCGAGCTCGTCTTCTCCCTCGAGCTCGTCTTCTCCGCCGAGCTCGTCTTCTCCGTGCCGAGCTCGTCTTCTCCGCCGAGCTCGTCTTCTCCCCCGAGCTCGTCTTCTCCGCCGAGCTCGTCTTCTCCGCGCCGAGCTCGTCTTCTCCGCCGAGCTCGTCTTCTCCGCCGAGCTCGTCTTCTCTGCGCCGAGCTCGTCTTCTCCGCCGAGCTCGTCTTCTCCCCCGAGCTCGTCTTCTCCACACCGAGCTCGTCTTCTCCACCAAGCTCGCCTTCTCCGCTGCCCTGAATCAGTGTGCCGGAGTGCCGGAGCGCCTGCCTCCCACGATTCGAGAGCTCGTCTTCATCAGAGCTTGCAGAAATTACGGGCAAATTCTCTACAAATGAGAATAAAATCACTGTTGAATTTGTATTTGCATCGGATGACCTGACCACAGTGAAGACAAGAGCAGACAACTCCAGAAAGTTGGGGGCCTTCTTCAGCATGAGTCGAAGCCGAAATTTGTCCTGATAATCTTTGGCGAGTTTCGACTTGGCACTTGCTCTCAAACCTTGATGGCATTTCGGTTTTGCCAATGAAATTTGAAACTAGGCGCGATAAGAAGCCTCCCACGGGTTGGCACTAACTTGATAATAGGACTTGTTTCTGTTATTCACAAGGATTGTTTGGCGTGGTAACATGGTTGTCTATTCAACTTGGGTGGATTTTTGTATTAACTTACTAAGATGTATTTTCTAATATATTATGGAATTGATCAATTCCATTCGTCAACCAAACAACGGAAAGGAATTGACCAATTGCCAATTCCCTACAGTAAATACTCATCCAAACACTGTAATTATCTAATTCCCTCAATTCCTTCAATTCCCTGGAATCACTCAATTCCTACGATTCCACAATTCCTAAACCCGGAATCCAAACAAACAGGCCCTAATTCTCTGAGACGAACTCCTTTTTGGGGAATCCTCCCAAGTCTTGATGGTGCAAGTGCCTCGTGCCATAGAGGCATGCCGCCTACGCCACCATAGCATAACAGTATCGGTCAAGTACATAGTGGTAGTGCGTATTTTGGCCTCTTGATCTTTGAGCTTGGTGGCCTCAATAGAGCTCTCTAGCTGCCACAAGCAGTTATCCAGTTCCCTACCATCCCTTGAACCTTAATGGGTCTTGGTTTCAGCTGTCCTTAGCCAAAGGTATCCTTTTCTGACCACTTGGCCCTAATCTGCTTCCACATAAGGTAGTCCTCGCGCATTTCCTCTACCTTTTCTTGTAGAAGTGGCCACCTTCTTCCATAGTGCAGTTTTGGAGTGCCTCCTTTTCCTTTGCTTCTTTATCCATCCAAGCATTGAGTGATCCAAGAATCTATCCTTGAAGCTCCTCGAATTCTGACTCAAGGCTCTCTCCTTCCATTGGTAGGCAGAAGACAGGGGAAGGCCCTCTTTCACTTTCAATAGGAGGAATGATGTCTATTCCCTTTCTCTTCTTCTGCTTGGGACCCCTTCTCGAACCTGGTCCGGATTAGCCACCTCATATGCGCTTGCCATGAGGACTTCCCCCAACAAAGGCTACCCCCCACCGCTCTGCTACCACTTGTCATGGCCTTAGCACTCTGCTTGCTAAGGAAAGCGTGTGGCACCTGAACTAAGCCCCTTGTTAGCTTTTTTCCGGCGATGGCGAACCAATCGATTGATTTCCATCATAGCTACCCAAACTTGATAATGGAAACCAACCCAAACACACAAGACTGAGGCTAGAAGAGCAGACTGAGCACAGAGAATGTAGTAAAGAGAACTTCTCTTACTCAAGAGAGAATCTGACGAGGATGCCCCTCAATGTCAGATAGAGAAATTGCTTCGTTTAAGGTAGTTCGTCTTCTAATATAAGATAATAAGAAGAAGCACCAGGCTTATCTCCACGATCTACTAAAAGGCAAGTAGCGTCGATGGACGATTTGCTTCGATTCCAATGTCCCAAACCAGAGCAGGGAAGTCAAATAGCATCATCGGAAGTTAAGCCCTCGATTAACAAAGAGTTCCCCCTCTCGCCGTTCTATCCAATAGACTATTTGCTAAGTTCAAAGGCCAATTTGAATAAGGTCCAATTCCAATGCGAAGTAAGTGAAATTGCCATTCCAAAGCTTTGACGAGGTGCCTATAAAGAAGTGGAAATAAATAGGATAAGCTGATTCCAGCTGTAGTTTATTTATTGGCCGTTAGGTCGTTGAAACTGCCCCTGTAGCTAAAGTCAAGTAAAGCCAGTAGTTCGAGTTCGCGCCGAATGGGATGGGACCTAACAAAGTATCTACATTCGTACCTGTAGCTAAGAAGTCAGAAGTGTCCCCTTAGTCCGAGTTAGCTCTTATAGTTCTAGTTCAGGACAGGACTATATGGGACCTCTTGCTTAGGGCTTTGGACGCGAGCAAGCAACTTGACAGAAGTAGATCAGAAGTTTCCTCTTTGACAAAGGTAGCCTTAGCTAAGTAAGAGTAAGTAAGTAAGTAAACAGATCGGGTGTAGCGGGCAAACACGTGTGTAACGATAGAGCAGTTTAGTTGACGATTCTATTCAAAGAGGCTATTGCGCCGGTGTAAATCCCTTGTATCGGCCGGCTGTCTTATGATGGGAGACAGAAGAAGTAGGTGTACTTTTTTTTGAAACAGCAGATAAGCCAATCTGAATGGAAGAATTTTTGGTGACTGCTAGGCGAAACAGCAACTAGAGATAGTATCTGTAACTCGGTACTGAGAAGTTGGGCATCTTCCCAAAGCAAGCCCCTTTAGACCTAATGGCGGTAGCATTTCATAAATCAATGAATGAGTGGATTTCGTCCTATTGCTCCAAGGGCAAGGACCAGTTGCTTTCATTTCTGCAAGGAAGGCAAAAGAAAGGATAAGTGAATAGAGCTTTTTCCACTTGTTGAAAGGTCAATCTAATTGGATTGGCTTTCTCCTGAGTCTGAGTGTCGATACTTGTTTCCAATCAGATATTTAAAAGCATCCTATCGGGCTGTCATTAAAAGATAGATTCTTGTAGCCCCGGATAGCAATCTCCCTAGCTAGGAACTTCTTATTAGAATTCAGCTTACTTGAAACATTCACCTATTTGAGTGGCTTCCCCTCAAAGAAAGTATATTCGCCGAAGAAAGTAAGGGACTGCACGCACTAAGGGATATGACCTATTGAAGACTAAATCACACCGCTTGCTGACGACGTAGGGTATCTGATGACCGGTGGATCGAAGAAAAAAAAGCGGACCTTGACGCCGCGTAACGTGAGACCTAAAGGTAGCCGTTTTTGGGGTCTGGATTGAATGTTCTGAGATAGATCTGCTGGATCATCAGAGTGGGACCTAGTAGCTTAAGTTTGCAGCTCTCAATAGGTAGGGTTTCAGTCATCCAATTGGAAGGGCAGTTTACTCACTCAAGAGGAAATACTAATCATTGGCTCGGCCTAAACTAAGGGTTGGGGATGCTTCTTCAATACTGCTTTTATCCTGCTTTCTATTCGAACATCTTCTTTCCGCGGGAAACTACTTCAATAACAACCTACCGTGGTTAGGGCGAAGAGTGATCGCTCCATCACTTTCAAAATTAGAGACGAGCCAATCCAAGCAAGTTGTTCTCATTTCATTAGTTTCCGAAGAATCGAGAGGACGTACTTCGGTAAGATCCTACCCTGGCCATCTGTCATTACGGATATCCGATCAGGCTAGTCTTCTAACTTTCTTCCTCATCAAGAGGGGATTTTCATCCAATAGGATGCTCCTACCTTGTTTACCAATGGGTGTGGGCCTTGACGGTTAAGGCTCGGCCATTACTTCTTTGAAGAAGAGACCTAATTGTCACTCGTCGCTTAGGCTGATACGAATTCGCTTGTTGGAACAAGAAAGGATATGGGCGCCTCTCCGCTTTGGTTGAACCAAGTAATCCGACCACCAAATCAAGGGTTCAAGACTGGCTCCTTCCCTTAGCAGCTTTTCTCATGACTTCTGGTGGCTGCCTAAATGGATTGCTTATTTGATACCTTCTCCTTTTTTATTCTTATTCCCCACTTTCCATTTTGGGATGCTATTTTCCCCTGATGGAGGAGTGTAGTGAGGGGGTCAATTACTGAACCAACGTCTCGCATTCCCCCACCGTTACTGCCTACCCTATCTTGTATTAGGTTTCCTCTTTTCTCACTACTGGCACTGCTTGGGTGAGTAGTACCAGTAGTGGTTGGGGTTCCCTTTACAACTAGGTGTGTTGTTGAGTTGTTTCCTTTCCTTGGAGCGGATAGCAGCGATACCCCCCAAAGGTTGCTATGCACTCTCCCCTCTCGTTGGGTGCGCTGTGATATAGCTCTCTCTTGTACTGTACCGAGTCTTTACTAGTCTTATCAAAATCAAATTTCCTTTCCTTTTGGTCAGCAGCCCCTCAATCGCCTTAGGAGACTTCTTGTCTTATCTTTATCCCCTCCAGGTAGTATAGCAGTCTCTGGCCCGTATGGTCCCTTATCTATATGTGTCTACTAGGTCAACGGCAAGCCAACCAGTAGAAGTTGGAGTGTGAGAATCCTTCTTTCGGCTTTCTTTCAGATAAGATCAGAGATGAGTTCTTGTCCTTTCTTTTTCGTCCTAGATCAAACAGTGAGTCCGCTTTCGGCTTAGTAGATCGAGAATCGAGATGGAAAAAAGAAAAGTTCCAATTTTTCTTCGACCGGACCTGCACACTCGCATATCAAAGGAGTACTGTAGCTCGGGCTAGCTTCTGAGACAACGCTTCTTGTCTCGACTTTAAACTCCACTTTGAGCCTGACAAAACTTTAGCAGAACATTTCCATTCCATAATCGAGTGGATCCCCATCCTGAACCTCTCCCTATCCTGTGCAGCTTTTCCATTTCGGCTTTGACTTTCCACATCATCTCGGGGTGCAATCAACTAGGTGCTTGCACATCATCAATAGGGCATTGCCCCTTCCAACATTGGTAGTCATTTTCGTTCAAGTCCTGGGAAAAAGAGTCTTTGAACTTGGAAAGCAAGGCTTTCTTAACCAGGTAGCTGCGTTCCTAAGAGGGCCGTCTACCAGCTCTTTTCCCTGGGGGTACTAACTATGCTCTCTCCGCGCTCTTGCTTTGCAGGCGGATCGAATTCATTCATGGTTGTGAGTCTCTCACTTCGAACATGGGCGAATGCTTCCCCCTCTGATCCATCCTTCCCATTCGGTGAATTCTCTGTATAATCGGCATTCGATCGACCGGAAACGGACTAGGCGTTGGTTCTTCCTTCCGCCCGTGGGTCTCAGTTGCATGATTAGATAACATATTTTAGCACAACTCTTTCTCTCCCCCGATTGAGAACACCCGGGGTCCAGGGGCCCCTGCTATAAAAGAAAAAAAGTACTAAATACAAATAATTAGTACACCCTTATAGTTAGTATAGTGGTGGAAGTTCGCTCATCAAAGAGCGCTATTCAGCCTTGTCAAGGTACACATGAAGCCTAAGGATTGAGTATTATTCCCTAGGAATGAATGAACTATGGAAGAGGCGAGTAGTGTAATGCTTGAGAAGACTTTAGACTAAGATAGGTTAGAGTCTGACTAAAAGTATTGCTATTGGTATTACAAGTGTCTTCTTAGAGATGATCTTTTTTTAGAATACCAGTTGTCCCCTCCGGTTGTACCGAAGGAACCTTTCTTCTTATTCAAGGATTGAATTTCAAAGTCGGTGGAATAACTAGTAGCTTTGCTTTTCACACCCTGAAAGACGCATTACCTTTCTTTCGTTCTAAAATAGCGTTCCGTAGATTCTACAATCGTAGATTCCATTAACCTCCTTTATTATCTTGTCCTGGTGGATTCCTTTCTCACAATGCTCCCCATCTCACACGAGACTGCTTCGCTTTCTCCCATTTATTAGTGTCGTATATAAGAGGGAACAAACAAGACATACTAATTCAACAAAATCTGAACTTTAATCATTGAAGCAATCGTTATCAAAATAAATCTCTCTCTATTTCAAACAAGAGCTATTCGTTCGTATCCTTACTCTCCATCCACTTTACTTCGTTTAATGATGGCCTTTGCCAAAGAGTAAATCCAATAGAATAGTGAAGCTTGTGGCGGAATCGGTTCTTGGTCATCCTACCAGTGGCAGAGGTGGTTCCCAACTATAAGAGATTATGCAAATAGATTGTGAAGACCATCAAACAGTCCTTGCCGCGTCTTTCAAGCCGTCTCCCAGACAGAGCTACGCCCTGATGATGACTATACTAAAGGGGCCACCAACCAGGTCATTCCATCGGGGCTTGACGAGCTTCGGTCGCTCTCTATAGTTTGACGCGAGTCATCTGTGCAGCCGAAATAGGTAGAGCAAGGGGAATCGAGTTCGGGTGAGCAATGAATCTATTCGCACTTACTAACAAAAGTGGTAGTTCGAGCTCGCTTCGTTTAACCTTACTGCTATTGCTTGAGTAAGCTCTATCTCCCAAGCCAGCAACTTTGACAGCTGACAAACGTAGGCTTTAAATGGAATTTCTACTAGCTACAAAAGAAATTCACTTTTCACTCGTCTTGGCAGATTTCTTTGTTTCCGTACCGTGATCTGCCCAACTAAGCCCTTACGGGGAGAGCCACCTTTTGAACTATTTTACCGCTTGAAAACGAGCTAGAAGCCGAACCGATCACCAACCGAAGAAGGTTTGTTTGATCTACGGTGCTCTCACTGGACTGGCTATACCGCTACGCGCCGACGCTTCAAGCACATTAGCTAAAGCAGTTAGAGCGTAGTCTGTTGTTCTCTTTCGTTTTTCAAATTCTTAAGGGAAAGTAACTGAACTTGGAGGATTCGAATCCACGTCGTAGTTTGTCTCATATGCCTCCAAGGGCGGTGGGAGCTGTTTGCTTTTCGCTCTGTTCCTAGCACCAAATCTTTAACATTCAACGCTTTCACCAGAGAGGTTTACGCGGCGAGAAAGAGAGCATGAGAACAAACTACATACTTGAAGGGAGTAGGGAATAAGCAAAGCGAAAGGAGTTCCACTAGAGAATGGGAGCGATTTACAACTAATGAACTTTCACATCGTTGCAAGCTACCTGAGGATGCTAAGGAAAGACTTTGAAGTCCAGATGAACAAAATAGAATTTTACTTTTTTTTTTTATTCAACAAAATGAATGTATTCTTGCTTTGTACTTTATTGGGTTGGCATTGTACCATAGAAGTCTGCTTTCGTTAAATCATCCAATCCACTTTTTCTGGTGAGTGAATAGCGGGTGAATATCTGGTGCTATAGAATCCGCTCTGGGACTGAATGGCTCTGAGGGGGGGAAAGAGTAGAAGTAGGTTTAGAATCCTGTTCTTGAAATAACGCGTTGTAAAAGTCTCGTATCCGTTCTTTTGGTGCTATCATCGTATAATAGAATATAGCACGCCTGCAGGACCCTCGAACTATGAACTTCAAGGCAACCACTGAGGACGTAGAAGGAGATGGAACACCGTCCAAGCGGAAG
This sequence comes from Trichopus zeylanicus subsp. travancoricus, assembly GCA_005019695.1. NCBI lineage: Eukaryota > Viridiplantae > Streptophyta > Magnoliopsida > Dioscoreales > Dioscoreaceae > Trichopus > Trichopus zeylanicus. Next base: position 283,575 of record RXID01014728.1, read on the forward strand.
AACTCGGAACGACGAGTTAGTCCCTTAGGGTGACGCTTGTTATGCCAAAACGCACAAACAAAGGCTCGCTACGGCCATTCTTCCGGGTAGAGAAGGCGCCTTCATCTTTCACTTTCAGAACCTTACGTGGTCCGGTCTCTTAACCTTTTTTTTAATTCTAAAGAGCTTTCTCCGTTCTACCACTCGCCATGAACCTTAAGGGAATTCCTTTCCTTTCACTCCTCTGGCTAAGACCGGATCGGTATCATCTATCAATTGACTAGCTTGACCTTGTAAAGGATAAAGTTTGTTTAGCCGCTTCTCCGCCTGCTCGGGGTCTGATGAATTACATGCAACCTAGGCGAATTCGCGTGCGCTATCAGTTCGGAGGCAAATTCCTCTTTCCAATGCTCGAAACGGGTGATACGACTTGCTATCCATCTTCTATGGGATTGGTTGGTGGCAGCGGCTCCACTGAGAAGAATGAAAATCCAGAACATAGTTCCTCGTTGACTTAACTTAAAGTTACTTCACCCGAGGAAGAAAAAGAAAAATCCTAAACCTACTTTATGACCAGGACGGTTGCTGCAATCAGCCTGATTTACAACAAGGTTCACGGTACCGATTCGTCTTTTTAGTTGCAGCTGCCCTTTCAATCCTAAATCAAAGAACTGGGCCTAGAATGATATTTGAGAGAAGAGGCAGGCAGGGAAGCTGAGGATGCGATTACTAGAGAAGGAGTATAAGTTATCCCGGGTAGGAATGATTGGTATTATGGTGCCAAGACTGCTGGATCAAATCGGTTAAACTGAATCGACGGATAAAAGTCAATCAATTCGTTCTGTCGTTATCAAGAATCTTTCTTTGGCGGATTCTATCTTTTCTAAGCAACCGAGGGAATGCAGTGGTATTTCTTAAAGAAGAAAAAGAAATGCTATTGATGCAGGCCAACTCGGAATCGTATCCGCTGTTTGATAGACGACTGCTCTCGAATCCGCATCCCTTGACTACGGTGCTATTGACTCAGCTGCTATGGAATCCCAGCCTTTAAAGCAGTCCAATACGAGCAGAGTCGAGAGACCGTAAGATAGTCTTTCTTCATCTGCACCTGCAAAGAGCGGATAGGGAAAGAGAACTCCTAAACCAAACCGAAAAGCAGTCTCTTTCTTATATACGAGACCCCCCCGCCATTCCTCATTCAAGATAGGCACAGGGAGGAAAGAGAGAAGTGCATCCAAAACAAAAAGCCAATTCCAGCGGAGTCAAAGTCAAATAAGAAAGGCCTTGAGCTCGGTACTCCTTCAAGCTATCACGTCCATCTAAGCCTATTGCTTCTGTAACAGCAAAAACACTGACTGCTACTACTACTTTCACTACTACAGTTATTGCGTTCCTCGGATTCTTTCCTTCGCTTTAGGGAAGGTCGAAAGTCAGTTAAGCCGAAAGAGTGAAGTGAATCGGTCATTCCCCGGCTAAAAAGCATGCCACTATGCTTGACACATGCAATTGCTTTCCTTGGCACTGTAGTGTTTGACTTGTCTCCCCTCACCCCCGGATCACTGAACTGGGGCACTGAACGAACTCTCTTTCAATTTAAAGAAGGCTTATTCGCTGCTAATCGTTTTGTCATACTTTACTTTATTATGATTCTTCCTCTCTCCTCTGTAACAACTTCAATCTTCCTCCATCACTTGAGTACTCAATCTCCTGTCTTTCATACATCGAAGATAGCCTAAGATGACGGGCCCTCTGAGAGGCCTAAAGTCAAGTCTTATGTTTGCTGGTTGTCTGACCTTGTTAAAGAACGAACTCCATTTTGGGTCTAGGTTGGATAATATATGGGCCGGCCCGAGCTTGGTCACAACCCTGAGTCTGAACCATGAACTCAGTATCAGATAGACCACAAAAGGAGGTAACCCCCTTAAAGAAGGAGAGATAAGTACCCGAGACCTTAAAGTCTACACACCTTTTAAATGAAAGGTCGTAAACATGCCACATCAAGCCTTATCATCAGGGTCAGATTGCTAAACTTTCCATCGGAAAAAAAAGAACTACCTGGCGCCTTGATGTCAAGATCAGGCGAGAGTGCGGTACCATAGTACCAAGGACAGTACGGTAGCCAACCTTTTACCCATAGACGGAGAGAGAAGCATTCGAGGAAGTCTTTCATCCCAGGCGATGCACTATTTGTTCATCGGAATAGAGGCGCAACTCTTTCGGAGGAATCAATCTACTTCCTTTAGAACAGCTCTTGCCTTTCCCCATGCTAAGCAGCCTAGCTATTGGAAGCAATAGGAATACCTCCCTTGGCCAGAGTAGCCACAGAATGGGCAAGGCAGAGGGGAAAGGAAGCTAATGGGGTTTTCCTAAAATACAAAATAGAAGTCATTTCAATAAAAGAAGGAACAAGGGGCGCTTCATTCTATTAAGCAAGAACCCGAGCTAGTCTTCTGTTATTCCCACCTGGGGCTACCCTAACATAGACCCCGCATTGGTCCCCCCTATCGCCTCATTGTCAGTTAACACGTCAAACCTGGACCTAGTCCGAGTTGAACTACCAATTCAGTTAGCTATAAACTGGAATGGTTGACCCAGACCCGAGTTACCTGCCTGAGTTTGAGTAGTTTGAGGTAGCCTTACCTACTATGCGTCTCCTTCCTCCATTGTCTTCTTCATTGCCTCCCTGCAACTACAAGCCATGGCCCATAAATATCATCAGCATCGCCATGAGCAGTAGAATCAATCTGAACAGCACTACCTTGATGATTCAAATCCTTTCCGCTGTTCAATCAGATGCTGTTGCCATATCAGCTCTTGCTTTTTTGGGAATTATCGCTACACGTAACCGGCTACTGGTGTTATATAAGTTTCCGGCATTTGGCTGAAAGCTGTTGCCGTTGTTGAGGAAGAGAAAGAAGTGGGAATATCCACAGCCCTGGAATCAGCAGTTAGTTGATTTCCCGGTGCAAGAGTTCTCGTTTCCGGGTAACCAGTAACCGGTGTGGGAGTATGAGAATAAGCTGCAAGAGAATCTATCCCTTTCTTCCCGGGAATGACATATTCAAAGGAAACTTCCTAAGGCTGAATCCCAAGCTTAGGGGGCTAGCTAAGACTCTCTCATTCATATGTTATTCCATCCCTAACATCCGATTCGATAACAGTAAGAGCGGATTCAAGACTTTCGCTTGGCTCTCGGGACTGAGACCGTCCTACTAGGAAGAAGATTCTATATCCCATTCGTATTAACAAGCGTGCTACTGGCTTTTAACCGGATTGCTACTCCTTTGCTTGGAAGACCTACTGAACTCCTACTGGCTGAATGGCATTCCTACTCTCACTAACGGACAAAAAGCATGACTTCAACGTGGCTTACGGGTGTAGTAAGAGAGATCTCTTTAATACGATATTCCCTCCCCCCGAGAGTCAGGAGCTACCTTTAGAGTTGCATAATAGGTCTTGCTTCCTGTTTGCTGTCACTAAGTTGTCGTGATTCCGTATGGTATGGTAGTTATGCAATGTGTATCATCAACAGCGCACTCTCTTCTCTTGCTTTAGGAAAGTGTATCACTGGGAATTCCACTCTGAATCAGAATCCGATCTGAAAGAATGGAACCTAATTGGGCACATCTAGCATCTTTTTTCACAACAGTGCGATCACTGTAATTGATCCCATTGAGTTCGCCACCATAAAACTCAACAATTACATCTATTTATTCGATACTATATTTGGATTCTGCTCTTCTAAAAGAAACGTCAGCTTTAACAATTTCGTCTACATCTACCAAAACTATTGGAAACGTTTCCAAAAAAATAAGCATACGATGTACAAAAAGCTCATGTCCGTCTTTATCTCTAAAGATCGGGTGTCCTAACCATCCAACAGCTATTCCATCCCCGTTGTCCATTGAATTTGCTCTGAATAATCCCCCTTTTGCCGGATTATTACTAATATAATCATAAAAAGTGAATTTTTCGGGAATTTTAGACCAAGCTTCCAATAAACTCAGATTTTCAGTTAGTCCAACCCCAACTCTTCGATATATTTCTTACTGGAAGTATCCCTGATCCCACTAATAACGAGTGGGCCTAAATAATTCGATTAGGGTAGTTGCTGAACCATACCAAATAGTTCCAGCAACTACGAAAGCTACAAAAAAAAAAGCAGCAATACTACTGGAAAGTACAGTTTCAATGTTGCCCATACGTAATCCTTTGTATAGACATTGAGGTGGACGAACACTAAGATGGAATAGACCTGCCAATATGCCCAATGTACCCACTGCAATATGATGAGAGGCTATTCCTCCCAGAACAAAAGGATCAAAACCTTCCGCACCCCACGCTAGATTTATAGATTGTACTTTTCCAGTTAGCCCATAAGGATTAGACATCCATATTCCAGGACCGTACAAGCCTGTTACATGAAATGCGCCAAAGCCAAAGCAAGCCAATCTTGAGAGAAATAAATGAATTCCAAAGATTTTTGGCAAGTCCAAAGAGGGTTTTCCTGTACATTCATCACAAAATATTTCTAGGTGATTCTAGTGGTGGTTGGCGTGGGGCGACAGCTGCCGGCACATGTGCTTCTTCCCTTGCCTCTAATTCCTCCTGTACTTCTAGAGGGAGCGGCTCGTAGGCTAGCGGTTCCACCCCTCTTTCTCGAAGTAGATTGATAGCATCCAACCCCCTCCGAGCGGTCGCCCCTTGTCTCCTGGCTATCTCTATCAACTCCTACAGCTCTCTCATAATTGCGTAGATAATCACAGTGGCTATCTTTGTTCAAGTGAGAGAGAGGCCTACGCCCATTCAAACTTCGGCTCCTCACTCTTTTAGCCTTCAAGAAAAACCATTTGATTCAGTAGAGCTCTTTCTTCAGTGTACAAGATTCATGTCATCTTCTTTCGAGTTGGTGTATATATCATAGTTAAAGTGAGAGGTCAGGAGAGAGAATCAATGTTAAGTAGTAGGCCTGATTCACTAGATTCTACCACTGAATAGCTAGCCTTCCCTTATAATACGAGAACACAAAAGGAAAAAAAAAAAGAAAAAGTCGTAACAAAATACAAATGTTAAGTACGATCCCGTAGTCTTTCTTTCTCTTAGGAGGCTTTGCGATGAGAGAATTCCTGTTCAGGTTGTTCTGAAAGGTGGACACTGCTTCGCCATCTAATAGGAATTGAGGAAACAAAGAATGCAACTTATCCCTCTCTCTACTTACTGGGGAACAAAATCCAGATTCAAGCTCTGGATTTGACCAAAACTGTCTCTTACTGTAGAGGTTGCATTCACTGCTTCAACAAGGGGTTGTTTGGTAACAGCCCGAATCGGGCGAAATGGCCGAATTGGGGGAATTGGAGGCTCAATTCCCCCAATTCGGCTGTTTGGTAATCAAATAAAAATCCGGAATTCGGTGAATTCTCAATTCCGACAATTTCCAATTCCGAATTTGAATTCGGGATCAGAGGAGCCGAATTCGCAATTCCGGATCCGAATTGAGTGGGTCCCACCGCTACCCGAAACCCCAATTGACCCGTTTATTTCCCGGCGAATTCGGCGGAATTCTGCCGAATTCTTCCCGTCACTGTCCCCGAGCCCGAGCGCCGTCCGGCATGAGCCCCGAGCTCGTCGTCCCCGAGCCCAAGCGCCGTCCGCCGTTTGCCCCGATCTCGTCGTCCCCGAGCCTGAGCCGTCGTCCCCGAGCGTCGTCAGCCCCGAGCCCGAGCGTCGTCCCCGAGCGTCGTCCCTGAGCCCGAGCGTCGTCCCCGAGCGTCGTCCCCCAGCCCGAGCGTCATCAGCCCCGAGCGTCGTCTCCCCGAGCCCGAGCTCGTCTCCTCCAAGGCCGAGCGCCGCCAACCCCGAGCTCGTCGTCCCCGAGCCCGAGCCGTCGTCCCCGAGCGTCGTCAGCCCCGAGCCCGAGCGTCGTCCCCGAGCGTCGTCCCCGAGCCCGAGCGTCGTCAGCCCCGAGCGTCGTCTCCCCGAGCCCGAGCTCGTCTCCCCCAAGGCTGAGCGTCATCAGCCCCGAGCGTCGTCCCCAAGCTCGAGCGGTGGTCCGTCCCCGAGCCCGAGCGCGGTCTGTCCCCGAGCCCCGACGCCCATCGTCCCCGAGCCCGAGCGCAGTCAATCCCCGAGGCCCGAGCCCCATCGTCCCCGAGCCCGAGCGGCGGTCCGTCCCCGAGCCCCGACGCCCGTCGTCCCCGACGCCAGTTAATTTTGATGATTTCGATAATTTAGTTAATATTATTACTGCCAGCATGATCTATCATTGCAGTAAAAAAATATACAATATTTTTTGATCTCATATGTTGGTTGTTTAAACAGCTTCTCACAGAAAGGGAAGGGGGAAGAAGAAAATATACTCCATTTCCGGTTAGTTAACGATCATTATTCCTTTAATTTTTAATATGTAATATCTTATTTTTACTTGATATAAATATGATAATAAGTATGTGTATATTGAAATTAAATTTATTATTATTCAGTAATTTCGATCGATGGATGCTGATGAGGATTTAGAAATGCTAAATATTCAAGCTGGTGGCTTTACTGTTATAATACTTCTGTGTATTATAATTGAAATATTGACGACAAGAAAAAGAGCTCGGTTATATATTAAACCGGTTGTTAATAGAGAGATGCTTAGGAAAAGTATGTTTGAGCGTATATTACGTGGCGGGAGGCATAATTGTCGGGAGTACTTAAGGATGGATCTTACGGTATTTTTAAATTTGGCCAACATGTTAAGGGACCGTAACTTTTTGCGTGACACACGATATGTAACTGTTGAGGAACAACTTGTAATGTTTTTGCATTATATTGGTTTTCATTCAAGGAACAGGAGTATGAAGATATAGTGTTCGTGCGTTCGGGTGAGACAATTAGTCGATATTTTAACATGTGCTTGCGAGCTATATGCGGAATTCGAGATGAATTCATGTCTCAGGCAGTCTCCTCGACGAATACAGTAATTCTGAACAATCCTAATTACTATCCGTGGTTCAAGGTATGTTATTCATAATGGTTTATTTCTGTCAGAAATAAAATATATGTTTTATTTCTCACTATTTATATCATGTAGGATTGCATTGGTTTGATTGATGGAACTCATATTCCTGCAAAAGTTTCATCTGACATGGTTGCACGTTTTCGAGGGCGTAAGGGTATCACATAGAATGTACTAGCAACAACTGATGTTGAATTTAAATTTCTTTATGTCTTGGCTGGTTGGGAGGGATCGGCGAATGATTTTGCAGTTCTGAAAGATGTTATTACTCGACCTGCACCCAGTGGACTGAGACAAATAGAAGGTAAGATTTGTAAGTTATAAATAGTTTGGTATTTGACTTGATTTTATTTTGATCTTATTAACTCCTTTTCAGGCAAATACTATTTTGTCGATGTTGGCTATACAACAATGGCTGGTTTTATAGTACCATATAGAGGTGTCAGGTATCATATGAAAGAACATGTCGGAAGTGCACCACAAAATGCAAAGGAGTTATTCAATTACCGACATGCATCATTAAGGTCTAAAATTGAACGTGCTTTTGGTATATTGAAGAATCGATTCAGCATATTGGCCGAGACTCCATTTTTCCCATTCAGCACTCAGGTTGATTTGGTTTTGGCATGTTGTGTCTTGCACAACTACATCCTTACAATTGATCCTCATGATGAATTGTTGAACAAGGAACCGGTAGAATCGTTGTCAGATGAAGATGAAGATGAAGATGTTGATGAAGAAAGTTTTGCTGGAGAAGAGGAGCCGTTGTGTACAGGTTCCACTCTCAGGGAGCAACGAGAAGAGAACCAGAAGTGGATTCAGTTGAGGGATCAAATAGCCACTGAGATGTGGGAGGATTACAATAATACCTAGGCTTATTCCTTGTGTGAACATGTGTTTCATTATATTATCTGTGTTTTAAACTTTATATAATGAGTTATTTAACATTCGATTTGTGACTGTTGTTCGTATAACTGTTTGTTTTAATTCTATATTGCAGTTTACGTGAAGTTGAGGTTTGTAACAGGGCATTAAGTTTTATAGGCAAAATTCCTTTTTCTATTGCTTAGAGCTGATCTAAAAAAATGTTTTATTGATTTAATATTGTTTAAATCAATTATCCTTTTTTTTTAAAAAAAATAGATATTATCAATACGTAATTCTAATATTATTTATTTTTAAAACCTCAAAAATATGTCTAATTAATTTATTAATTCAATATATATATTTATTTTAAAATTAAATATAGAAAATATTAAAAATGGGGGTAATCTCACCCATTAAGAATTGGGTGACCATATCTCCAATTCCAAATCCAACCAAACACCGGAATTGAGGAAATTGGCGGAATTCGTTGATTTCAATTTACATTCCAAACAACCGAATTCACGGAATTGACTGAATTGACAATTCCTTTTCTTCACTCAAAAAGTACAACCAAATACCGAAATTATCCAATTCGGCTAATTTCCTCAATTCCCCGTAATTGACCGAATTGACAATTCTCTCAATTCCAAAACCCGAAATTATCCAAAGTTACTGGGGAACAAAATCCAGATTCAAGCTCTGGATTTGACCAAAACTGTCTCTTAATGCAGAGGTTGCATTCACTGCTTCAACAAGCGAAATCTAGTTTATCATATGATAAGATAAAATGAACTTTCCTGATTGGTTGGCCTGGCTTTTCAATTCCAACGTAATAAAAAGTCAGGGTCGTGCTCATCGTCAATCCTAAAATCTTTCTCAATTTAACGTCACTAACAGAGAATGGAAAGCTCATTGCTATTAGAAAAGTGAATCTTGGGATCTTCCTACGAGGTGGCTTACGTTCAGGAACCCTACCTATAAGGGATCATGCATTCACCGATCGACGTAGAGTTTTTCTTCAACTATTTCATTTCGTTTTGTAGTTTCAAACCATCTTTCCGGTGGCGCTTGCCAATGGTGCATTCTACAGACCGACCAGCAAGAGGGAGCTTGACTGCAAGACCCACCTGGTGGTGTGTGAATAGAAAAAGAAAGAAAAAGCGAAATGTGCCGAATACAGAGCAATGGCAGCGAGTGAGATCGGTTTGGAAGCCGAAGGTTCAGCCCCCTTTTTCAGAAATTAGTATTTGCGTTTACGAAAGAAAGGGGAAACGGAAACATTCGGTATTGGATGAAAGGTAGTAGCGGAAATCGGATCCTTTCCCCCCTGACGATTTTCGTAGATAGAGGTTCGTAGTCCCCGGTTATGGTACTTTCAGCGGCGCGAGGCTTATTTGGAGAGCAAAGAAGTGGAGCAATAAAGAACCTTTCATCTGGTGCGTCCTTCGCTACTTGATTCAAGAAAATTTCGTAGCCAATTTAGGCTCATCCTTTATGCCCGACGGACAATTAGCTCCCAAAGATGCTTCTTAATGAACTCTTGTCTTGCTTCCAAAGGTAAGGGTTTGTCTTTGGCCAACAAAGGAAGAAGGAGCGAGTGATGTTGATCTCTTCTCTCCCCATATCTCCACCGTTCAATCGAATCTCTCCCGGAAAAAGATAAGGTAAGCATCCAAAGCAGCATCAGCCAAACTAACATATCCAATTTCTCCCTATTAATATTTCTTTATGGAAATAGATTGGGTTTATGTTGTTGGTACCCTCAACTCGTAATTGATAGAAAGAAATCGGTAGTTGCTGAGGATACCACTAAAAATCGGGAATTAAGGAAAGGCAATTGCTCTTACTTCCCGAGGGAATAATGAGACGAATTTCTCCCTCTACTGAAAAGTGTTGACTGCAACAAATTGGAATATTTACCCAATCTCTTTGATAGACTTGGCTGTGAACAAATCCTCTCTTCTAGAATCGACCGTTCACTCATGCTTTGGACGAGAGAAAGTATGATTAGTCTTCCGCTTTCACGGTTATGGTGATAAATAAGGAATACCTGTCGAAAGGTAAAGTTCCGTTCCCAGCACTCGGAAATCAAAGACCTAACCCTTGACTTATAGAGTGGAGGTAGCTAAAGAATTTCCCCTGAAGCAAGAAAATTGGGCAACTTCTAAGTCTACGGTGTAAAAACCAGTTAACTATATAAAATACATGCACAGATAGAGATCTGGCTTTTTGGTTTCCACGGTACTTGTTGGCTGGTACATTAAAGACCAGTGCTGCTCCCGGCCCAGCTGGCCAGCAACCAGTAATCCATTCGGTTAATCACATGTTCTTTTTCCTCGCAAAAATGGTGCCTGTAAAGCCAAACTAAGAGCGGGGAAGAAACAAGGGCGGGCATAAGCTCACCAATTAGGATGCGTGACTGACGCATCCCTTTTTCAAATGATCTGGGCATTTCCCTTTGGGCTGGGAGGAGATTGATTTGAAGATCTCTCCTCATGCCATACGACATATTTAATCACATTAACATTCTAAAATCACTTGCATTCAAACTGATCAATGCTACGCTACGGGGCATGTGAACTAAAAGCGGCTAAACTCTCACCTCTCTCTTTCTTTATCTCGCCACGTTCAACAAGCTAAAAGCTAGTCGAGCTACAACCTTATATAGCTAAAGCTAGGCACTAAAGATATTGAATTGACTATCAGAACAAGAACGCATACCATCTCAGGCATAGCAGAAAGCAAGGTGTCACCCAATCTACCCCAGCCACCCAATGAACTAAGGTAAGGCTGGGGTACGATGAATCTCTAGAATCTTTTAAGGAGCAGGGATCCACTACTTCTATTTCTATTATGAGAGGACCAAAGGAAACTGATGAAACAAGAGAAAAATCAAGTAGGCAGCCGTAGCCGGGTTAAAGGATCTCTTCTCCTCCAAACGAATCAGTTGCAGGCCCAGGGTCATATTTTTAGTATCAATGTGTAGGATTCCCGCTCTTATCTTAGTAGGCTTCTTCGTGCGTGCCATTCACAGAGTATGAATTTACTCCAATATAAATATAAAAAAGGGTTAGATCAAGGGCAAGGTCAATTTCTTTTCTTTTCGGGGAGTTCTATTACAACCCGCCCATCCTATATATGGTAAGCCCTGTAAGCCATTGAGGCAAACCACATCGGGCTCAATTGAGAAAGCTTATGGAGTATAAGCCCATGAAATAGAAGTGTCATTTAGTGTAGCCAGGAGGGACTTTTTCATTAATTTCAAACATTCAAAAGGTACTTTTTCCCCTTTCTAGGATTACATTAAACAAAAGGATTCACGAATAAAAGCGCCCAGTCCATAAATTGTTAAGGCTTCTATAAAAGTTAGACTAAGCAATAAAGTATCTTGTATTTTACCCTCTGCTTCTGGTTGCTTGCAATACCTTCTACGGCTTGGCCTACAGCAGTATCTTGACCAACTCCAGGTCCAATAGAAGCAAGGCCTATAGCCAATCCAGCAATAATAACGGAAGAGGCAGAAAGAAATAGATTCTTAGTAAGTTCCTCGCACCAAAAAAAAAAAAGAAATTGTTAATAATATAATCAACCAATGAATTATTACATTTTTTCACTAAGATCCATCGTCTGGTCAAAGTAACTAAAAATTCCGAATTGCAATAAAAATATTACTGAATCAACTAAATTATCAGAACTATTTCCATATCTTGCTTTTTTTAGAATCGGTTGGAGTGCTACAATCCCATCTAATCAAGTTCCAATCCTTTTGTCTTCCATTACTCCGAAACCGCCTGCCTTCCTTGAGGTTTGAGTTGGATTGCAGGCGTAGCTTTCCTTTCAATTGCTTCTGCCTTTGATGGAGTTTCAGTTTCATTCTAGCCAAAGCCAATGTTCAGCCCAAGGTAAGCTACAGTCCTAAGCACTGGCATTCAAGATTCCTTCCCTGGGGGAGTGCTAAGGGTTTCAAGCCAGCTAGTTTGAGTCCTTCGCACCTCAAGAAGTGGGCCTCATCCGCAAGTATCATCTTTCTATTTTCCCCAAAAGCGTTATGTATTTCCCGTAGAGAATTCTTTTTCCACCTCGAAATCTTATCTTTTTTATATATGCGTGGACTATTCGGCATAGTTAGGTTAGACATTAGTATTCTCTGGGAATGGATTTGCTTAGGGTAAGATCTAGTATGAGTTTCCTGACAGCCAGACCAGGAGAAAAAAGACCTATAGAAAGAGCCATTGGTCAACCAAGCAAAAATAGCCCTTGATATATAGGCTAAGGCGATCTTCTTTGAACTAAAATTTCACTTGAATTCTTCCTGTCAGTGAATCGTATCAACTAGACTATTCCGAAATTGGGTATAGAAAGAGAAAGAGATTCGTCTTGCTTATTTGCTTGATTATTCCATTGAGTGCGTGGTAAATGCTTTTGTTTTGACTGAACCTCCCATTGCTCTCTCTCTGATAGCATGCAGCCGATAATCAAGACAGATATAAAGAAAGTTTTCAGTGCGATGACTTTCCTCCTGATTTTTTCACTTAAATGAATTAGGGCGCGTTTAGTTCGATTCCGGGTTTAGGAATCGTGAAATCGTGAGAATTGAGTGATTCCGAGGAATTGAAAGAATTGAACGAATTAGATAATTACAGTGTTTGGATGAGTATTTACTGTAAGGAATTGCGAATTGACCAATTCTTAAATTCTAAATTCCTGACAAATGGAATTGATCAATTCTAAAGTTTAGGGTTTAGAGGGGGAAAACTTGCTATTGACGAAGCTCTTATTGGACTCGCTTGGCTCAGCCAGCCCACTGGAACTCAGGGTTGGACGAAGAAGGGCAACTATAGACTAGAAGGGAGGTGTTCTCATACCCAGTTTTCTGATTTAGGGGTCTTTTCGGAGAAAAGACACCGATCTTACTTTTGAAGAAAGCTAGAAAGATGAGTGAAGAAAGAAGGAAAGATACTTGCTCTCTTGCCGCAGCTAGTCTCTTGTTAGTAGTAATAGCGGTAGGCGATAACTCTTTTTCAAATAAGAGACGATTTGGTCGCAATCAAAGAGAGAAGAGCCTCTTTTAAAGTTACTTGCCTTAGACTTCGAGTTGCCAGAGCGGATAGGAATGGCAGAACTCTTGGCCTTACGAGATGAGGGCTACGATTAGCTCAGGTTTGCTCATCTGCCTTCTGGCACTCGGTCTTATAAGACTGATACTGGACTTCCTTACTTTACTAGGACACCCTAACTAGATTCAAGCTCTCCTCCCAAGGGAGAAAGGTAAACGCATTCTTTTTGAATGAATACCCGGTAGCTGTAGCAAAGGAAGAAGGCGAGGGACCCTGCCAGATCTTCTACTCGTGCGGTCAGCCTATGACACACATACTTTAGTTTAGGACGAATTGGTCATTCCTACCATTAGTTCGATTCCGGGTTTAGGAATCGTGAAATCGTGAGAATTGAGTGATTCCGGGGAATTGAAAGAATTGAACGAATTCGATAATTACAGTGTTTGGATGAGTATTTACTGTAAGGAATTGCGAATTGACCAATTCTTAAATTCTAAATTCCTGACAAATGGAATTGATCAATTCTAAAGTTTAGGGTTTAGAGGGGGAAAACTTGCTATTGACGAAGCTCTTATTGGACTCGCTTGGCTCAGCCAGCCCACTGGAACTCGGGGTTGGACGAAGAAGGGCTACTATAGACTAGAAGGGAGGTGTTCTCATACCCAGTTTTCTGATTTAGGGGTCTTTTCGGAGAAAAGACACCGATCTTACTTTTGAAGAAAGCTAGAAAGATGAGTGAAGAAAGAAGGAAAGATACTTGCTCTCTTGCCGCAGCTAGTCTCTTGTTAGTAGTAATAGCGGTAGGCGATAACTCTTTTTCAAATAAGAGACGATTTGGTCGCAATCAAAGAGAGAAGAGCCTCTTTTAAAGTTACTTGCCTTAGACTTCGAGTTGCCAGAGCGGATAGGAATGGCAGAACTCTTGGCCTTACGAGATGAGGGCTACGATTAGCTCAGGTTTGCTCATCTGCCTTCTGGCACTCGGTCTTATAAGACTGATACTGGACTTCCTTACTTTACTAGGACACCCTAACTAGATTCAAGTTCTCCTCCCAAGGGAGAAAGGTAAACGCATTCTTTTTGAATGAATACCCGGTAGCTGTAGCAAAGGAAGAAGGCGAGGGACCCTGCCAGATCTTCTACTCGTGCGGTCAGCCTATGACACACATACTTTTTAGGACGAATTGGTCATTCCTACCATTAGTTCGATTCCGGGTTTAGGAATCGTGAAATCGTGAGAATTGAGTGATTCCGGGGAATTGAAAGAATTGAACGAATTCGATAATTACAGTGTTTGGATGAGTATTTACTGTAAGGAATTGCGAATTGACCAATTCTTAAATTCTAAATTCCTGACAAATGGAATTGATCAATTCTAAAGTTTAGGGTTTAGAGGGGGAAAACTTGCTATTGACGAAGCTCTTATTGGACTCGCTTGGCTCAGCCAGCCCACTGGAACTCGGGGTTGGACGAAGAAGGGCTACTATAGACTAGAAGGGAGGTGTTCTCATACCCAGTTTTCTGATTTAGGGGTCTTTCCGGAGAAAAGACACCGATCTTACTTTTGAAGAAAGCTAGAAAGATGAGTGAAGAAAGAAGGAAAGATACTTGCTCTCTTGCCGCAGCTAGTCTCTTGTTAGTAGTAATAGCGGTAGGCGATAACTCTTTTTCAAATAAGAGACGATTTGGTCGCAATCAAAGAGAGAGGAGCCTCTTTTCAAGTTACTTGCCTTAGACTTCGAGTTGCCAGAGCGGATAGGAATGGCAGAACTCTTGGCCTTACGAGATGAGGGCTACGATTAGCTCAGGTTTGCTCATCTGCCTTCTGGCACTCGGTCTTATAAGACTGATACTGGACTTCCTTACTTTACTAGGACACCCTAACTAGATTCAAGTTCTCCTCCCAAGGGAGAAAGGTAAACGCATTCTTTTTGAATGAATACCCGGTAGCTGTAGCAAAGGAAGAAGGCGAGGGACCCTGCCAGATCTTCTACTCGTGCGGTCAGCCTATGACACACATACTTTAGTTTAGGACGAATTGGTCATTCCTACTATTTGTTCTCATCATGCCATTTTGACCACCTTGTGAGCAGAATCCACTTTCTATAGATAGCCCAGAGAGGTGCTTGTTCAAGCTTCACAAATCATCCTTTCAAACTTGCCCCCCCCCCCCCAAAAAAAAAAAAAAAACCCCAATAATCATCCAAAAAATCATCCGGCGAGATCCATCGCGCTGGTTATTTATTTTTGTTGATTTCTTTTAGTCATTGGGTGCAGAAACTAAAATAAGACTCGAGTCATACCCATACTCATGGTTAGTGGCCATTGGTGCATGACCCACAGTGCGCTGGTTCTTGTGTGACACGCTTTGCAATCTCAGGTATGATCCATGAGGTCATTTGCAGGATTGTGGCATCACATCTGAATGTAGCCAACTAATATTTTCATATGGGGTGTCTGTATAGGCGCCTGTTAACCGTTTCGGTTTTGTGCAGTGGACTACCAACCACCAACCTCATTGCCGGAGGTTGTTAGTCATTGGTTTTTTAATTTTAATTTTTTTGTTTTTTGTTTTTGTTTGGCTTGTCTTTGTTCACTTGCATGTGCATGGTTTGGTTGGGAATGTGGGTTTTTGGTTGGCCCATGTGGGTATGTACGCGATGTGATGTGGGGCAGATGCTGTGTCGGCTTATGGTGTGTGGATTGTATGTGCTTGAATGTGTAGGTGAAAAAGGTCAAATAGGAGTAAGATAGTGGATTAAGTATTAAATTATTTTAAAAATTTAAATTTATGAGATGTAAATTTTTTCATTATATATATATATATATATATATTAGATTTTATCTATTTAATATTTAATGTGAATTTTAATTTATCAGATTTAATATTTAATAATTTTTTAAATTATAATTTAATCACATTAATTTTAATATTTTTAATTAAAATTTTTTTACTCAATCAATTTCATTGTATAATTTATATTAACAGATTTTGTCTTATTTTTTAATTTTTTAATAGACTAAAGACTCAATTTAGTCGCATCATCATAATATTTTTTTTATTTGAGTAATTTCATAAGGTAACTTTTTACAAAATTTTTGTTTCAATTTTTTGCTTTTTAAAAAGAAATTAACATGTGATTCGACTTAATTGTATCATTACGGTATTCTTTCACTTGAGTAGTTTTACCATGTAACTTATGTTTACATATCGAAACGAACAAAACGAAATCAGTAATTTGGTTTTAAATTTAGGGTTAGGGTTTTGCAGTGGCTGGCACGCACAAAATGAGTGCGTGTGCGCTCAACCTGGCAGGGAACCTGCTAGGGGGAGCTCGCGAGGGATCATGTGGCGAGATTGCCGGATTGTGTAGGTAGGGAGCCCAGCGGCCCCGAGGCCCCCGACCCCGAGGCGTGATGTAGGACGCTCAAAGGAAGTTCAGAAATATCAAAAGAATCTAATTCAGAAGTCAAGGGGCTATGACAAATAATTTGATTTACTCTTTTATTTAAACTTAGAATTTACCTTACTTAGTACCTTTCTATATTTAAATTCTCTTTATTATGATGTCTTAGGTCTTATTCTCAGATTCCACTAACCCAAGACTAATTTTGGACTGAATCCTATTTAGTTTAGGACTTGGGAAGGATGAATTCTTATTTAAGATTTTATTTTCGTAGGTTAACTTATTTAGAACTTCTACCAACCCAATTAATGAGTTCAAGCTGAGTTGTTTCAATTTAGGACTTGGAAAGGCAGAAACTTACTAAAATTGGATTTCTGGTATTTGTATAAATAGGCCTTCAACCCTATGGACGGGGGAACAACTTTTACTCTCAATAAAGTTCTACTTTAGTGAATTTTCTCTCTTTCTTGTGGATTCAAGGAGTTCTTAACAGAGGCAATGATGTTTTCCTCGTCTACCACGCTTGTTGCTACGTCAAGTGGTATTAGAGCGAGGCTCTCCTTACTTAATGTCTAACGAGGACGCAACCAGCAGCAATCCTAAAGACAATGCTCCTGTGGGTAATCAGATCAGCTGTGAGTATTTTGATTCGACCATGGAGGCAATCCAAAACTCACTTGCAAGCTTGATGCTGAGGATGGATCAACTTGAAGGCCTGAATCAACCCTGTCGACGAATCGATGAAGTGACTCACGATCCAATTGGTCGAGGAAAGGCTCCGCAAGTGAATCCAAAGGGTATACAAATCCTTGAAAACTCCAGCGATGAAGAAATTGAAAACATCCTTCATCGACCAATTTCTGAGCATGATAGACGTCATGATTTTCGCTTAACGATTGATCTCCCATCTTTCAATGGCCAACTCCAGATCGAAGATTTTCTCGATTGGCTTGCTGAAGTGGAACGGTTCTTCGACTATATGGAGATTCCAAATTCGAAGAAAGTGAAGCTTGTTTACCGACTCAAGGGAGGTGCATCAGCATGGTGAGAACGCATCCAATTGGAAAGGACACGCCAAAATAAACCTCCAATTCAAGCATGACCACAGATGAAGGCTCTTCTCGAAAAGTAATTCATTCCCATAGATTATGACCAGGTACTATTTCAGCAATATCAAAATTGTCGACGGGGTAATCGCAGTGTAAAAGCATATCTGAGGAGTTCTATCGCCTATCAGCACGTAATAATCTAGTAGAGACTGAATCTCATCAAATGGTAAGATTCATCGGTAGGCTACGCACAACCATCCAAGATGAGATTTCCTTGCAACCTATTTAGACGGTTAATGAGGCTGTGAGGAGTGCAACTCGTGTGGAGTCCCAATTGGAGTGACCTGTCATAAAAAATCAGGTGAGGAGAACCATTAGTGAGAATTCAAAAGGAGCACAATCATTCCTAATAGAAGTGCAGCTACACAACCTCCTTGACCTCCCACACAAGTGAGTCTTGAAGTTAGACCTACAAGGCCATCAGGAAATGCCATATCAGCAAAAAACCCAAGTTCAAATCCTGATCTAAAGTGCTATCGCTATGAAAAATTTGGACATCGTTCTAATGTTTGTCCAGCACGACAACCTGTGAACTTGGCTATTGAAAATAATTTTGTAGTTGACAATTTACATGACTCAAAAGATGATGACCTAGCTTGTGATTAAGAAAACTATGAAGATGAAATATTCGAGGAGCCTGATGGTGAAAGGTCATCTTTAGTAGTTCGGAATCTGATGTACATCCCAAAGCAAGAGGAAAACCTACAACGTCACAATATCTTCCGCACTCGATGCACAGTAAATAGCAATATCTGTGACATGATTATTGATGGGAGAAGCAGTGAAAATATCATCTCCAAGACTATGGTTGACAAGCTTCAATTGAAAACGGAATTACATCTCTCTCCCTAAAAGATCGGCTGGATTAAAAAGGTTGGTGAAACCAAGGTAACTGAATGGTATCAAATTTATTTTTCTATTGAAAAATTCTACAAGGATGAGGTAACCTTTGACATTGTGGAGATGGATGCATGTCATATTCTTCTTGGTAGACCTTGGCAATTTGATAGAGATTCTACACATCGTGGGCAAGATAATCGCTATATCTTCTTCAAAGATGGAAAGAAAATTATCTTTACCCTCATTAGCGAAGAGAGTCGACCCAAAAGTTTACAAGAGGAGGATCATTCCTTCCTGATTGTACAAAATTTTATAAACGAGGCTAAAGAGATAGCTCAAATATTTGTTGTAATTAAGAAAGGAATGAAGACGATGCCCACTAAAGCTCCAAAATGCTTGCAACCCTTCCTAAATGAATTCAAGGAAATCATACCCGATGATTTCCCTGATGAACTACCACCAATGAGAGATATTCAGCACCATATTGACCTTGTTCCTGGAGCGAGTTTATCAAATCTGCCCCACTACAGAATGAGTCCAAAAGAGACACAAATTTTACCAGACAAGATTGAAGAGTTGATTAGAAAAGGAATGGTTAGAGTCAACATAAGCCCATGTGCAATTCTAGCCTTATTGACATCTAAGAAAGATGGAAGTTGGCGGATGTGTGTAGATAGTCGAGCCATCAACCGAATTACGGTAAAGTATAGATTCCCAATTCCTCGCTTAGAGGACATGTTGGACATGTTGGAAGGGTCAAAGGTGTTCTCTAAGATAGATTTGAGGAGTGGATACCATCAAATCAGAATTAGACCCAGTGATGAATGGAAAACTGCTTTCAAAATAAAAGGAGGACTTTATGAGTGGCTTGTTATGCCTTTTGGACTCTCAAATGCACCAAGTACCTTCATGCAATTGATGAATCAGATATCAAACCTTTCATTGGTCATTTTGTTATTGTTTACTTTGATGATATCCTGGTGTATAGTCATAATGAAGAAGAATATAAAAGACATCTAACAGAAGTACTTACTGTGCTGAAGAAGGAGAAGTTGTACATCAACTCAAAGAAATGTCATTTTATGACTGACTACTTGGTGTTCTTGGGTTTCGTGGTAAGTACCGAAGGCATTCATGTTGATGAAGAAAAGGTAAAAGCTATTAAGGAATGGTCAACACCCAGAAGTGTATCAGAAGTTAGAAACTTCCATGGTCTGACGACATTCTATCAGAGGTTTGTCAAAAACTTTAGTTTCATTATGGCACCAATAACCGAGTGTTTGACGCAACGCAAGTTTTCCTGGACTCAAGAAGCTAATAGATGCTTCGAGTTGATCAAGGAGAAGTTATCTACTGCACCTGTTTTGGCATTGTCTAGCTTCAAGAAGTTATTCGAGGTAGACTGTGATGCTTCGTATATAGGTATTGGAGCCGTTCTATCCCACGAAGGAAGACCAGTAGCTTTCTACAGTGAAAAGTTGAGTGAAGGTTGAAAGAAGTGGTCAACGTATGAGCTGAAATTTTATGCGGTTGTACAAGCAGTTTGTCATTGGAAGCATTATCTAATTCAACGAGAGTTCATTCTATATACTGACCACCAAGCTTTAAACTTCATTGATAGCCAGAAGGACTTGAATCACATGCATGGTCGATGGTCGTCATTCTTATAGCAATACACCTTTGTTTTGAAACACAAATCTGGACAAAAAAATAAGGTGGCAGATGCTTTGAATCGCAGGACAATCTTAATGTTAACTATAAGCAATGAAATTGAAGGGTTTGATTATTTGAAGGAATTGTATGTTGAAGATGAAGATTTTAAAGAGGAGTTTAGAAAGTGCCAAGCAGGACAAAGAAGTTATATATATCTCCATGAAGTCTTTCTCTTTAAGGGTTCTCGTCTTTGCATTCCAAGGTGCTCCTTGAGAGAAAAGGTGGTGAAAGAGTTGCATAGCAGTGGCCTAACAAGACATCTTGGGCGTGACAAGAATATTGCACTAGTTGAAGAGCACTACTACTGGCCACAACTTAAGAGGGATGTCGGTCGCTTTGTATAAAGGTGCTATGTATGCCAAATAGCCAAAGAAAGTTCTCAAAACACTGGCCTTTATACCCCATCGCTTGTGCCAAATACCCCATGGGAGGATCTATCGATGGACTTTGTTTTGGGCCTCCCCAGGACTCAACGAGGCTTAGATTCAGTATTTGTTGTTGTCAACATATTTTCCAAGATAACACACTTCATTCAATGTAAGAAGATAACAGATGCAACAAGGGTGGCTAATCTATTCTTTCAGGAGATTATAATGCTACATAGAGTGCCAAAGACTATCACTTCTGATCGTAACACAAAATTTCTAAGTCACTTTTGAAAGACATTGTGGAGGCAATTTGATACGTCTCTACAATTTAGCAGTGCTTATCATCCACAAACAGATGAACAAACTAAAGTGGTAAATCGAACACTTGTAAACATCATTCGATGTCTTGTAAGAGACAAACCAAAGTAGTGGGACTATACACTCGCACAAGCTGAATTCGCTTTCAATAACATGAATAACAGGTCTATGGGAAAATCGTCATTTGAAATTGTCAATAGAAGAATCCCAAAGCACCCGCTGGATTTGGTGGTGTTGCCCAAATTGCTAGGAACAAGCATAACTATAGACAATATGGTGGAGAGAATTATTGAAGTGCATACTGAGGTAAAGAAGAAAGTAGAAGAATCCAATGACAAATATAAAATTAAAGCGAACATTCATAAACATCCAAAAGAGTTTCAAGAAGGAGATCTGGTGATGGTGCACTTGAGGAAGGAACGGTTTTCAGCTGGAACTTACAACAAACTGAAACAGAAGAAAATTGGGCCATTAAAGATACTAAGAAAGATAAACAACAATGCCTATGTCAGCGACCTCCCGAAGGATTTGGGAATCTCAAACACTTTTAATATCAAGATTTATTTGACTACCATGCACCTGAGAACTGCAAGTTACGACAAAATAACTCAAGGACGAGTTCATTATAAGAAGGGGACATTGATGTAGGACGCTCAAAGGAAGTTCAGAAATATCGAAAGAATCTAATTCAGAAGTCAAGAGGCTATGACAAATGATTTGATTCACTCTTTTATTTAAACTTAGGATTTACCTTACTTAGTACCTTTCTATATTTAAATTCTCTTTATTATGGTGTCTTGGGTTTTATTCTCGGATTCTACTAACCCAAGACTAATTTTGGGATGAATCCTATTCAGTTTAGGACTTGGGAAGGATGAATCCTTATTTAAGATTTTATTTTCGTTGATTAATTTATTTAGAACTTCTACCAATTCAATTAATGGGTTCAAGCTGAGTTATATTCAGTTTAGAACATGGAAAGCCAGAAACTTACTAAAATTGGATTTCTGGTATTTGTATAAATAGGTCTTCAGCCCTATGGACGGGGGAACAACTTTTACTCTCAATAAAGTTCTACTTTAGTGAATTTTCTCTCTTCCTTGTGGATTCAAGGAGTTCTTAACAGAGGGAACAGTGTTTTTCTCGTCTACCATGCTCGTTACTACGTCAAGGGTGACCCAGAGGTACCGTGGCCCTGCGGCCCCGCATTCCCGAGGCGGCCCCCGACCCTAAGGCCCCAAGGTGACCCCGCAGCCCGCCCCTGGACCCACGGCCCCCCGGCCCTGCGGCCACCGACCCCGTGGCGGCCCCCAGGCCCCGCAGCCTCGAGGCCCCCGGCCCCGCATCTCCAAGGCCACCCCCGGTCCCGAGGCCCCCGACCTCGAGGCAGCCCCGCGACCCTCGAGGCCGCCGGCCCCGCTGCCCCACGGCCCCCAGCCCCCGCGTCCCGACGTCCCAGTGTCCCCCACTCCCTAGCCCCCGACCCTCAACCCCTCGCACCCTTCGCCGGCCTCGCACCCTTGCGTCTCGTCCCGCCTCCTCACGTTAGCCTCACATCAACGCTAGTGCTCTCATTGACTAACCCCGACACTCACGAGATCTCGCCTACGTGCCCTCGCGCTCGCGGCAACACCCTTGCTGGCCTCACACCCTTGTTGGCCACCGCTACGATCACGCCATTGTTGACCTCTAAAAGTGGTAGCCAAGCGAGTGGAATTAGAGGACTATTCACATGCATCTAATGGTTCACATGCATGGATTTTTTTAGTACATAGGCTACTTCAAGTGCATAGCTGTCTCAAATTTTTTTTAAAATATTAAAATATTTTTTTTGAAGTTAAAAAATAATTAAAATTAAATTTTGAATCAAAATATAATTACAAAATAAAAACCTAAATTAATACATAAAAATTACACATTAAAATATTAGTGTTCGAATTTAAAAATAATTATACTTAATACCTTATAATTTTAGTTTCGAAAATTTTTACTCACCACTAAGATTATTATGCACTCAAAATTCTTAAACACAAATATAAATTATTAAAAAAATTATATAAACCAAACTAAAATACGTAAAAATTTATAGACAATTTTTTAAGTGAATTAAATATAATTATTATTTCTAAATTTAAAAATTAATTTATCCACTAAATAATTAATTGTATAAATTAATTAAAATTATAGTTTGAAAGCAGAAACTTCATGTTTCTCAGTTCCAGTTTTGGCGAGCGACTTAATTAAGCGCTTTCAAACTGAACAATAACAAAGTAACTGAATTTTGTTCTCAGTCCATGTAAATATTTATTACAGAAAAAAGTTTGTCTTAAGAAAGAACATAAATCTGAAGCCTTATGCAGAAAAATTTGCACCAATATCAACAACATTAACTGCCCCTTGCACAACCCACTGTGAGTCAAATAAATCGTAAATTCATGAAGGACCTGCATTAGCCATGATAAAAATTACATTTGGTACCAACATATCCTCAAAACAATATATGACTATAAGAAAGAAATAACCATCAAAATTGTCAAAAAAATTATTAAATTCTTAAATAGTTTAATGGATAATGTCAATATTTTATTAAGAAGCACAAAAGAATCATTTGCAAAAATAGGTTGAGTTCTACTGATTCAATGGGCTGCAACATCAGCATTTGTAGCATATTCTAAATCATTATTCTGTAATTCCATCATGAGATGTTTGGACTTTGGAGATACGGGTAATCATCGTTAACTAAAGATAAAATCCAACTCATAATATCATAGAATCCATCAGACCTCAAATAAAACAAACTAAGTCAACTTCTTATTTAGCCATGACTAAAACCTTGTTCTCAGAAGTATTTGACAAGAATT
Organism: Trichopus zeylanicus subsp. travancoricus; assembly: GCA_005019695.1. Taxonomy (NCBI): domain Eukaryota; kingdom Viridiplantae; phylum Streptophyta; class Magnoliopsida; order Dioscoreales; family Dioscoreaceae; genus Trichopus; species Trichopus zeylanicus. The sequence goes on from RXID01014728.1 coordinate 307,094, forward strand.
TCACTATGGATTCTTAGATGGAAATATATTGGACATAAATAGAAACATTCCAATGGCATTTATCCCCCAAATTGAGGTTCATGGGAGAAATATTGTCAATAAGGCAAATTTCTGGGGGGCAGGGCATAGAAAAGTATTAAATTCCAACAGGGACTGGTGATGTCTTTTTGTTCATTCTTTTCGATGCAACGAAAAATTAGTATTCTTAGCAGAAATTTTTTGAGTTTTGTGGTGCGCATAAGAACCTAACTCTAAAATTATTATAACATTAACATTTCTATAACATAAATGTGTCATTTCTTTACGTTTTTTATTCTGTCATTGTTCTTATGTAATTCGATAGTGATGTGCTGGACAAAAATAGTGATATTCAAGTGGCATCTATCTACAAAATTAATTATTCGTAAGGAGAAATGTTGTTATTAATGTAAATTCATGTGGGGAACAAGATACAAAAAAGTAATAATCATGATTCATTCTTCCCTCAAGATTATTTCCTTTGGATTCTTCCAATATTTTGTGTTGACAGGGATTCTTGATGCATTCATTTATGCATTGTCCTAAATTTACAACTTGAGAATTCTTAGCAAAAAATTTTTGAACTTTTGTGATGGGCATAAGAACCTCAAGTCTACAATAAATTATATGTGGGCAGTAATCATATAAGAGATGTGCACCTTTTTAGAAATTTTTTATCATGATATCATTGTAGTTCTAAACAGGTTTTGTAAAAATTGTCATTTCATTGCAAAAAAACCAAATTGTCATATCTAAACGTCTTGAATACAATAGTTTTGGTTCCTTAAAAAACACAGTTGCTTGAATTTGAAAGATCAAACCGTTACTGATGAAAAAAATTCTTGATGTTCAATAAATTCCTGATAAAGATCCACAAAAGATCCTGATAATTTGTTAGTCGCTTGTTTAAAATTCTTGTTGTCCAATACTCCATAAGAATTCTTGTTCCACTCCGATAATTCAACAGAATGTCTTTTCTTAATGAAATTCTAAACATTTTTCCACATTATCCCTCTAGATGTAAGGCTTCGAAGAAATCACGTCCAAGAACTCAAGCTAAACTCAAAAAACCCTGATCGAAATTTGTTCGAGTCGCCAGATAGGTTGGCCAAAGCCAACTCCGAAAGATATCGCGCATCGAACGCTATAAAACCCTAATAGAAGAACGAAGAAAGATCCGATGCCAATAACCTCCGGGAAAGATAGACAAAAAGAACCACAAAATACCCTAAAAAAGCACAGATAATCACTACGAAGATCAAAATAACCAAAAAACCCTAAACTATTGCAGATCATCGCTATCGAAATCAGCGAAGAGCGTTACCTGAAAAACCCTAAACTCCTTCCATCGTCGGAACCGAACACTTCAGGAGGAGTGCGGGGCATCCATGGGCGCCGATTGCTTCTTGAGGGGGGAGGGAGGGTGGAAGGGGGGGAGGAAGAGGTCCGGGAGCGGGGAGAGCCGACAGCCTCAAGAGGAGAAAGGGGGCCGGGAGCGGGAGAGGACGAATGGGCAGCACCAATAGTACTGACTGGGTTCGGGTATTAACTATTAAGTCATCGGACCGGTACCCGAGTCCGATATGTACCGGATTCGGATATTGATGGGTTGATTCGCCTTTTAACTCGACTATGAAGCGCTGGTCAGCTCCAGACGAAGCCGCGTCGGTCAAGTGACCACATTGGACGTTGCCGCCCACCTCCGAACCAGACCGACTGTCCAACCATTTCACCATTCACTTACAAATGCCTCAAGATTCTCATTTTATACATCGAGTGGTCAGAATTGAATTTTCGTCCAGAAGCCATTCCAAAATTTTCTCAGACAAAGAGGCAAAACGGGCACATATCGAACTGGGGTTCCGTCGCCCCCGTCCCGTTCCTCTCCCCTTCGCTATCCGTATTTTAAATTTTCATATATTTTATTTACTTTTTAAACCCCCAACGTATCTCTATCCTATTCTATGTTCTCAGAAAGCACTAGCACCCATTAGTCATCGCCACGTATCCATTTAAGTTTTGTTAATCATGTGCCCCGATTAACCATATCAATATCCCATGAAAGACGCGGAAAGACCACCCCCGGATCGATTTCCTCCAGATCTCGTTCCTCTCGATCGAAGCCTTTGCTCCCTTTCTTCCGATCTCTGCACCCCCCCCACACCCCCCAAATCGTCCGGCGAGATCCATCCCTCGCAATGGCGCCCCGGCTCTTCTCCTGCTTCGGGCGCGGGGCGTCCCAATCCTCCTCCCACTCGCCAGACCTCCACGCCACGGACGACCAGACAGCCGAGGAGCAGCGCCGGGGCGGTGCCATCCTCGTCGAGCTCTTCTCGTCGCAGGGATGCGGCACATCACCGGAGGCCGAAGTCGTCGCCACCCGGCTGGGACGCGGTGACCTCGGGCCGGAGGTCACCGTGGCAGTCCTGGTTTGGCATGTGGACTACTGGGATTACCAGGGATGGAAGGACCCCTTCGGGTCCAGCGTCTGGATGTTGCGGCAGAAGGCGTTCGTCGCGTCGCTTCAGCTTAACACGCCGTACACGCCGCAGATGGTGATTCAGGGACGAGTACAATGCATGGGGACCGACGAGGGCGCCATTGTTGTTGCCGCCGTCGCTGCACCGAGATTCCCCACGCCTTCTATGCAGGTGATTTCCATTCTTCTTGTCTTCCCCATTTTTTCCTTTACTTGGTTTGCCTTCAACGTGGAATGATATACGTGTGATCCGATTAAATTACAAGTAGTGGTTTGCCGCGAATATTTGTTTTTTCAGAATTGAAAAGGATATTTGATATATTTTTTTTGTTAGATTTATAATTATTTTTGAGTATTGACTGGCATTTTAATGCAACGAGATAGCAAAGCACTTGCAAATGTGATATTTGGGTGATGACCATCATCTTGAGGATATGTTTCGTACATTTAGGTTGAATTCGCCGCTCCATTATCCATTGAGTGAGAGCAAGCAAAAATCCACAAGGATTAAAATGGTGGTTTATACACAAAAATAATTTATATATTTAAGACAATACAAAGATCAGTGTGTCCAGAGTTAACCCAAATACCATTCTTTCCAAAGACTTGTCAGTTTAATCTCCTTGCCATTACAAAAATCTCCATGAATTGCCTCGATGTATTTTACATGATGAAATTACCATCTTGCAGATCAGTATACCCTAGGGAAAGAGGCATTGCAGATAAGACAATCAGTCCCAAAACAACCATCGCAGATAAGATCCTTGATTTGACTCCTTGCGCTGCCATTGTCCTGCTGAAAGCAATGCCCTCGTCGCTCAATTATCTGTATATTGTCAAAAAAAGACCAAAAAGTTAAGCAGACTGAGAGTGTCCAGTGTAAATTGCACAGGTAATGGGAGGGCAGAGAGATGGTGTCGGGAGCTTACCGAGAGTCACAACTCAGGAGTGCAAAGTATGGCACACGAAAATTTAGGAAATATGAAGGAAACTATGGAAAGCACAACAACCACTTCCAAAATTTCAAGATGAAGTTATATGAAGATTCATTTCATGAAGGAAAACAAGAATATAGACAAGACCACCAAAACATAATAGCATGACAAGTTTTTTATCTTTCAAACTCATCCATGAGTATAATACACGAATATGATTCTACCAATTTCAATTCTACAATTTGACAGACAAATTCAAACTCAAATCATAGAGACTGCAAGACTAAAGCCAATTCATAATGCCAAAAGAAGTAGTGCCGAGGGCTAACCTTGCCCCTGAATCACAGCAGCAACTCAGCATCCGGCTCCATGGCCTGCCCCATCCAGCATTGCTGCTCCCGGCTCCGCCGGCACCGGGCACTCCACCAGTCGCCACCACTCCCAATCCACCAAATCCCACATCACCACAGGATCCCCCACACGATTATAGAAACAAACAGTCCCACTCCTCTGACAGACATCACAATGCTCCATCCTCCCTCCCCCGCAAAACTCCCCAAACCCGTCGCCCGCCATAAACCTCACCAAGCCCCACTCCCCTCTCCCATTCTTCAACTCCCAACCTCCAATCCTCACCAATCGCCCCACTCTCCTCAACCCCCGCAACCACCACCAAATGCGCGCAAATCAGCGCCCTAGGCAGCGCAGCCACCCACATCCCCCACTTTCCAGCGGCCAAATCAAACGTCAGTACCCAATCAGGCCCATGAACCAACACATACACCAAGCCATCGAAGAAGACGGCATTGCTGAGAAGATGGAACCTGCGGGGAGCTCACCGGAGAGAACCCAGCGATCGTGGCGGGTGCAGTAGATCTGAGAGACGAGGCTGTCGGCGGTGCTGACTACGATGATCTGAAAGCTGTAGCCTCCGCCGGAGAGGAGCCCGATGGGGTAGAGGGAGGAGGGCATGGGTAGGGGAAGGGGGAGCGGAGTGGAGGAGTTGTTGAAGGGGTTGAGGGGGGAGAGGTCGGGGAGGATGATAGGATAGGGGTGGAAGGGAGGGGATGGGAGTGGAGGGGGAGATAGCGGCGGTGGAGGAGGTGGTAGAAGGAGGAGGAGGAGAAGAGAAGGAAGATGGGATAGCGGGGGAAGAAGGAGGAGGGGAGGGGATGGAGAGAGGAGAGGAGCTTGAGGCGGAGGAGAACTGAGATCGGGAGGAGGCGGAGGATGAGGTGCTGGATGGCGGCGAGGAGGTCGTCGCAGGGGACGATGGAGGCGGAAGAGGACGACGACATTGGATTCTCCGATCGGGCGTGCGAGTGAAATGGTATCTAAATAAATGGGACGAAATTGGGCCGAGCCGGACCTGATTGTTTTGAAACGGATTTTGCATGTAAACTTCTCCCTATGGTCGTCTATCTTTGTCTTTAAATTGCCGAAAATACAGAAGAAGACAGGGTTTTATATGTAAAAACGCTAAAAATACTGTTATTAGATATGTAAAAACTCTAAAATACTGTACTTCAACCGATCAGTCACAAAGTATGTCTCAATCACAAACGATTTCACTTGGCCCGTATGGCCCAAAAGTCACGTGATGCATCTCCGTTTGTTTTTTTTCTTGGTAGCAAATATATCCATTGCTCGAGTCCCACAATAAAACAATCTTTTTCCCCGTAATAATTACTAAAAAAAGGAAAATTTGGCGAATGTAATACCGAAATCTCCTACTCTTGATTTTGATATTATAGTTTTTGCCTTGAAAAGATGTGTTCAGAAAGAAAGTTGACGGACATGCAGGGCTTCTTGATTAGTTAACTATCTTTCTTTTGACACTCAAAGCAAGATTGTGCCTGGTCAAATGAGGCATTATAGAAGAGAGCGGAGTGATAAACTCTCTCCTAGTTTCCTGAAAGGCTTTTTTTTTTTTTTTAAGATATTTACTTACAACATCTCAAGATTTATTTTATTTACTAAACTTTTTTATAATTTCAATATTTATCTATATTCCTCTTCTTTTGAAATTTATTATTTACAACCTCGATTGTTATTTAATCAATATTTTTTTAAAAAAATTTTACTTTTACTCTCTATATTTTTATAACTAAACCCTTTAAAATTCTTAATTTTTTATCATCTACTCTTTCTCTCAAATATTTACAAATAAATTCTCAATTATAATTTACATATTTATATATTTATAAACATACCTCTCAAATATTTTTATTTATAGATGAGTCCAATTTAATATTTTTCAAATAAAAATTTACAAAAAAAAGACTTAAATGTTTAAATTTTTTACAAATAAACCCTCCATAAAATTTTAAGTTACATATTTAATATTTATATATTTATAAATAGACCTCTCAAATATTTTTATTTATAAACAAGTTCAATTTTATCTTTTTTAATAAAAATTTTACAATATTGAAGGTTTTAAAATTTAAATTTTAATATTTGTATATTTATAAATAGACCTCTCAAATATTTTTAGTCATAAAAAAATCCACAATTTATCAATTTTCTAATAAAATTTCACAATATTGAAGGATTTTAAATTTTAAATTCTAAATTATAAGTTTAATATTTATACATTTATAAATAGACCTCTTGAATTTTTTTTATTTATAAATAAACCTAAAATTTATTATTTTTTAAATATAATAGATCTCTTAAATATTTTTAAATTATAAAAAATAAAAGTGAATTTTTTAAAAAATATTAATTAAATAATAATTTGGGAGTTGTAAATAATAAATTTGAAAAGTACGAGAATATAAATAAATACTGAAATAGCCAAAAAAATTTAATAAATAAAATAAAATTTGAAAATTATAGATAAATATTTATTTTTATCACGATAACTATTCATTTCAATGATAAAATCGTTTCCATGCTTTTGCTCCTGTCTCATTCTCTACCAGTCGGACATGTTTGGTCATAATTTATATGACATGGCATCGATGTCATTAAATCCTCCACCAGTCTCATTGTCCTGCTGCTGCTACAGGATCCAGTTTGGCAATCGTTAGAGTAAATGCTTTTGCCGCTTAACTTTTTACTGCGAGGTAGCTCAGGCCTGCGTGGGTTGAGACCGAAAAAACGAAATATTCTCATTTTAAAATAATTTTTTTATTTAGTAATAAGTTAAAATTAAAATTATCTAGTTTAATTAAATTCGAGATTAGTTTAAATTAAATGGAACCTTCGAGATCAAAATCGGCAGGTTTTTTCTTTTTTCTTTTTGGAGAAAAAAGTGGGATAAAAGCGCCAATCAATTCAATTTCAATCATGTAACGGGGCCGTCTATCGTGTATTTACTCGCTGTCCGGAGCAAGTATTGCTGAAACCACGTTACGTTTTTTGGAGAACGAGGAATGGCGTTGTATTGCTGGCCTCGTTTTCGTGATCTCTCAGACAAGCTCGTTTCTCATAAATGAAATGAAATTAAAACGATTAGCAGGCGTTGAATGTTAGCTTTCGACACGATCCTGATCCATTCGTTCACCTGATGCCGCCAAGAAGAACATGCATTCTTCGGTCAAATGCCAACTAATAATCTCCGCCAAAACTATTTACATGTTGTTAATTTAATCTAATTAAAGCGCCGTTATCAGGTCAGATGGCATTTTTTTTTCAAACATCTGACCAGCACCAATAATCATATATATATATATATATATATAGTTGAATGCTCGAGTAGAATATATATCAATTACTTTCTCGACCAGACCACCACCTCTCCATTATCTTCTCTAGTCCCCGAGTCAGCCGGCTTTCTTAGCTTGGAGCTTCGGGGACTCACACCCACATTCAGAGTAATGCCGACGTAGCGGAGGATGGGCTGCTGCTTCAGCACAGACAAGCTTGTCCCCTCCTTGGGAGGAGAGAAGCCGCCCGCATCCACTGGAGCCCGCTGCCGAGATCCGCCTCCGGAGCCGGAGGAGGAGATGGTCAAGGAGGTACTCTCAGTGTCCGAGGCGCCTAAGACCAAAAGCAGGCCCAGGGTTAGAGACGAACTGCGGCCCCGTATCGGCAAGAGGGATGCCGATCTGCGTTTCATCAACGCCTGCGACGACAGGTCGTCGGAGGATCCGTCCAAAATCGTTAGCGCCTGCGAGACTTTCTCCGTCTCCGCAACAACGCCCGCCGCCGAGAAGAGAAGAGACGAGGTGGTCTATGCCGGCGTGAAGGAAGGAGCGAGATCTCGCTCTCCGGCAAAGCCCCAGAAGAAGCGGTCCTTCTCCGGGGAGCTTTCCTGCAAGAGAGACGGATCCATGGGGGGGAGATCGTTTCCGTCCCCACCGACGAGGTCTGGCGGGACGGTTGGGAGGACCATGTCAGCTCGGGAGGCTTTCTCAGGGCTGCGGAGATGCAGAGCTCCGATGGGAAGGGACAGATCGAGAAGGAGGTCCGCATCGAGAAGGAGGTCCGCATCGCCAGCGGCGGAGCAAAGGCAGCGGCGGAGCTTGTCCGCGCCGAGAGGGAGGGGGGCGGTGGCTACGCGACGCGTGCCAGCGCCAGCGAGAACGGGGATGGGGATGGAAGAAGCTTATTTTGGTGCCGGAGGAGGAGGAGGGAGCATGGAGGGGAAGGAGTCGCTGGACAACCCGTTGGTCTCCTTGGAGTGCTTCATATTCCTCTGACCCTTGCTAAAATAAATGGAGTCGGGATCAGCACTCACTCAGAGCAAGTGTTTGTAAGATGCATTGTCTTCCACTAGCAGCAGAAGTGTCCTTCCGGCGAGACGCTCTCTCTCCTTGGTTTTGCTTTTCGATTTCCAGGCAACAGAGCGAATGGATATTGAATATTAGGGACAATGAGTTGCTCCCTTTTGTTCCCTTTTGCCGGGAAAGAGAAACAGAGATTTCGATTTCACTAGTGCGGCGACGCGGTGCTGGCCGGCCCCTGGGATCGACCCTACTACTACTAACACTTGGAATGATGCCATCTATGTTGACTTGTTATGAATGCAATGTGGTCCTCTTTGTTTAACTTCTAATCTCGCGTCAATTGTTTTTGCTGTTTCAATTTAAAAATCCGCCTTTTTCTATCACATTGGACTCTTTACAAGCAAAATTATCTCAAATTTCGCTTAATTTTAAATTTTCATGTTAAAAACAATATTGTTTTTAGTAGCCAGCTCTGTAGCCTATAAAATTCCAATGAAATACCTTACCATAAATAATCATCCACTGTAGATTGATTTCAATTCTAGAAGCCTTTGGATCAGAGATTTTTTTTTTTATTTTGATTCTTTTTTGAGAACTTTATATTAAATAGTTTAAGCATCCTCGGCTCTGAGCGGATTTTTGGTTTGCCTTCACGTGTTTTTTAGATTTGAATTTGCTCCTACCAAGATGAAGCATAACTATTAAGGGTCCGTTTGGAACGGGATCAAGGTCAAGATCAAGGTTAAAGGAAGGAGTAAATCCCATTTGATTACTGATATGGCTAGCAGATGATTAAAATTTTTTGTGAAAAAAAATGCTCTCTGTTGAGAATTGTTCAAATAGTATTGTTCATCTTCTTCACAAGAGACATCGCCGGCCGAGTTCGCGCGCGGAGGTCGCCGGCTGAGCTCGCGCGTGGAGCTGGCCGGGCGAGATCGCATGGGTAGCTCGCGCGCAGAGTTTGCCGGGCGAGCTCGAGCGCGGAGAAGGAGGCCTGCTGCGTGTTGGGCGGCGGTGTCGGGGTTTTTTTTTTGTGGTGGGGGTG
>RXID01014728.1:318837-336337 GCA_005019695.1 Trichopus zeylanicus subsp. travancoricus
TTATATTTAATCCCCCGGATTTCGGATTTTTCAAATAACACCCGAAAGAACTTCGATTTATAAAAAAGTCCTCGAAATTCGAATTTTTGCAAATAAACCCCCGAAATTATTCCGATTTATAGAAAAGTCCCCAAAATTCGGATTTTTGCAAATAACACCCCGTCGCGCGGGCGGGAGCGGAGGAGGAGGCCGGCCGGCAGGCGGCAGGCGGCGGGAGCGGAGCCGGAGGCCGGGCGGGCGGGGGCGGAGGCGGAGGCCGGGGCGCAGGCGCGCCGAAACGCGGGCGCGAACGGCCACGGCCGAGGCCGTTCCGCCACCGCGTGCCGGGGACGGAGGCCGAGGCCGGCGCGCCCGCACGCGGAGGCCGAGGCCGAGGCCGGCGCGCCCGCACGAGGAGGCCGAGGCCGAGGCCGTTCCGCCCCCGCGTGCCGGGGACGGAGGCCGAGGCCGGCGCGCCCGCACGCGGGGGCGGAACGCTCTCGGCCTTGGCCTTCCGCGCCCGCGTGCCGGCGCGCCGGCCTAGGCCTCCGTCCCCGGCACGCGGGGGCGGAACGGCCTCGGCGTCCGCCTCCGCTCCCGCCGCCGGCTCGCCGGCGCCCCGGCCTCCGCCTCCTTCTCCGGCACGCGGGGGCGGATTTTTGCAAATAACACCCCGAAGTTAAATTTGTAATTTATAAATATTAAATTTGTAATTATAAATATAAAAAATACTAATGTCTTTTTTGTAAAATTTTATTTAAAATATAATTAAAAATATAGACTTATTTATAAAAAAAGTATTGAAGGGGCCTATTTGTAAATGTACAATATGAAACTTGTAATTTTAAATTTTAATCTTTGAAACCTTCGATGACTTATTTGTAAAATTTATTGATAAAATAAATAAAATTTGGACATATTTATAGAGAAAAATATTAAAGATGGTCTATTTTTAAATGTAAAAAATATTAAAAATTAATTTTAAAATAATTTTACAATTATTTTTAAAAAAAATCTGTGGGTCTATTTTGTAATTTATAAATATTAAATTTGTAATTATAAATATAAAAAACACTAATGTCTTTTTGTAAAATTTTATTTAAAATATGATTAAAAATATAGACTTATATATATATAAAAATATTGAAGGGGTCTATTTGTAAATGTATAATATGAAACTTGTAATTTTAAATTTTAATCTTTGAAACCTTCGATGACTTATTTGTAAAATTTATTGATAAAATAAATAAAATTTGGATATATTTATAGAGAAAAATATTAAATGTGGTCTATTTTTAAATGAAAAAAATATTAAAAATTAATTTTAAAATTACAAGTTTCATATTGTACATTTACAAATAGACCCCTTCAATATTTTTTTTATAAATAAGTCTATATTTTTAATCATATTTTAAATAAAATTTTACAAAAAAGACATTAGTGTTTTTTATATTAATAATTACAAATTTTTATAAATTACAAATTTAACTTCGGGGTGTTATTTGCAAAAATTAAAATTTCGGGGACTCTTCTGTAAATTTAAATATTTCGGGGTGTTATTTGCAAAAATCCGCCCCTGCGTGCCGGAGAAGGAGGCGGAGGCCGGGGCGCCGGCGAGCCGGCGGCGGGAGCGGAGGCGGACGCCGAGGCCGTTCCGCCCCCGCGTGCCGGGGACGGAGGCCTAGGCCGGCGCGCCGGCACGCGGGCGCGGAAGGCCAAGGCCGAGAGCGTTCCGCCCCCGCGTGCGGGCGCGCCGGCCTCGGCCTCCGTCCCCGGCACGCGGGGCGGAACGGCCTCGGCCTCGGCCTCCGCGTGCGGGCGCGCCGGTCTCGGCCTCCGTCCCCGGCACGCGGGGGCGGAACGGCCTCGGCCGTGGCTGTCCGCGCCCGCGTTTCGGCGCGCCGGCGCCCCGGCCTCCGGCTCCGCTCCCGCCCGCCCGGCCTCCGGCTCCGCTCCCGCCGCCTGCCGCCGCCTCCGCTCCGCTTCCGGCCGGCCGGCCTCCTCATCCGCTCCCGCCCGCGCGACGGGGTGTTATTTGCAAAAATCCGAATTTTGGGGACTTTTCTGTAAATCAGAATAATTTCGGGGGTTTATTTGCAAAAATTCGAATTTCGAGGACTTTTTTGTAAATCGGAGTTCTTTCGGGGTGTTATTTAAAAATCCGAAATCCGGGGGGTTAAATATAAAAAAATAAGTTTTTAGGGGTGTATGTGTAAAAATAATGGGGGTAAAATCGGAATTTTTGGGTAAAATTTTGATTAAATAATAATCAGGGGGGCTGTGGGTAAATATGGTCGAATTTGAGGGGGGTGGGGGTAATTACGGAAATTACGGGGGGTTATCGGTAATTACCCCAAATTACAGGGGGTCACCGGTAATTACCCCTAAAAGAAAACAACAAAAAAGAAAACATGAATAGAAAGGGTGGAGTGATACGAAGAAACTGCGAGGGAGTGGTATGTAAGGAACTCATATCGATTGCCATAGTATCTCTAAGAGCATCTGTTTCATACCAGTTTTCTTAGAGGTGCTGAGTCTTCGGAGGAGTGGCAGAAAAAGGAGAATCATGCATTCATTATTTCATAAATTGACAGAGAAAGTGAAAAGGGATCTGAAAAAGAAGAAAAATATTAGGGAGGGGGTGAAGAAATATGAGATATGAAGAACACTAAAGTGCCTTTAGATTTCCAATGAACCCTTGCTTTTATATTCATGATGATGATAATGATAATGGCTTTCCTTTCAAGTAGAGAAGAACTTTCAAAAGGTGAAACACCAGGCAATATAAGACTATTGAATATTCTCCAATCTCATTTGGTTTCACTTCCTGATATTCTGATCCTATACACTTCCTGTTGGTACAGTAGACAAAGCTGAACTTAAGATTCAAAGTCAATTAAATTTTACAAAAGGCATTTTAGCTGGTTCCTATTTTATTTATTACCCCTTATCTGGAATTCACCTTTTCTTCTCCTTTTTGTTCACTATATGCATGATAATGTGGTACATGCAATTGTCTTCATGCAAGTTTCAATAAGAGTTAATATATAAGCTTGACAAGTTATTTGATAAAATTGTATTCCTGCCATGAATAAAAAATATGCACACTTTCTGTTGCTTATTTTGCCATTTTCTTGTAAATGTTAGCTATTTGTTTGGATTTGGTTGAGATTTAGTTCTTCATCTCATGAAACACTGCCTGTTTCTTTATCTTTTTGTAGGTTATGTTTTATTCACTAGCAGTAATAACATTTGGAGCTGCTGTCCCAGTGGTCAGTTTGCTCTCTAGAATTATGATTGGATCAACTTATGGATGGCTCGTTGGAATGCTTGTGGTTAGATTTTACCAAAAACTAAATGTTGAGGAGGGAGCATGAGTTTTTCTTATCTTATTGTAGTTGTATATGTTCTCATTCTAAATCCTTTGAATATGTTCCACCTTTGAAATTATGTGTTTGTTTATTATCTTTAACAAGTGAGAGCCAATATAGAATTTGTGAACATTTGACAATGTTTGGAATTAATTGTGAAATTATTTTGGCAATTTCTGTCTTCAACTCAACCCCACAATCTCATTTCCCTGTTCCAGAATCCAACTAGTTGAATTGCTATAGTAATATAATTTGTTTAGTTACTTGTTTCTTTTAAACAGTCTTTCTGCATGCACCATGAATTTTCAATGTTAGACTTGGGTATATTTCTGTAGGTATGCTCTTCCGAGTGCTGCTTATTTTCTTGGAGGTTCTATGCGAATGACTGTTTAGTACCACACGTCATCCACAAACTGATGAGCAAACACTGAGGTGGTAAACTAAACTCTATCGACCTTATTGAGAACTTGATAAACAAGAACTTGAAGAGTTGGGATGAACACCTAGCACATGCAGAGTTTGCCTACAACAGGAGCACCCATCGCACTATGGGGAGTACTCCATTTGAGATAGTTTATGTCTTGAATCCTATCACCCAAATTGATCTCAGTCCACTTCCTGAGCAGGAAAAATGAAAGAGCTAAAACAATGAAGGTGCTACATGAGTGAATCCGAAGACAAATTGATGTAGGACACTCAAAGGAAGCAATTCGGAAATTTAGAGTCAAAAGAAGCTAATTCAGAAGTCAATTGGCCATGACAAATGATCTGATTCATTCTTTTATTTAACTTAGGATTTATCTTATTTAGTACTTTCCTATGTTGAAATTCTCTTTATTATGATATCATGAATCTCTTCTAGTTTGAGTTAATGAGGTCTTCTTCTCCGATTCCACCAACCCAAGATTGACTTTGAGGTGAATCCTATTCAGCTTAGGATTTGGGAAGTATGAATCATTATTTAGGATTTTTCTTTTTGTAGGTTAACTTATTTAAGACTTCTAACAACCCAATTAATGGGTTCAAGTTGAGTTGTATTTGGAAAAGCAGAAACCTACTCAAATAGGATATCTGGTAATTGTATAAATAGGCCTTAGCCCTGTGGACGTGGGAAACTACTTTTATTCTCAATAAAGTTCTATTTTAGTAAATTTTCTCTTTTCCTTGTGGACTCAAGGAGTTCTTAACAGAGGTAATGATATTTTTCTCGTTTACCACACTTGTTGCTACATCACAAATTGAGAAGAAGAATGAAACTTATAAACAAGTAGCTAATAAGCATGAAGAAATTTCAATTTGCTCCAGGAAACATGGTGTGGATTCACTTGAGAAAAGAAAGGTTTCTAAGCAAGAGGAGGTCAAAGTTGATGCCACAAGTAGAAGGTCCATTCAAAGTATTGCAAAAAATTGGGGGAAATGCTTATAAAATAGACCTACCTAGAGATTACAATGTTTCAACTACTTTTAATATCTGTGATCCTTCTCCCTATCTCGATGATGTAGACCTGCTGGATTTGAGGACAAATCCTTTGCAAAAAGCAGATATTGGTGACAACCAAATTCAAGAGAACATTAGGCCAATTACCAAGTCAAATGCCAAGCTGGGTCAAATCCTATTTCTTTTAAAACAAGTGGGCCAGCAGATGTGTAGTCCTAATTCAGCCTACCAGAATCTTCTTAAGTGGAGCATTATTCCATTTGACTAAATTTAATATTTCTTAGAATTTTGGGAGCATTTTGGAATTTCTAAGGGTTCTTTTTAACTAGTTTTCAACGTAAATCTTTAGTAGTATTCCTAAGTACTATTTTTGTCATGCCTTATCTAGTATCTGAAAGTTCTCCCTATAAGTAGGAGAATTCTGATATAATTAGAGTACTAGATCATTAGTTTTCTGAGTTTAATCAAAACTTATTTGAAGTCGGTTCTTGAATTTAATATCGAGGCTCACCAATTCTTATCACTTGAATTCCTTCAAGTGTGGCCAATTAGTCCATGTTCTCACCTAAGGGTGTTGCTTGCATTATCACCTTGGTGGCAAGCTTGCTTATCATCTGCCTCTAATCAAAGGTGTGGCTGTTCTACATTATTGCCTTGGTGGCGAGAAGCCTATCTTTTGGTTCATTCCTCAACTCTCCATTGACTTCTTTCTTTGGGTTTGCTTGGCATCTTCTCTAAACATATCCATCAATAAGAACCATAAGAAGAAGAAGATGTAGATGAAGAAGAAGAAGAACAAGGAGGAGAAGAAGAAGAGCAAGAGTAACAAGAAGTTGCAAAAGAGGATGAGGAAGTAGAACTAGAAGATGAAGAAGAAGAAGAAGAAGAAGAAGAAGAAGAAGAAGAAGAAGAACAAGAAAAAGAAAAGAAGAAGAAGAAGAAGAAGAAGAAGCAAAAGAAGAAGAAGCAAGAGGAGGAGGTGGAGGAGGAGGAGGAGGAGGCCATGGAGAAGCACAGGTAAAACTAGGAGGAGAAGGAGAATCTGAAGTTGAAGGAGAAGGAGAAGGAGAAGTGGAAGAAGAAGAAGAGAAGAAGAAGAATTAGAATAAAGAGGAGAAGGAGGAGGAGGAGGAGCAGAAGAAGGAGCAGAAGAAGGAGCAGAGAGGAAGAAGACGAAGAAGACGAAGAAGAAGGAGAAGAAGGAGAAGAAGAAGAAGAAGGAGAAGGAGAAGGAGAAGGAGAAGGAGAAGGAGCAGAAGAAGGAGAAGGAGAAGGAGCAGAAGAAGGAGAAGCAGGAGGACCAGGAGGAGGAGGAGCAGGAGGAGGAGGAGCAGGAGGAGGAGAAGAAGAAGAAGAAGAAGAAGAAGCAGAAGAAGGAGGAGCAGGAGGAGGAGGAGCAGGAGATGTCGTATGTGATTACACTTTATGCTAAGAAGCAACATGTCATGCACCAGATGTTGTATGTGGCTAATATTAGTTGTTTTAATGGCTTATGTTTGACCACACAATCAAATCTTCTACTAGGGCATATTTATGATTTTTGTATCATGTTGGTGAAATTAGGCTTCCATAAGGAAATCTGAATTCCAAAATGGCAACCTAAGAAGGGAGAATTAGATTTTGTAAACCAAATGTGATTTTGAAGAAATCAAATTCTAATATAATTCACCAAGAGATATACATACAAAACTCAAGCAAATCATAAGTATAATAAATATAAAGCAAGATAAAGAGAAAATACACCACGATTTATGTGGTTTGGGAACCAACCACTCATATTCCGCAATCCTTATTGCACTTTTGAGGACTTTAATCACTCTACTAGTGATGTTGCTTCATTAGGGTGAAGCTATGCCCATATAGTCGATCTTGCTCTAACGAGTAAGATCTACTCCATACTTGAGTTTTTGTACTTTCACTCTTATCAAAGTAGGAGTGTTTATAAGTGGAAAAGATAAAAATGTTACCATTAAACCTTACCACAAAATCTCTGAAAATTGGGTACAAGAGCTAAACGATTTAATATGAAGTTAATAGCATAGAGCACTCTTGGTTAGAAGACTTGGAGAGGCTTTGATCTCTTCACTAAAGTGAATTAGAAGATGTAAAAATTATA
Organism: Trichopus zeylanicus subsp. travancoricus; assembly: GCA_005019695.1. NCBI lineage: Eukaryota > Viridiplantae > Streptophyta > Magnoliopsida > Dioscoreales > Dioscoreaceae > Trichopus > Trichopus zeylanicus. The sequence goes on from RXID01014728.1 coordinate 325,742, forward strand.
TAGAAAAATCCATCCTATCCTATTTATAACTTATGGATCAAAATTAGCCATTGTGAGTGAAATCTTGCCACTACTTATTCTCCAATGGTTAGAAAATTAGTTGTTAGTTGTGTAGAAAAATATGAACCAATCAACCACTTGAACAACCGGTTGACCAATCTTAGTCTACAAAATTAGGAGATCTCTTTGTTGGGCAATTGGTTCCAAATCGATCATTTGGTCCTAGTAAAATCCAGAATTGACACTCCCAACTGATTGTTCGATTCCACAACTGGCATCCGATTCTGTGTAAGTTTTGAAGTTTTGAATCTTCTATCTAACACAATCGACCGTCCGTTAAGCCAAGTGCATGTCTGGTGTTTGTCAGGAAAACTATGTTAAGAATTTCCTACAGAATATAACGAGTTCTCTAAGTAATTAATTCCAAAAGCAAATCTCCAACTCAACTAAAATAAATAGAAATTTTAAATCTAGTGAGCTGACTTGATATATTGAGCCTTCTTCAAATCATCTTCAATTCAAAACCTATTTTGTGATATGTCATGCCTCATCTTTAATGTTTGTGTTCATATTCATCCATATTTGAGGCTTCAGAATGGGCTTGATTTTCATTTTGAGCTCAATTTGGTTACAAGCTACACATGTTTAAGATATGATCAAATACAAAGATTGTTCATCATCAAAACTATAAAAGATAATAAAATTTATAGATTACTAAAGCCTTGGTCAATATTTTGCTGCCTATGAATGGTGCATGACCAATCATTTCAATCCCAATAATGAAACTCATCAGAAGATCAAGGCTGAAATTGAACTCGGGAATGAGCTTCCAGATATTAGATTAACAAATCCATGTCTTAAGGCCTTGAAACTTGCGGGCTTTGAGGTAAAGTGCATTGGTTTATCATGTTTAGTATTAGGAAATTTCATTTAATGCTATTGATGCTGCTTGTAACTAAACACATTAAGTCATATTGCCCTATTGAAGGTTATATGGGAAAAGGATCTTGCAAAAGATTCCCCTATTCCTTGGTATTTGCCTCTTGATACTAGTCAATTCTCCATAACTAGCTGCCACTTAACTACATTTGGATGTTTCCTCACTAGAACTATGGTCTGCTATGCTGCTTCTTCTTCTTCTTCTTATTCTTGTTGTTCTTATTCTTATTTCTTACTTTATGCTGTGTTTGAAGGTCAAAACACTAGTACGTGGGACTTGCACTAGCTGGAAGTCAGAGAGTATCATCCTTCTTAGAGAAGGCTGCCAAAGGGCTTGTGGAAGGAGGAAGGTATGGAATGTTTTCTATCACTCTTTTCCATTAATCAAACACTGCAGAACAAGCCACTGCTGGAAAGACTGACTAAATGACCTTGACCTAGATTTTTGTTGGTGATCGGCTCAAAATCAGATCAAAGCATTTGTCAAACTCAGTTTTGAAGTAGATAATTATATTAATTCTTGAAGGAATTATCCATGATCGAATTTAACCATGCAAATATTGTTATACTTGCATCTTTGAATTTTGTTTCTTATTTCTCTAAAGAAAACTTTGGCACACAAGTTGCAAATCATGTTTAAGACCCAGCACAACTTGAATATATATCAATAACATTGACAATCTGATATCTGCAAGTTGCAGGAAGGGGATTTTCACACCGATGTATTTCTTCTTGGTTTGAAAGCCTCTTTCAAAATCTTGAGGCCTTTCTCTGGGTCATGAAAATTACTGCTTAGGGTTGTTCGATCTTACAAATCGATATGTCAGTAACAGTGTTGTTGCTGCACTTCTGAAGTAGTAGTTTCATTTGAAAAATAGTTTTTTGTGCAAGTGCCAAGATAGGTCATCTTGTAGTGTTGTTTTTGGCTGTCTATTACTTGTTGTTTTCTGATGATTTCTTTTGGGCTTTTCCATATATTTGTTTTTCTTATTCATTCCATGAGCCAAAGGTGCAGCGGGTGGCTTGGCATGGATCAATTGAATCAAGACCATTAGAAATTAATCAATTGGCCATCAGGTGAGCAACGACTACAAACCGAACCGGTTCACTTTTTTCACAAGGATAACGGTTTAAACCGCTACATTCCTCAGTGCATTTTTGAAGGCCTGAACCAAAACAGAGCCAAAACCAGTACTAGAGCTTGAATTTGAGTCAGAATCCAAGTGATAACTAATTCTGAACCCTAATCTTAATTAGACCAGACTCGTCTTCTGCTCTAGTTTCTAAATAGTTCCAAATCAGTACAAGGTCCGATAATTTACAACTAAGTGTAACACAAGTTTATAATCACCATGTCCATATTAATCAATCTAAGAAGTAATGAGAAAGAAAAGGAAAATAACTCACTGAAGTGATTTGAATTTCTTTATTTCAACTACCTAAAATGGATGCCGAATCCATTTATGATGAAACAAATGTATGTTTTAATGAAATCCTTAAGTTCATCTTTAGTAGGAGAACAAAGCAAGCCAAAAAAGCCTTAGATAAAATCAGAACCAGAACCAAATCAAACCATGATTCGAGCGAACCCAACCAGGACCTGTATAACCAAAATTTAACTTCCTGTGAAACTCTGAGCCGGACCAAACCATTTCCGGTTCACCAGGTCACACCCACGTGACTGAGATCGCAGGAAAGAACCAGAAATAAACCTCCTTCGCAAGACATCATACTGAGTGTTCACCGTCGCCAGAAGTCGAGTTTGATGTCTTTCTACGCCACAGTCCTCTTCCCTTCATCTGCCACTTAGGCTCCGAATCTCAACCTTTCTCTCCGCTCATCCCCAAAGGCACCGGCTTTCGATGCTGCGTGCTCCTCTGAGGGGTCTGGAGTTTTGGATCTGATCGAATTCTCATGGTTCTCTCACCAGGGGACCATGCTTTCCAACCACATTCATAATGGGATCGAGATGGCCAGGCAGGTGTGGTCACAGGTCCTGAGCTCAGAGGCAATGGAGGAGCTGGGGATCGCGAGCAGCAGTAATGGAGGCACAGAGAACCTGGATTATGAGGTGATTGAGAACTATGCGTATAGGAAAGAACAACAGGTATGGGGATTTAGGGTTTTTTTTTTGCAGTTTTTTTTGTTATTGTTTCGTAATATGTGGGATTTGTTTGGCTTTTTAATATGGTTTTGCAGGCACATAGAGGGAAGTTGGCTATCTGTGTTGCTCATTGGCATTGGTGAGGAGACAAGTGGTGATCTTTTTTTTTCTAGCTATGTTGTCGAGTGAATCTTGAGTATCTCTGCTTAGTTTTGATTCAATATGGGCAATTCTAATCCATATTAGATTAGCAAGAAGCTAGGGCAGAAACATGCCATAAGTTAGACTAGACGTTAGAACCATAAGGAAATACAAGAATTTGTTAACTTTCTTGCAAGCTCCAGGACTTTATTATGATCTTCTAATGGAACAAAGTGGAAAATTTTCAACTTTAGCTAGAGAAACAATACTATTGCCTGCAAAATGCAACCTATCTGGCCCAATCAAGTAATTGGTCTTGACATCAGAGCCTTCTGACCCTTACCTTATTGAAACAGGATGTCATCCAATCTGGAGCCATGGCCATGTGAATCAGATACCTTCAGGCTTCTCAAGACAATGTTTTTTAGTCGGTGTTGAATAATCTCTAGTTAAAATCAAGTCTAGAGCTTCACTGACCACTTTCCTACCTTTTCAACTATATGTGAGATCTAACTTGAGGGGTTTTAAGTTTCTCCCTTCTCCTGATGCTTATGGAGACATTGAAGTGACCCATAACAATCTCATTGTTTATCAAACAAAGCCCATGCATTTTCTTTTGATCTCATTTTACCTTCAAATGCCCTATTTTCTATGGGTCGGCATTAACTCAGTGGTATAGTGAAAATTCAATTAATTTAAGTGGATATTAAACTCGTGCATAAGCAAGGCCATTGCTTGATATGAGTTTCCCGAGATGGGCTCCAAATCTTAGTATGGAATGTGCCTCTCTGACAAGGATCAGATATTTTGATAATCGTTGTAGAGAATATATGCAAACATCACATTCTTTCTCTAAGCTTGTGGGTTTTGAAATTCCCAAGCAATAAATGTTCACTTCTCTTATCATCCAATTCATGCCATTATGATTTATTACATGTTTTACCATAAAAAGTTGTTGGTCACTTCTTATTCCAGCACGATAGATGCACAACTTGGTATTGACCGCAACTTCTCCATTGTTTACTTTGATATACTACCCACCTTTTTAGATCTTATTCACATAGTTCCAGTTATCATAATTGGGGAATGCTGAAGTGGACATCCTTTATCATGTAATTTTATGATACCATGATTTTTAATATTGTTTTCACATAATTTGATTAGCACTTGGGATTTAGTGTTAGGATTAAGTTAGTTTGTTCTAGTATTTTTTCTTCATTATAAATTCGTATTTACATAGTTATCATCAATTGTCAATCTTTTTGGACTGCCTCTTTTTTAACAAATTCTCTCTATTATTCTTCATTGTTGCATGTTGCAATAACTTGACATTTACAGCATTGGTTAGATTGGTTACTATTTTTTTTTGTGTCTTGCAAGCACTGGACTAGCTGCAATTTTCATAAACCTAGCTGTTGAAAACTTTTCTGGATGGAAATATGCTGCATTCATATTTTGATGGTTTCTTGGTATATGCAATACTTAATTTGGGATTGGTATTTTCTTCTGTATTTATCGTCACTCAATTTGCTCCAGCAGCAGCAGAGTCTGGTATATCCCTGAGATCAAAGGCTATTTAAATGGTAGGCAGTAATTAACTACAAAAACTATCACATTTTCTCCATACTTATGATGGAAATATTATTTATATCCATCCAGGGGTTGATACACATGGAATCCTTCTGTTCAGAACATTGATTGGAAAGGTTCATCTTCAACCTTCTGAATTAGTGTTAATATTAATTGCTATAATCTTTGTTCACAACCTTTCCTTTGTGCTCACTCATCCTTAGATATTTGGAAGCATTGGCTCGGTTGGAGGTGGGCTTGCGCTTGGGAAGGAAGACCCTCTTGTTCATATTGGTGCTTGTATAGCTTCCCTAGTTGGACAAGTACAACTTTTTTGTCTGCTAAACTCTTTTTATATAAGGATTTCCTTAACATTGCTAACTTCCATGAGATTGCTGTGTAATGATATATATATAAGGATGCTTACCACTTCTTGTGTAATGTTCGCCATGTCTTATTTGATTAATTTTTGTAATAAGTTAATATTGGCTGAACCTTACATGAGAAGTAAAGACTATGGCTACCTGATAATAGATGAATTTGTTCCCATGGAAGGAACTAGTCAACCTTGTCTAGAGTTGTTTGATGCAATTTATGGTAGGAAACCAGGAGCTAATAAACAACTTTTTTTTGAAAAAAAGAAAACTTCTACCCAATAGTTAGCAAAATGAAATAAATCTTTTCTTTTCTAATTCTAAACTCTTGACATGTTATTTTTATCAAAAGAGAAATTTGGCAACTAAAGTTTTCTGACAATAAATGGGCTGTTTGACCCACAATAAAATGGCATAGGTTTATTGGTTTGTTGGATAACTTTGTAGGTCTTATTCTTGTAGATGGCTATTCCCCCAAACTTCTATTTCTTTGTTAGGTAACTTTAGTGTACTATTTCGAAGATTGGTGATTTTTCTTGAAAAGCAGGTCTATTAGAACTCATTTATAGAAAATATCTATTTTAAAGGATAAAAAATAAACAGTAACCATGTCACCTTTCTTTTAAGAAGGCTTGCTGATTAACAACCAAAATTCATTCAAGACATTATAGTGCTAAATTATACAAGACCATTAGCATCTAGCTATTTGCAGATGCCAGATGGTCATTTAAAGAAACATGACAAGAATTGGGAGAAACTTAGTTTGTTAACTTGGCTTTCTACTTAGGAAATCACATTCATTTGGATACCTGGTTCTGATTCTTGCTTAAGTTTTCGTGTAGAACATATTTTTTCATGTCTGAAGGCATGTGGTGAACTGGTAATTCAGAACAAGAATTTGTTATTCATTTTATCGCGAGATTATTCCAAGCAATACATATTAGAAGGAATTCTGCCATCCTCATTGCATTGTCAAGTGCTCTTTCACTATTTCAAGCTTGTGCTTTCTCTCTAGCCATTATTGATTGTCCTCATCACATGGTGGGATATCTATAAAGGATCTATTTGTTTGTGTAATTATTTGTTCTTGCACTTCTAGACATCACAGGGTGGATCCATAAAGCATCATTTAAATTCTAAGTGGCTGCACATTTTTCAGTGTGATCGGGATTGCCGAAACCTCGTGAGTATTTGAACCTCTTGTGAATTTGTTGGTGCTAGACTTGCTTATGTTTAAGAGATATTGCACCATGGTCACATGAAATGTTCTAAAGTGTTCTTTCCTTTGAAAATGTTGAATTTATGTTGCAAATCTTACACTTTCTTATACTGAAAAAGCTAATTTCCCAGAATTTTAGCTAAGAACTGATGTTTCTTCATTATAATATTTTTTTATAAAAAAGCAAAATAAATAAAAGAAACATCCATGTTGAATCTACTGAAGTAAAAAATTGTAACACGATTTGTTAGTGGACACTAGGTGATAATCTACATGCTTACTATTTTTTTCTGTATTTTTGTGTGTTTATCTTGGATAATTCTATGAATGCAAAGCCTAATGTTGAGCATATTTTGTTTGCCATGCAAAATTAACAAATCCAATCTGCCTAAATTTTATAATTCTCAGATCTTGTTCTTGGTTTTTATTGACCCTCTCCAATATTTAAAAGGTCACATGTGGATGTGCTGCTGGGTTTCTGCTGCTTTCAGAGCTCTTGTGTACTATTTTCTCTTGAAGAAGTCACATCTTGGTTAGAAAAACTATCTCTACTTTTTACTTCATGATGGTATCAAAGTACATCTTGCTGCATAATTTGGAAGTTGTTGCTAAGCTTATTAGGTTTATTTTTTCTTAAGAAATTAAAGATTAGGTCAAATTCTAGTCCATTTAATTAGTTTATGTCATCCGATATTCCTTCTTGTATCTTCTCAGAATGATAGCCACAAGCTATTTTTTTACTTTGACTTCTGATGATTATGTATGTAAGTTGCTAACTTGTTTTTTCTTTGTCTAATTCAAGGTGGAGAAGCTATCTTATGTGGAGAGTATTTTTTACTTATACCGTTGTGGCTATTGTGGTACGTGCTGCAATGGGTTGATGCAAGAGTGGGAAGTGTGGGCATTTTGGATATCGTGGATTCATAATTTGGGACATATCAGGGTGTGAATACTAGAGATTTTGGTTTTTAACATTGTTTTCATTGTCCAACAAGTATTGTATCTAGACTTACTATTGTGTTTGATAAAGTCGCTAGGACTACTCATTTCAGGAATTATTGTTCATGCCCATAATTAGTGTTATTGGCAGCCTTCTTGGTATCATGTGACCCTTGAAGTTTTATTTTTTTCATCAATATTCTGTAGATTTCTTTTTATAATTATTGTTTTTTGTTATCTTTGATATTTTCAGGAGCCTTGTTTAATCAAGTTACTCTTTATGTGACTTCATGGCATCAGAAATATCTGCATAAAAGGAGAGTCAAAGTATGCTTTTCAAATATAATATGGGAGGTTTGTTGATACTCTGAATACTGGTTTTGCTGCTCTAAAATAATGTCTTATCCTCTCTTAGTGCAGATTTTGGAGGCATGCATAGTGTCATTGGTAACATCAATTATCTCCTTTGGTCTACCACTTCTTAGGAAATGCAGCTGATGCCCTGATTCAGATGTTAATCCTGATATTGAATGTCCTCGTCCTCCTAGAACATATGGGAACTTTGTGAATGTTAGTGAATGCATCCATCAATGCCAGCTTATGTTTAGCATAATCACATCCATTTTTTTGCAGTATTGAATTATCACCAAAATCCATCTGTCATCTGTACTCTTTTTGTTATTGCAGTTTTACTGTACCAAGGACATGGAATGCAATGATCTCGCAACTATATTCTTCAATACCCAAGTTTCCTTAATTATCATCAGCCTATGATATCTCCAGTTGTAGTACTTGCTTCTCTAGATAATTATTTTCTTGCAAACTGATAAACTTGTCATCTCTTTTTCAGGATGATGCAAAAACATTTCATGAGTGTAGTACTCAAAGCCTTATAAATTTTTTTGGTATTGTGTTTCACCTCATTTGACAACATTCTGCTTTTGCCAGGGATTTACATTATGTGACCTTATATCTGTTTGATTTAACTGTGTGTTGTTATGTTGTTCCTTGAGCTCATTAGTCTGCAACTACTGCCTGTAACTTGTTCCAACGAAATGATGTTATCCTTTTGTGTCCTGTTGTTGTGAACTAGGGAATGGAAAAATTATTCTGCAATAGTAATGGTAAACCCACCTCATAAAAACTACTAACAATGTGTCAATCTATCTTTTTCCATGGTGAACCATTAACATTTAATATTTAAATCATCCAACATTCTTCAATAACTTCACTATAGTTTGTGCTGCAAATTGTCCCATCAGGCAAAATTAATTTCCTTTAATTGGCTTGAGTGCTTTCACTAATGTATCTTTAATTTCCTTTTCCTACCTAAATGTAAGCGTCGAATATGCAGTTTGTTGAGAAAATAATAGAAGATTCAAAGCTCAAAAAAAATAGAACAGTTAAAGGCTCATAATACTCAAATGGAATTTAGGTTAATTTCAAATATGGTTGCACTAAAGTACTCTCCAAATACTTGAGTAAATATAGTGATTAAATCACTAATAAAGCCAAAATCAACTTGAAAAAAAATAGCCGACAAAAGAAATAAACAGGCTGCAAAAAGAGTTCAAGTATGAATTATATTACAACTCCCATGTATTTAAAGATGAGGATACTGCAGTTTTTGTCAGACTGTAAGCCTATTTTCTCTCAAAATAATAAGATCTCTCTCTTTTTTTTCTTCATGGAGAATAAACCATAGTTCAAGATTAGCAAACCCTAGAATTTTGTAACATAGTATCATAGTTTTGGGAACCTGATTATTCTCAAAACCAATAGAGCCTGAAACCCACAAACTTCATGACAAGCGTTAGAGAAGACAAGACATCAATGATCCTTGGAGATAACCTGGGACTTCAGACAACATCAATATGTTTGGTAGAATCCATAAATTACTTCTAATGGGTCACAACTGTATGTATTTTTCAGAGCAGGAGAAAAGAGATTGTATATTAAAGGAGACCCATCAGAGAAGACAACAGAAGACTGGTTCAGAGAAGATGGTTAATGACCATGATCTAGAACAGCATGTGATACAACAAAATAGATACAGAAAGAAGGTAGAAGACTCTATTCAGATAGAGATAATATTTCAAGAACATTGAAAATTACAAAAGGCATGGTCAAAATTAACAAGCTGGTGAAATTCTAGAAGAGAACTTTGCAAATATGAAGTGCCACTGGAACGAACTAGACATGTACCAGCTTTCAACAACAAGCATTGAGAAGCAAAACCAAGTTACTAATGGCAGCAAAAGCCTTGGAAGAGGAGAATTCATTCCACAAGGAGAACAATCAGGAAGAGAACGAGGATGTGATAGAACCAACCTTAAGTACACTCATTGTAAAAGGACTAATCACACAATGTAGAAGTGTTGGATTCTGTATGGAAAATCTTCACTGCACACATCTCACAAGCGTCCAATTCTTATCAAGAGTACAATGAGGCCCTTAATATATCACAACAGGCCCCAATCTCAAATACAATGAGATTAAAACTCAGTAAATAGGAGTATGACAATGGCATCTAAACTAGAAAAGCTCTATTTGCCTTAATTGCAGCAGGAGCAGTAAATCAAGCTCATAGCAAGCCATGGATTATCGACTCAAGAATAACAAATCATATGACTGACAATCCTAGACTATTCTCATCATTGTCAAACCTAGTACAATCAAAGCATGTAATCTTGGAATGGAGAACATGTTTTAGTAAGAGATAGAGGTAGTATATAAGTTGAAACACCAAATTTCATCCCTGCTCTCTTAGTGACAAGTTTGTTTGTAATTTACTCTTAGTAAGCCAGCTCACAAAAGCCCTAAGTCTATGTAAGCTAGCAATATCTCATTGTATTTTTCAGGACCTTCAAGCAAGAAAAACAATTAGAGGGATTGAAGATGGAGGGTTATACCTTCTGGAATCTGGTGAAAAACAATCTCAAGTCTATGTAAGCTAGCAAGAAAAGATACTCTTAATATTATAGAGTAGGTCATTTATCCTTTTCTAAGCTGAAAATTATGTTCCATAAGCTTAGCTTTTATTTAAAGTCTTTTTTGTAAAACCTGTGAGTTTGTCAAGTAACACTTTTAGAGTTAATGAGAAAAGTTTACAGTCATTCTTTTTGGTCCACAGTAATGTATGGACATCTAGAAATAGTTCTTTAGATGGATACAAGTACTTTATAAGTTTTATTGATGATGGATGTACCTAATGAAAAACAATTCTAATGTCACTCATATATTCAAATTGTTTCACAAAGAAGTATAGAATTAGTATAGAATCAGCATAATGCATATATTAAAACTTTCAG
>RXID01014729.1:0-52500 GCA_005019695.1 Trichopus zeylanicus subsp. travancoricus
GCCTGCTTATGCATTCATAGCATAAGACTTTACTACTCAAGTTGCATTATATACTCATCACCAATACATTGCAGGATTCATCATGACGGGAGCCTTTGCTCATGGAGCTATATTCTTCATTAGAGATTATAATCCGAAACAGAATGGGGATAATGTATTAGCAAGAATGTTAGACCATAAAGAAGCTATCATATCTCATTTAAGTTGGGCCAGCCTATTTCTGGGATTCCATACTTTGGGACTTTATGTTCATAGCAACGTCATTCTCACTTTTGGTACTCCGGAAAAACAAATCTTGATCAAACCCATATTTTCCCAATGGATACAATCGGCTCATGGTAAGACTTCATATGGGTTCGGTGTAATCTTATCTTCAACGAATGGCCTAGCATTCAATTCGGGTCGAAACATATGGTTACCCGGCTGGTGGAAGGCCATTAATGAGAATAGTAATTCACTCTTTTTAACAATAGGTCCTGGAGATTTCTTGGTCCATCATGCTATTGCTCTTGGTTTGCACACAACTACATTGATTTTAGTAAAAGGTGCTTTAGATGCACGTGATTCTAAGCTAATGCTAGATGAAAAGGATTTTGGTTATGGTTTTCCTTGCGATGGCCCAGGATGCGGCAGCACTTGTGATACTTCTGGTTGGGACACATTTTATTTTGCAGTTTTTGGATGTTAAATACCATTGGATGGGTGACCTTTTATTGGCATTGGAAACACATCACATTATGGCAGGGTAACCTTTCATAATTTAATGAATCCTCCACTTATTTGATGGGATGGTTAAGAGATTATCTATGGTTGAACTCTTCACAACTTATCAATGGATATAATCCTTTTGGTATGAATAGTTTATCCGTGTGGGCGTGGATGTTTTTATTTGGACATCTTGTTTGGGCTACGGGACTTATGTTCTTAATTTCCTGGCATGGATATTGGCAAGAATTGATTGAAACTTTAGCATGGGCTCATGAACGCACACCTTTGGCTAATTTAATTCCGTGGAGAGATAAGCCAGTGGCTCTTTCCATTGTCCAAGCAAGATTGGTTTTATTAGCCCACTTTTTTGTAGGTTATATATTTACTTATGCAGCTTTCTTGATTGCCTCTACATCTGGAAAATTTGGTTAATTTAGTTATTTATTTATTTTTATGTATTGTATCAGCAACAATCTACTTTCTTTCAATGGAGAGGGAGGGAAATCGACCTTCTTCTATTTTTTTTACATCTAGGAACCGAACTGTATCGTTGATAATAATTGGAATTGAATATTATGGCAAAAAATAGTTTGATCCATAGGGAGAAGAATCGGTAGAAACTAGAACAGAAATATCATTTGATTCATTGCTCTTAAAAAAAGAAATAAGCAAAGTTTTATCAATGAGTGAAAAATGGGAAATTCATAGAAATTTGCAATCCCCACCATGTACTAGTGCACCTATACGTCTTCATCGATGTTGTTTTTTGACTGGAAGACCTAGAGGTAACTATCGAGACTTTTGGTTATCCGGACACATACTTCGAGAAATGGTTCATGAATGTTTATTACCGGGTGCAATAAGATCAAGTTGGTAAAGGTAAAAATAGCGTTTCATATTTGTATAGATCTCTATGATCATAGATCATAGAGGGGCCCTCTTTACCATTCTATATAAATAGACTATTCTATTTGTATAGATATGGTAGAGAGGCATATCTAATCTTTCTTTGTCTATTAGTTCCCAATTCTTTAGCATGGAGTATAATAGTTTGGTAGCTCGCAAGGCTCATAACCTTGAAGTCACGGGTTCAAATCCTATCTCCGCTACATTTTTTGTTTGGATGGGAGATAAAAAGGAGGAAGATAGAACTACAATACTATCGTAGTCAACTATACCAAATTTTTTCTTAAATTGAAGTTTTATTAAGAAGTATATTGCTTCACTATGGGTGGATAGTGGGGATCGAACCCGCATCTTCTTGTTGGCAAAGAGAAATTTTACCATTCGACCATATCCGCATTTTCTTCCTTTCTAATACACATGCATATGTCCATGCATATGTGATATATCATATATACGTCTGGATCATATTTGCACAGAGCCAGATACTTAGATAATTCATATTGAATCTTAATTTCTTTCACAATACTTTTTAAAAAAGGAGTGGCATTTTTGGATCCAAAGAAATTCAAGAAATAAGTGAATTAAGGATAGCTACTAGAAAGACTAATCCAATCCATAATGATGTACCTGAAAGTACAACATTTTTGTTACTTGACCAGTCATTAGAAGAAGCAAATACAATGGGTACACTAATCAGTAAGATTGATGAAGTCAATATTAATTCAAAAACTGCTAATTGGAAAGTAATAGTCATTTTTGTAATCCTCCAAGTTACCAACAAATAAACTATAAACTATTCCATTTCATTTGATCCCTCACTTAGTAAAATCATGTAGGGATTCAACTATGAATCAATTGATTCTTTAGAACTTATTACACTTTATTTTATTTATTTTTTTATTTGAGCATATGGTTAGGGGGAGTTTAGTATTTACTCCACAAACTAACATAGTGGATTATGTGTATATGTATACATGTATATATACAATATATAGATAAATACATAGAAATATAGATTCACATATGGGATGTTTCTATAGTACAGATAGTTAGTGTATCACCTCATATGGTTATGTTCTATTCATAGTAATAAAATACATATTACCCATCGGAGAGATGGCTGAGTGGTTGATAGCTCCGGTCTTGAAAACTGGTATAGTGTTGAACAGAGAACTATTGGGGGTTCTAATCCCCCTCTCTCTTTTTGTTTTTGTTTGTTGAATAAATTAGTTTCTTTATTCATTTGGTTTGGCCCACTATCATAAAAGGGAATGACTCATCTATTTCACTTAGCCGAGCTAGAACAAAAAAAAGTAGAATGAATATATATATAAGTATAAGAAAATCTTAGCTAAAAAATCTTAGCTAAGTGGGGTCATAGAAAGGACAAGTTCCAAATCACGATCGATTCCTTTTTCAAATCCTGTTATAGCTGCACGGGCCCTTCCCGCATGCCACAAATGACCCAATAGGAAGAATCCTAGAACAAAATGAGAGGTAGCCAACCAACTTCTAGGAGAGACATAATTGACTGCATCGATCTCGGTAGCAATGCCACCAATAGAATTTAAAGAACCTAAAGGAGCATGGGTCATATATTTTGCCAAGCGTCATTCTTGCCAAGGTTGTATGTGTTTTTCTAGCTGACTCAAGTCCAAACCATTGGGACCTCTTAGAGGTTCCAACCAAGGAGCACAAAGATCCCAATAATGCATATTTCCCCTCAAAAAATAACCTCTCCGGTCAGAGACCGCATTAAATATTTACCAAAACAAAGGTCCTTGGTCGGATCCCATGTTAGCCCCAAGACATTGGTCTCTAACTAGAAAAGTAAATGCTTGAGCTTGAGAAGCTTCTGGTCTACTGGGTTAGTAAAATTCACTAGGATAGGTGGTATTATTGAACCAGATGAAGCAGCAAGCGATGAAACAAAAGATAGATAAAGCACCTAAACTATAAGACAAGTAAGCTTCTCCATACCATACAAATGCACAGTAAGCCCATGCAAAGGGTTTGGTTAAGATATGCCAAATTCTGCCAAGTATACAAATGGAACCTAACCATACTTGCCCTCCAATTATGTCTTCTAAATCGACTACACTAACAATACAGCCTTCTCCCTCAAAAGGGAATTTTAATAAATAACCAAATATAATGCTTGGACTAAGGGTCAAGTTGGTAATTTTTCTTACATCTCCTCCCCCTGGAACCTAGGTATCGTATATGCCACCAAAATAAAGAGCCTTGAGTACTAGAAGAAAAGCACCTATACCTAACAAAATTAAGTGAATACCTAAAATTTTAGTCATTTTGTTTCTATCTTTACATACATAACCAAAGAATGGAAAGGATTCTTCAAGAGTTTCAGGTCCAAGAAGTGCATGATAAATACTGCCAAAGCCTAAGAGTGTAGAAGAATTAAGTGATATATTCCAGAGTTGCTAAGTGCATAAGTAAAATCAACCCCTGTTCATACATGGGTTTCTCTGGTACGAAATGAGCCACTTCAAATAGGTTCATTTCTCCGGCCTAGAATATAATTAATCTAGCATGGCCTACATGAGCCCCAAGTAGGTTGCTAGACAAATTTATAAGTCTGGCATTCCCAGCCCACCAAGTGAACTAGTTTCTTGGTGACAACCAGCTAAAGCTAAAGTTCCATTAAAGAGCGTTTCCACGGGGTAGAACCTCCTCAGGGAATTTAAGGTTTCATGAGGTTGATCTTGAGCTGCCATCCAAGAATGAATACCTTCATTTAAGATAATATTTTTAGTGTAGAAAGTCTCAAATTCAAGATCTTTTGCTGCACGGATTTCTTGGGAAACAAAATCATAGGCATATAGGTTTAGAGCCAGACCGACTACCCCAAGAGCACTCATCCATAAATCGGTTACTGGTAAAAATAACATAAAGAAATGTAACCAATGTTTATTGGAAAAAGCAACCCCAAAGATTTGGGACCAAAAGTGATTAGCAGTCACCATTGAATAAGTCTCTTCAACTTGAGTTGGGTAAAAAGCATAGAATGTATTTGCACCATCACCATCTTCGAACAAAGTATTTTCTACCATAGTGCCATGAATAGCGCATAGCAAAGTGGCATCTAACACTCTGGCAACTCCCATCATATGAAATGGGTTCAATGTCCAATTATGAAACCCTTGGAAAAAGAGGATGAATCGAAATATATCTACTATGCCAAAACTGGGCACAAAGAACCAACCAGATTGACCCAGTGGATAAATCAGGAATACAAAAACAAAAATAGCAATTGGAGCAGAGAATGCGATTGCATTATAAGGTCACAATTGAATAGATCGAGCAAGTTCAAATTGACGTAACATGAAACCTATTAGTCTAAAAACACCATGGAGAGCAACAAAAGTCCATTGGCTACCTAATTGACACCAAAGAGTAAAATCTCCTTGTGCCTCATAGGACCCCATAGTAGCAACAGAGACTGTGCTAAACTATTCGTAGGAGTAGAAACTATAGCGGTTAAGAAATTACAACCTTCCAAATAGGAACTGGCCAATCCATGGGTATACCACGAAGTTACAAAAGTTGTACCTATAAACTAACCTCCTAAAGCGAAATAAGCACAAGGAAAGAGCAATAGACTGAACCAACCTACAAAAATGAAATGGTTCCTTTGTAACCAACCATCCATAATATCAAATAAATCCTTTTCTTCTTTCGCAAATCTACCAAGGGCTATAGTCATAGTGATCCTCCTATTCAATTACTTCAACCATTTCCAAACACCTCATATCATTTTTGGGGCATACAACAGTTTGATTATCTATGGGCAATTTCTTGTTCAATGCCTTTTATGATAGGTTTCAAATTCTTCTATTGGAACACATAGCAACCTAGGTAAATCCATGAGTTCGATTCGATTAGACCTTACTATTTCCATTCTTATCCCAGTATTAACTTAATAAAATAAGTTAATAAGAATATGAATTTGAACCTTGAATTGTCCTATGACTCATACCATCGAGTATATCTTTTAAGTAAGGGGAAAAAAAAGAAAATTCCTTATTTTTTCCTTGCCCCAAAATTTAATATTAACATTAAATAATAGTAGACTGGAAATGAAAGCCCTTTTTTCTTCTTACATTTGTTCACTATTGCATTTCTACAATAAAAAAAACAATAGAATATATAATTCTGGAATCAAATAAAAATATTGTGAAAGAGATTTTCAAATATTTATCTGTAATGGAAAAGAATAATGATTTTTTTCCTATGGAAGAGCATCCAGTAACAAAAAGATAAAATTGGAAAAATATTAACAAATTTTTGTGTGGTCCAAGGAAAAAGAAATAAATAAAATTTGCTTCTACAATTTAATGTATATCGAATTTAAATATCAAAATAGCTAATATAGCATGATTCAATGGGTCAAGTTCACTTACTTTTTTTGATTCAAAATTCTACGGCGGGTTTGATAGGAACAATTTGGAATACTTGAGTTTTGTGATTAATAATCAGGATTGGATATCTAGAATAATTTTTATGTCCCAAGATAATTTGAATAATGAGACATGAAGAGGACTACTATGTTACTACAGTGTGTACTCAGTATAATTATTAATTACAAATTGTTCAACTTTGTAACTATAGCTTTCAATAATAAGAATTGATTATAATAATATAGTAGTTACCCTTTTACTTTTTTTTAGAGGTATCAACTTCTATTCTCTGCGGAAAAACGAAATGTGAAGATTAAGCTTGAGTTTAGTGGAAAATGCCCTTTATCGAATTTGAACCGATGACTTACACCTTACCATGGCGTTACTCTACCACTGAGTTAAAAGGGCCTATTCTTTTTTAATTCATGAATTAGCCATCTTCAATTATGAATTTACTGCATATATCTATATATGTACATATATAGATACTCATGCAAGAACAAAAAATGGGAGTTGCCTAGTAGTAATTGGTAATTGGGTATTAATGTTTAATATTATTATTTGATTGAATTATATTTTAATAAATAAATGATATTTAATTAAATAAATAAAATAAATGTAGTGAATTCCCCGCCTACTATGTGCTTGGAATTGAGGTAAAAGGAATGGTCGGTATCTCATGGATTTGGATGCTTGTACGCATATTTGCAAGCGCCTTTCGGTCCGTATAGCCTGCCGAGAATCTTTCTGGGAAAGAGGAGAGCTCGGCAAATCAAAGTCATTGTTTGAAAATCGATATCACTTGTAATCAATCAGAACAAGATTGACTTGATCAATACGTGTACCAATCTGACATCAACATAAAAAAATGCACGATATTCTTATTGAATCATGTGATGATGGAATTCGATTCATACACTGAACCAAATGTTTTGAATATAAAAAAGAAAATTCTTACTCTTACTATAGTATCATCCTAAAAATAGGAAAGACTCTTCGGATTTGGATCTAGTCATTACATTAGATTATATTGACAATTCCAAAAAAATCTTCATACTATCATGGTAGTATGATGGTGGTCGGGCTGATATGCCCCTATCATCTAGTGGTTTGGGACATCTCTCTTTCAAGGAGGCAGTGGGGATTCGACTTCCCCTCGGGGTATGGTACCACAAAAGGAAGTTGATCATGGATTAGATTATCAATAAGCCTAGAATTAATTCTTCCTGGGTCAATGCCCGAGCGATTAATGGGGATGGATTGTAAAATTGTTGGCGATATGTCTATGTTGGTTCAAATCCATCTCGGCCAAAACATTCGTCATCCCACAAGTATGATATAACCTTCAGAAGTGTCCAATATGTAGACCAATATGTAGAAATAAAGAGAAAGAATCCTTTTTTTTTCTCTATGCATATGTTTTTCTCATCTGTTTTGATCTTTCTAATGATCTAGATTGATGATCCTTAAGCATTAAGAATATGTATGCCATCATAGACCTCACTGGGATTGTAGTTCAATCGGTGAGAGCACCGCCCTGTCAAGACGGAAGCTGCGGGTTCAAGCCCCATCAGTCCTAAACTAGGACCATTATCTCTCTATTTTATGTGAAAAGAAAAATGAGACATGCATCAAAATATAATTCCCTCCGATCTTTTTTTTTTTGTTTTTTTATTATCAGACAAATTCGAAAATTTCCATTACTTCCCCCAGTACCAATTGATTGGGGAGAGACATGAGTAGGTACAAGTGGTAGTATTAATATTAAATTAAGAATGGTAAGAGATACATGTTTGACTTTCTTTTTTGATTGTTCTTGATCAATGAAATGTAATAGAATGCCGATATTTTTAGTATAGTAGAGTACATACACAAATTGTATTAATTTATTGTACGATAGAGAATGTACTTACCATAATTATCTCGACAGAGTATTTTTCGGGTTAAATCACACTTTTTCTAGCTTAGCTCTGACTTTCTTTGTGTTTTCTCCATTTCTAGTTGGAAACAATATATTTCATTCTCATTCTAATTTCCCATTGAATTTTTTGTCTTATACTTTTTTCTATAACCTACCACCTACCGTCTTTTTTACACTTTTACATACAATCACCATATAAAATATAAAATACCATATGACTGCTATTCTATGGGTTTTACACATATCCCAAAGAATAAAAGTGAGATGGAAAAGGGTGAGTTAAAGTTAACTATAAAAGTTTAATATTCCAACAAATTTACTCAAAAAATAAATAAAAGGATCTTCTTTGGTCTTTTATTTTTTGAGTATCCTCCTTTCAAATTTTGGATTAAAGTTGGCATACATACATAAAAAAAATCAACAAGATTTCCTTATTGGATCAGGAATCCCATTTTTTATTTTTTACGAATAAAAATTTTCTTGCGTTATGTTATACTATTCAATTCTTGACGATGCATCAATTTGATATATCAGATATTATTAGTCATAATATTGATCTGATTCAGTATCATCAGGATTCAATTCATCCCAGTGAATTTATAGGAATTAAAATTTCTCATTTCTATGGGATTAGATCCCACGTTATTGTGAAACAAAAAATAATGAGATTATGGAAGTCAATATTCTCACATTTATTACTACTCCACTGTTTATTCTAGTTCCTACTACTTTTTTACTTATCATCTATGTAAAAACAGTTAGTCAAAATGATTAATTCGACTGAAAGTTGAATTATTAGTTCTTATCAATGATTGGAGAAATGAAAGAAAGGGATTCAAACTCCAAGTCTGAAATGATTAGGGATGGAATCAGAAGTATTTGAGATACTCTGTAAGATAGTATGGTAGAAAGAACTAGAATATTATTCTAGTTCTTTCTACCATACCGTCTTCTATTCTATAGTTGTTTGTATAGTATTTTTAGTTAAAGTTGTATTGTATACAAATATAGGCTTTATATAGATCCTAATTTATATAGATCATAGGATAATATATATCTCATATATTAGACGTACATCTATAAATTTGAACAGCCATTTCTATTTTTTTTTTTCAATAGATCAGTTTGTACAGATTTCGAGTAATCAAAACAAAATAATCAAAACCTAACTCAACTCTTCTAATTCCTAGGTTTCTTTTCATTCAAAAGAATCAATAATAGTATGACTATATAGTATAAGAAAAATGAAATGAAGGAAAAGGAATATTTTTCAGATTCCCATCTCAAGACAATAAGTCATCGATTGAACCATTAACAAATAATACGCAGAGTTCTATGGTGCATCAAAATATCCATTATTCTATTAAGAACTAAGAACTGGTGCATCAAAATAGAATATTTAGGAAAAATTCTGTTGGAAAAAAATTTCCTATTATGTGCAGATTTGAGTCTCGAAATACAACTATGGTAATCATTCATTCTTTGATTGAATGATTATTATTCATTATTGTATTCTTTTACTGTAATTCAATATAATTTTGAAAGAGTTAAGGTTTTAGAAAATGATCAATTAAAGTAAAGAATTAATACAATTTGATTACAAAATGGAGTAATCAATTATACCCTAGAGCCCACTCCTTCCCCATACTACGAGTGAAAGGGAAAAATGAAAAGGCTACCATTAAAGCAACCCAAGCGAGACTTACTATATCCATGTCGAATTATACCTCCTATCTCTATGAAGGAATTATTTTATTGATCAATAATTATAGTAAAATTAATGGTGCATAGTCAAAACAAAAAAGGATAAGGATTCTGACTTAAGGCTATCTCTAAAGAATAAAATAAAAGATGACATAGCCGCCTTGTTTGAATATCTGAGCACTCAGAACTTCTAGTGAGTCTCGATATAAAGTATTTCGGTCCTTTCCACAACTCCTAAATTGATTTCCCATTAGATTATAGCCTATCCAATCTAATTCCAGATAGAGTCAATAAACACTACCTATACTAAGGTAGTGTAAGATAATTATGAAGTTTTGGATAGTCTTTCGTATAATGCTTTATTCAATCCTAGAAGAAAAAAATGGGGATTCATTTAGTTTATAGGATTTTCGACCTATTACTTTAATAGTTCCAAATATAGGAACTACAACAATAAGTCGCTTTCATATACTTATACTTATTCTTATTATTGTTAACTATTTTGTTTTGAGAATTTCTGCAATTATATGTATTATACCTATTTCCACAAATACCTTGATGATTCACAATCATTAATACATAGAATCCAATAAGCATATCTTGAGTTGGTACGAAAATGGGATCTCCGATAGCTAGAGACAAGAGATTCATATGAGAAAACATAAGTATATGAGCCTCCACTTGAGCTTCCAAAGATAAAGATACATGAACAGCCATTTGATCCCCATCACAGTCTGCATTAAAGCCTCTACAAACTAATGGGTGTAAACAAATAGCACGCTCCTCCACTAAAATGGGTTGGAAGGCTTGTATACCCAATCTATGCAAGGTTGGTTCTCTATTCAACAATATATGATGTCCCCGCATAACTTCTTGAAGTATTTCCCATACAATGGGTTCTTTTTCCCAAATTTAGCTTTTAGCAATCCCCATGTTAGAAGTAACATGTTGTCTAATTAAATCATGAATTACAAATGTTTGGAAAAGCTCTATTACTCTTTCACGAGGTAATCCACATTGATGTAATGAAAGCAAAGGACCCACGACAATGACAGAAAGCCCCAAATAATTGACCCATTTGCCAAGTAGAGTCTCACAAAATCTTCCCTCTTTGCCTTCAATTTCATTGAAAAATGACTTGTAAACTTTATTATGACCCTCTTTCATCGGTTGTCCATAGATCCCATTATCAAGAAGTGTATCTACTACTTCTTGTACCAATTTCTCCTGACACATTATTAATTCACCTGGCATAGATCTACTTGTTGCTAATAGATCGGTACGATTATTGTTCCGATAGATAACTCTTCTATAGAGTTCATTAATATCTGGACTCATTAGTTTACCTCCATCTATGTGAATGATTGGTCTCAACTCGGGAGGAAGAACTAGTAATAGGCATAAAATCATCCGTTTTGGTTCTAAATTTGTTCAAATAAAATGTTTAACTAATTCCATGCATTTAACCAAAAAAATCCTTTCTTCTTTGAATCTTTCTATCTTCCCATTCATTTTCAGTTCCAATTGCCTTTTGTCTCCTAATTCCTTCCATTCTACAAATGAATTATCTATAATAATTTGCAAATCAAAATATGCTAATTGTTCTTTGATAGCACTTGCTCCAATCATGATTTCTCGATTTTGAAATGTCTTGAAGCTTTGGGTAGTAAAAAAAGTAGAATGCTGTATTTTTAGGATTGGATTTCATATTTGAATAAACCTCCTAACTGGAAGAAAGTTGGTTTTTTAGATATGTCCTAGCAAAAGAAAAATTGAGATAGGTTTCTATAGGATTGCATTCCCCCCTTAAAAATTAGATGTGAAGGTTTCCACTCATCTGGCTCAAGTAGTTATAGCAAATAAATAAAAAGAAAGAGGGGTGAAATTTTTTTCAATAAAACCCTACAAAGGCTAAAGGCTACTCCTTACTCAAGTTCCTAGCGAGGACTAATCTTTCACTAATTCATTCTTGTTTTGACTTTCTGAATTACTTAAACTCAATTTACAATTCATTTATGGTAAAAAAGGAAATGTAAAACTATGGAGTAGTCTACTTCCCTTCAAATATTGAATCCACTTAAACTTTTAAAGTCAATACTTTGGGACTCATAAGGGATTTACTTGTCTATATATCATCCCATTCGATCTTTTAGTTCCCTACTCACCTCGATGGTGCTTATGCCATTAAGTCCCTTGAAGCGTATATGCGATAGATAAACTTCTGTAGCCATGCCATAGTTACCTGCTTGAATAGAATCTCTTTCTAAAAGAAATGGGATGGCTAATTCCATGAAAGGTTTTTTTTTCACGAGGTAAAATTAGTAATTCCACTCCTATTTATCTGTTAGGGAATCAACCATGGATCAATTCCCCTTTTTTGGAAGTATTGAATACACGCAACATTCTGAGCTTCATGTTAGTCCTTCCAAGGCACATGTCAGAGCAGAGACATCCCAATCAGATTGAATGGGATGATAGTTTCTCAGTTTGAATCTGTAAAATGCAAATTTTGATCAAATCACACATCACAATATTCTAGGCCATCTAATTCCTTAAGGGATTTATCTAAAAGATTTGCAATATAACTAGGAAGACATTTCAAATACCACACATGAGTCACTGGACATGCAAGTTTGATGTATCCCATTTGATATCTTCATATCCGAGAATCAACAAATTCCATCCCACATTGTTCACAAAACTTCGGGTCTTCTTTTTCAGCCCTGATCGCTGGATAATTTCCATAAGCACAAATTCACTTTTTATAGGTCCAAAAATTCTTTCACAAAACAATCCATCTTTTTCTGGTTTATTGGTTTTGTAATGAAAAGTATAGGGTTTTGTCACTTCCCCAACCATCTCTCCATTAGGTAGGATTTTGTTGGCCCAAGCCTTTATTTGTTGGGGAGAAACTGGTCCAATTCGAAGTTGTTGATGTTTATACCAGTCGATCATAGAATAGAAATTTGGAATCAGTTAGATCAAGCTTCCTTCCTATTAATATGGAAGTTCTTCTCAGATACAAGAAAATGATTCAATTCCAGAGACAAATATCCTAATTCTCGAATGAGCAATCAAAAAGATTCTAGAGCATCTTCGGGGTTATGTACTATTCCTCCAATAATTGTAGTACCAAAGTACCTCTTGATGAGATCTGATATGATCGGATTTATAAGTAAGCATCTCTTGTAAAATATGAGCAACACCAAATCCCTCTAGAGCCTAAACTTCTATTTCTCCTACTCGTTGTCCCCCTTTCTTTGTCCTTCCTCTAAGGGGTTGTTGTGTAAGAAGTGCGTAATGTCCGCTGGAACGTCCATGGATTTTATCATCAACTTGATGGATTAATTTCAAGATATAGGGTTTTCCTATTAGAACAAGTTGTTCAAAAGGATCTCCTATTCTTCTATCAAATATTCTGCTTTTTCCCAGATACTCGGGTTCAAATACCCATGGATTTTTTGTTTGCTTATTAGCTGAATATAATTCAGAAAAGACTAGTTTTCTCGAAGCCTCTTGCTCATATCTCTATCAAAAGGTGCTATTCTATAATGTCTCTTTAGGAGGTCCCCCACTAACCCAAGCGAACATTCAAATATCTATCCCACATTCATTTGTGAAGGTACTCCTAATGGGTTGAAAGCCATATCAATGGGCATTCCATCTTGCAAATAGGGCATATCTTGTCTAGGCAAAATTTTGGAAATGATACCTTTATTCCCATGCCTTCTAGCTACTTTATCACCTTCTTTGATTTCACATTTTTGTAAAATAGATCTACGAATCATCTCTTGATTATAACTGGAAGGACCCTTTTTCTGAATCCATCTCACATCAATAATTTGACCCCTTCCACCTATAGGTAGTTTTAGAGAAGTTTCTTTTGCAGTGGATACCTGAATCCCAAGTATGGCTCGCAATAAAATATCTTCGGGGGCATACGATGATTTGTTCACTGCCTGAGGTGTTAATTTACCAGCTAAAATATCACTACTTTCTATCCACGATCCAAGAATCACAATTCCATTTCTGTCTAAATTGCGGAGTAAATGAGCCTCTAAATGTGGTATTTCCTTAGTGATTCTTTCAGGGCCTTGACTTGTCACATGAGTCTAAATTTCATATTTATGAATGTAAAAAGAAGTATAAATATCTTCATATACCAGACGTTCACTAATTAGTATTGTGTCTTCAAAATTATAGCCTTCCCATGGCATATGAGCTACTAGTACATTTTTTCCTAAAGAGAGTTCCCCACCAACTTAGCCGCACAGTCCGCTAAAATTTGTTCTTTTTAATGCATTTACCCCATGGAACCTAAGGTTTTTGATGCATACAAGTATTTTTGTTAGAATATTGATACATAACTAATGGAATGCTCATAGTGTCCCCATTACTTGAGAAAATGATATTGTGGGTAGCAGTATAACCAATCTTTCCCTCCCATTTAGCTATAGCTAAAACCCCAGAATCTAGAGCTATTTGGCCTTCCATTCTAATTCCAATAATGCACTTCTCGGATCGAGAAAGTGGAACTACTTGATATTGCATATTAGAACTCATTAAAGATTGATTTGCATCATTATGCTGAATAAAAGGAATGAGAGAAGCTCCAATAGAAAAATATTGGAAGGGAAAAAATGATTCTAAGTTGAATCTGTTCCCATGAGATGGTAAAAAATTCTTGACAATATCAGGCTAGAACAACTTGTTCTTCTTGAATACCCTAGTTCAAAGCCAAAGAATTTCCTGTTGCTACCATATAATATTCATCTCTACTTGACGATAAATAAATCATCTATGTGTTTTTTGATCTCTCAAATATTTCATATAAAGGACTCTCTATAGATCTCCAATGACTAATCCTCATATGAATAGCTAAGGATCCAATAAGTCCAACATTGATTCCTTTGGATGTATCAATTGGACAAATACGTCCATAATGACTAGGATGAATATCCCGTACCTAAAAACTAGTAGTTCACCCTTTCAACCCCCCAGGGCTTAAAAAACTCAATCTCTACCCATGAACAATTTGGGTCAATGGATTAATCCGATCCAAAACTTGAGATAAAGGGTGTAAGCCGAAAAATGACTCATAAGTGGTTGTTAATGAAGTTGAAGTTACTAAATTTTGGGGAGTTGGTATCAATTTATGCCTGATTGATCCACATATAGTTCTTCAAAGTGTATTTTCTAAACGAACAAGAGCCATTCTGAATTGATCCTGTAACAGATCCATTACAAAATGAATATGCTTATTTTTCAAGTGATTCATATTATCGAGCATACCCATTCCAAATTTCATTTTGATCAAATGATCCACAACAGCCAATATATCTCATGGTAACAAAAATATATTGTTCTAAGGTACATCAAGATCCAGTTTTTGGTTCATATTTCATCGACCAATCCTTCCTAATTCACAGCTTTGTTGAAAAAATTTCTTTTGTAATTCCTTACATAAGGACTCCAAAAATATCGGATCCCCACCTACACAAGCAAATTGTTCGTAAAACTCTAAAATAGCACTTTCTTTTGACCCAATATTTTTTCCCTTATCATTTAGGAAAGACAAGAAAATTTTAGGGTAACAAATATTATCTAGAATTTCTCTTAGATTTGAACCCATAGCCGATGATAGAACTAGAATAGATATTTTTTGTTTCCTACTCACACGGGCCCATATCTTCAGTTTTCTATCAATTTCGAATTCCAATCTTCCTCCCCAATATGATATTATAGTACTAGTATAAATAGAAATTCCATTATGGTCTAGTTCTGAATGATAGTAAACACCGGGACTTTGCGATATTTGATTGATCACAATTATGTATATTGCATTTATTATAGAGGTTCCCAGTGGATTTATTAAAGGAATGGTTCCAATAAAAATGGTTTGTTCTTGCATAGCTCTACTGGCTTTCCAAATTAATCTCGTGGGTACATATAATTCAGGAGAATATGTGAGTGATTCATACACAACATCTCTTTCTTTTATCAAGGGTTCTACCAATTGATATGTTTCCACAAACAATTGAAATTCAATTTCTTGATCTCTATCTTCAATTTTAGGAAACTTATGAAGTTCTTCTATCAAGCCCTAATTAATGAACCTACAAAATCCCTCAAATTGGATCTGATTAAATCTAGGCATTATACACATTTCCCCATTTCGATCCCAGAGCATTTTAATCTTAAATTTCCTCTTTATCGAAAAATCCCCCACTCTTCATCGAACTATACGAATCGATCTAGCAATGATGGAATGTATATTCTGTTTACTAAATCACATAAAATTTTAGGCAACCCCCATACATGTCTTTTATTAATATGTATCAAGTGAGAGGAGATGAAGCAATGAAGAATATTTTCGATAGGTGCACATAGAAATGAGTTGATAAAATATTCCTGGAAAAAAACCCTACCACTTACCTTACAAACACTTATAGAGTCTTGTATAGAATATCAAAATGGATCTCTACCTATTATGTATGATACAATATGATCAAATTGGGTAGCAAAAAATAAATGGATTCAGAATTTAAATTAAATTTAAATCCACTTCCACTTTTTATGATTATGAATGCGATAAAGATAGAATAATTGGTTAATGTTCAAAAAGAATTCGCAAATTCTTTTTTTATAGTAAAATGTATACAATACAATTGAGGAATAGAATAGTATTTAGTAGGTGTATGATGATCCGATATAGTTATCTAGCAATCTTCATATTGTATTATTTTATTATAGTTTTATTTTGGCAACCTAAATATGGAGCAGGTCACACTATATCATAATTCCTATTTTTTATTCAATATATCTAATGAAAAAGCACAATGGTTTTCTACTTTCTACTTTTCTACAAGGATATGTGCATAAGAGGAAGAACCCACTCAATACAATCAATATTTGTGTAACAATTTCTATTCTTGGGTTTACATAGACATATATATATTGTTATAATGGAAATGGAAAATGATCTATTATTCAAAATAATTTAATTCATACTGATTAGTCGTAAATCAATTTGCTTTTCTTATGGCATTTTGCTTTTCTTATGCCATTTTCTTATGCCATTACGAGAACATAGTTTGTCCTGAATTTTGCAGTCTGTGAACGTAAATTCATTTTTCTCTTTTCTTTTCTATTGAAAAAAAAGAGAAAGGAATTTTTTTTTAAGTAAGATGTATGTTTTAAGATACAATCAATCGAAGAGAATAATCTAAATGGGATTCAATAAAAAAGATATAGGGATGGATTAATTTAGGGATATAATGTTATTCAAGATCCAAATTAAAATATAAAAAGGAGGTTCCTAGTAATTTCATAATTTCCAAAAGAATTATTAGTAATAGAATATGGATAATACTTTTATCCATTTTTGGTCAGATTTTGTGGCATGGCCAATTGGTAAGCGAGGGACTGCAAATTCTTTATCCCCAGTTCAAATCTAGGTGTCGCCTAATCAACGCAACAAAAGACTTGAGATTTCATATCCTGTTGATTGTTCGATGAATTCTTGACCCACAAAAGTAGGGACAAAGGGCCAGACCCGTTGATACTGGGGATACTGGATTTTTAGGATATGTAGGTAAATTCTATATCTATAAAAGACTGTCAATTTTTTTGGTGGTTCTGTACATGTCCCAAACCAATATCAATAGAGACGAAACAACTTCCACCATTTTCTTGCTAAATAAAATGGAATCAAACAAATAAATAGTGAGAGTCAATTTGGGGATTTAGAACAATTAAAGTAATAGGTCAGAAATCCTATAAACTAAAGGATTTCCCATTTTTTTTCTTCTAGGATTGAAGAAAGCATTATACGAAAGACTATCCAAAACATCATAATTATCTTATAATACCTTAGTATAGGTAGTGTTTATTGACTTTATCTAGAATTAGATTGGATAGGCTATGATCTAATGGGAAATCAATTTAGGAGTTGTAGAAAGGACCAAAAATACTTTATATCGAGACTCACTAGAAGTTCTGAGTGCTCAGATATTCAAACAAGGTGGCTATGTCACCTTTTATTTTATTCTTTAGAGTTAGCCTTAAGTCAGAATCCTTATCCTTTTTTGTTTTGACTATGCACCATTAATTTTACTATAATTATTGATCAATAAAATAATTCCTTCATAGAGATAGGAGGTATAATTTGACATGGATATAGTAAGTCTCGCTTGGGTTGCTTTAATGGTAGTATTTTCATTTTCCCTTTCACTTGTAGTATGGGGAAGGAGTGGGCTCTAGGGTATAATTGATTACTCCATTTGGTAATCAAATTGTATTAATTCTTTACTTTAATTGATCATTTTCCAAAACCTTAACTCTTTCAAAATTATACTCAATTATAGTAAAAAAAACAATAATGAATAATGATCATTCAATCAAAGAATGAATGATTGCCATAGTTGTAAATCGAGACTCAAATCTACACATAATAGGAAATTTTTTTCCAACGAAATTCTTCCTAAATATTCTATTTTGATGCACCAATTCTTAGTTATTAACATAATAATGGATATTAAATGAGAAAAAGCAATCCCTATTGCTTTTCCTTATTTTTGTTTTTCTCCTTTCTTTATTTTTTTTACTATTCTAAGAAAAAGTTGTTCTACTATTATGATGATATATACTTGCTACTGGAAATAGCTAGAGATTCGATTATCAAAAGAGGTCCTACATAAGAAAATAGGAGTTTTCTTGTGTTCTACTCCTTTTCCAACCCTGAAGAAGTTAGTTACCATAGAACTCTGTGGATTATTTGTTAATAGTTCAATCGATGACGTCGTGTCTTGAGATGGGAATCCAAAAAATATTCCTTTTCCATCGTTTCATTTTTATTATAGTATATAGTCATACTATTCTTGATTCTTTTGAATGAAAGAAACCTAGGAATTAGAAGAGTTGAGTTAGGCTTCCATTATTTTGTTTGGATTAATCAAAATTTGTACAAATTGATCTATTGAAGAAAACAAAATAAAATAGAAAAGGCTTTTCAAGTTTATAGATGTACATCTAATATATGAGATATATATTATCCTATGATGTATATAAATTAGGATCTATATAAAGCCTATATCTGTATACAATACAACTTTAACTAAAAATACTATACAAACAACTATAGAATAGAAGATAGTATGGTAGAAAGAACTAGAATAATATTCTAGTTCTTTCTACCATACTATCTCACATAGTATCTTTGATACTTCTGATTCCACCCCTAATCATTTAAAACTTGGAGTTTGAATCCCTTTCTTTCATTTCTTCAATCATTAATAAGAACTAATAATTCAAATTTTAGTCAAATTAATCATTTTGATTAACTGTTTTTACATAGATGATGTTGGCTTTATGGTGTCTCGAATCCGGATTTTCCGGATAGTCTTAATTATATTAATGGGCCTAATCCTTATCTAGATTTATCTTCTAGAAGTCTTAAATTAGTAGAAGTCTTATTTGAGTCAGTCTTCTATTTTGACTCAAACATCATTAGGCCACATCTATAAATACACCATTGATGTAAGGGTCTCGTAGAAATAGAAAAAGAGAGGGAGAGTTGGTGATATTGGAGTTTGATCTCCGTCGTTGTAATCTTCTCTTTTCTCTTCCTCATTAATACAATATTCTCTGGATCGTCTTCCCACATATATCTCTTGTGTGCTATATTTTCCTCTTTTCTGTTCTTCCTCTATATTGTGAATTGTGGTGGACATCGATATTTTCCGCAACAAGTGGTATCAGAGCTTGGTTCAATATGTCTACTACGAAGTTCGATATAGAGAAATTCAATGGAAAGCAAGGATTTCCTATTTGGAAAGCAAGAGTTCGTGCAATTCTTACTCAACAAGGGTTGAGACACACATTGGAGGACGTCAAGCCTGAAGATGTCACTGAAAGTGTCTGGAAAAACCAAAAGGCCAGCGCACATAGCACAATCATCCTCAGTCTTACCGATGAGTTACTCTATCCGTTTCTTGATGAAACATCACCTTCAGAGTTATGGAAAAAGCTGGAGAAACAGTATATGAGTAAGTCTATCTCAAATCGAGTTTATTTAAAGCAGAAGCTTTTCAATTTTTGAATGACAGAAGATACGAATATAGTTGATCATCTTAATGCTTTCAATAAACTTGTCTCTCAATTGTTAAGCATTGATGTTAAAATTGAAGATGAAGACAAGGCAATTATTTTATTATCGTCCTTACCTCCTTCTCTTGAGAATCTTAAAATTACTCTCATGTATGGGAAGGATTTGAAATTTGACGATATTTCTGCTGCCCTTCTATCTAATGAATATTTGAAAAAGATTGGCGGGGATGTGTCACACTCAGAAGCATTAATTGTCAGAGGTCGTACCAAAGAAAGATCAAGAACAGGTCGTTCTAGATCCAAATCCAAAGAAATAAACTGCAGATATTGTAAGAAGATGGGACATGCAATTAAAGATTGTTGGAAGCTCAAAGTAAAGAAAGAAAGAGAATCTCAAACTAAAGAGCAAGCCAAAGAACAAGTTTCAGTTGTTGAAGAGAGTTCTGATGATAATTTGGGTAACGTTCTCTCTATTAGTTCTAATTTTGATCGTTACCATGATATTTGAATTCTTGATTCTGGTTATTCTTATCACATGTGTCCTAATAAGGATTGGTTTGAAAACTACACGCCTTATGATGGTGGTTTAGTTTTGATGGGTAATAATAATCCATGCAAAACTGTTAGAATTGGAACAATCAAAATTAAGATGTTTGATAATATTATTAGAACTCTTACTGATGTCAGACATGTTCCTGATTTGAAAAAGCATTTGATCTCTTTGGGTGCTATGGATTCTGCTGGTTATAAGTATTCTGCTGAAGGTGGAGTTCTTAAGGTTGCTAAAGGCTCATTGATAGTAATGAAGGGCCTAAAGCATGAAAATTTATATGAGTTAATAGGAAAAACCGTTGCAGGTGGAGCAGCAATTTCTCAGTCTTCTTCTTCTTCTGATATGACTCAATTATGGCATATGCGTCTCGGTCATATGAGTGAGCAAGGTTTAAATGAGCTCAACAAAAGAAAATTACTGAAAGGTCTCAACTCATGCAAATTAGATTTCTGCGAGCATTGTCTCTATGATAAACAGTCCAAGGTAAAGTTTAACACTGGTATTCATTGCACTAAAGGCTTAATTAATTATATTCATTCTGATGTGTGGTGCTCTCCTATTCCATCAAAATCTGGTGCTCGTTATTTTGTCAGTTTTATTGATGATTTTTCCAAAAAAGTGTGGATTTATTTTTTGCATCACAAAGCCGAGGTATTTTCTGTTTTCAAATGGTGGAAAACTTCAGTTGAAAAAAGGACTAGCAGAAAAATCAAATATCTCAGAAGTGATAATGGCAGAGAGTACAAATCAACAGAGTTTCTCAAATTCTGTGAAGATGAAGGCATCAAGCGTCACTTTACCATCCCAAGAAAACCTCAACAAAACGGTGTGGCTGAAAGGATGAGCAGAACCTTGTTGGAGAAAGCACGTAGTATGCTCAGTACAGCTAATCTTGATAAAGATTTTTGGGCAGAAGTAGTCAATACAGCATGCTTCATTGTGAATCGCTCTCCTCAAACAGCCATTAATTGCAAGACTCCTGAAGAGGTATGGACTGGTCAACCCTGCAAATATTCTTCTTTAAAGATTGTTGGTTGCCCTGCTTATGTGCATGTTGTCAAGGATAAGTTAGATGCACGTTCCAAAAAGTGTATTTTTCTGGGTTATGCCAAAGGCGTCAAAGGCTATCGTTTGTGGGATCCTACTATTTCAAATGTAATTATTGAGAGAGACATAGTATTTGAGGAAAGTGGTATGCTAAAATCTCTCAAGAAAGATCCCAATGATATAATGCAAGTGGAGGTGGAGCATGTAATTCCTTCAGAAGAAGATATTCAGGGTATGCCCAACTCTCAAGAAAATCTTAAGAATCAAATTTCTGAAAAGACTCCACTTTGAAGATCTCAAAGAAAAATAAAGCCACCTGAAAGGTATGGTTTTGAAGATATGGTAGCTTTTGCTTTAGTTACTGACAATGGTGATCCTTCCTCCTATAAAGAAGCAGTGCAAGATAAGAATTCTTCTCATTGGCAAGTTGCTATGAATGAAGAGATGGATTCTCTTCAAAAGAACCATACTTGGGATCTGATGAAATTACCAAAAGGTAAAAGAGCAATTGGTTGCAAGTGGGTATTTCGAAAGAAAGAGGATTTCTGAGATAGATGGTGTTAAATTCAAGGCCCGTTTAGTTGCAAAAGGGTATTCACAAAAGGAGGGTATTGACTTTAATGAAATTTTCTCTCCTGTGGTTAAACACACATCTATTCATTTTCTACTTGCTTTAGTTTCTTTTCATAATCTTGAGTTAGAACAGCTTGATGTCAAAACTGCCTTTCTGCATGGAGAATTAGAAGAACAAATTTTTATGCAACAGCCTGAAGGGTTCATCCAAGAAAGCGAGGAAAATTTTGTCTGCAAGTTAAACAAATCACTTTATGGTTTGAAATAGTCTCCAAGGCAATGGTATAAAAGGTTTGACAGTTTTATGTTGGGACAAGATTTCATTCACTGCAAACATGATTGTTGTGTTTATTTTAAGATGCATGACAATAACTCGTTTATTATATTACTTCTTTATGTTGATGATATGCTTATCGCTACTCAAGACATATCTCTACTGAATGATTTAAAGTTTAAAATGAAAAAGGAATTTGAGATGAAAGATTTAGCTGCTGCAAGAAAGATTCTCGGTATGGCGATTGATCGAGATCAAAAGCATGGAAAATTATGGCTTAAACAGAGCAAATATCTCGAGAAGATTATTTCTCGTTTTCACATGCAGAATTCAAAATCCGTCAGTACTCCTTTGGCATCTCACTTCAAGCTTTCAGCTCAACAATGTCCTTCTACAGATGAAGAGCATGCATACATGGAGAACATCCCATTTTCAAGTGCTGTTGGAAGTTTAATGTATGCTATGGTATGCACAAGACCTGATATTGCACAAGCAGTCAGCGTTGTTAGTCGTTACATGGCAAATCCAGGAAAAGAGCATTGGCAGG
This sequence comes from Trichopus zeylanicus subsp. travancoricus, assembly GCA_005019695.1. Lineage (NCBI taxonomy): Eukaryota > Viridiplantae > Streptophyta > Magnoliopsida > Dioscoreales > Dioscoreaceae > Trichopus > Trichopus zeylanicus. The sequence goes on from RXID01014729.1 coordinate 22,759, forward strand.
CCGTGAAATGGTTATTATGATATATTAAAGGTACTCTTAATATTGGTTTATGTTTCAACAGGAACACAGTGCAAGAGGCCAAAATTATTGGCTATGTCGATTCAGACTATGCTGGAGACCTTGATCGACGCTGATCCCTCACTGGTTATCTTTTTACTCTTTGTGGAGGACCTATTAGTTGGAGGTGTACCTTACAGTCAACTGTAGCATTATCTACAATAGAGTCTGAGTATATGGCAGCTATAGAAGCCGTCAAAGAAGCCCTATGGCTAAAAGGTTTGGCAAGTGAAATTGGTTTTTCTCAACATGTTCTTCCTATTTTTTGCGACAGTCAGAGCGCCATACACCTTGCGAAGAACCAAATGTATCATGCCAGATCAAAGCATATAGATGTCCGATTTCATTTTATTCGGGATATTATTGAAGACGGCGAGATTTCTTTACAAAAAATTCATACTTCAAGAAATCTTGCAGATATGTTGACGAAGGTGATTCCGATTGATAAGTTCAACCTCTGTTTGGACTTGATCAATATTCAAGGTCGTTGATCCTATCCCAGAAGGTAATGGTAAAGACATCTATTGAAGATTCAAATTCAAAGAATAAGATGATTCGAGCCAAGGTGGAGATTGTTGGCTTTATGGTGTCTCGAATCTGGATTTTCTGGATAGTCTTAATTATATTAATGGGCCTAATCCTTATCTAGATTTATCTTCTAGAAGTCTTAAATTAGTAGAAGTCTTATTTGAGTCAGTCTTCTATTTTGACTCAAACATCATTAGGCCACATCTATAAATACACCATTGATGTAAGGGTCTCGTAGAAATAGAAAAAGAGAGGGAGAGTTGGTGATATTGGAGTTTCGACTCCGTCGTTGTAATCTTCTCTTTTCTCTTCCTCATTAATACAATATTCTCTGGATCATCTTCCCACATATATCTCTTGTGTGCTATTTTTTCCTCTTTTCTGTTCTTCCTCTATATTGTGAATTGTGGTGGACATCGATATTTTCCGCAACAAGATGATAAGTAAAAAAGTAGTAGGAAATAGAATAAATAGTGCAGTAGCAATAAATGCAAGAATATTGACTTCCATAATCTTTTTTTTTTTTGACTTTTGACTACTTTAAAACCAGGCTGAGTGCCAAGCACAGCTGCTCTTGCTTCTTGTAGCTGTGAGAGCTTTTTCTGCTGTTGAAGCTGCTGTAGACGTTGTTTCACAATAACTCAATATCTAATCTCATAGAAATGAGAAATAGTAATTCCTGTAAATTCACTGGGATGAATTGAATCCTGATGATATTGAATCGGATCAATATTATGAATAATAATATCTGATGTATCAAGTTGATTCATCGCCAAGAATTGAAGAGTATAACATAACACAGGAAAATTTTTATCCATAAAAAATAAAAAATGGGATTCCTGATCCAATAAGGAAATCCCGTTGAATACGCCAACTTTAATCCAAAGAAGATCCTTTTATTTATTTTTTGAGTAAATTTGTTGGAATATTAAACTTTTATAGTTAACTTTAACTCGCCCTTTTCCATCTCACTTTTATTCTTTGGGATATGTGTATAACCCGTAGAATAGCAGTCATATGGTATTTTATATTTTATATGGTAATTGTATGTATAAGTGTAAAAAAGACGGTAGGTGGTAGGTTATAGAAAAAAGTATAAGACAAAAAATTCAATGGTAAATTGGAATGAGAATGAAATAGATTGTTTCCAATTAGTAATTGAGAAAACACAAAGAAAGTCGGAGCTAAGCTAGAAAAAGTGTGATTTAACCCGAAAAATACTCTGCCGAGATAATTATGGTAAGTACATGCTCTATCGTACAATAAATCAATACAATTTGTGTATGTACTCCTACTATACTAAAAATATCGGCATTCTATTACATTTCATTGATCAAGAACAATCAAAAAAGAAAGTCAAACATGTATCTCTTACCATACTTAATTTAATATTAATACTACCACTTGTACCTACTCATGTCTGTCCCCAATCAATCGGCACTGGGGGAAGAAATGGAAATTTCCGTATTTGTCTGATGATAAAAAAACAAAAGAAATAAAGATTGAAGGGAATTATATTTTGATGTCTGTCTCCCTTTTCTTTTCAGATAAAATAGAGGGATAATGGTCCTAGTTTGGGACTGACGAGGCTCAAACCCGTAGCTTCCACCTTGACAGAGCGGTGCTCTGACCGATTGAACTACAATCCCCGTGAGGTCTATGATGGCATACATATTCTTAATGCTTAATGATCATCAATCTAGATCATTAGAAAGATTAAAATGGATGAGAAAAACATATCCATAGAGAAAAAAAACTGGACTCTTTCTCTCTATTTCTACATATTAGCCTACGTATTGGACACTTCTGAATATTATATCATACTCGTGGGATGATGAATTTTTGAGTCGAGTTGGATTTGAACCAACGTAGACATATCGCCAACAAATTTATAGTCCATCCCCATTAACCACTCTGGCATCGACCCAGGAAGAATTAATTCTAGGCTTATTGATAATCTAATCCATGATCAACTTCCTTTTGTAGTACCATTCCCCTAGGGGAAGTTGAATCCCCACTGCCTTCTTGAAAGAGAGATGTCCTGAACCACTAGATGATAGGGCCATATCAGCCCGACCACTATCATACTACCATGATAGTATGAACATTTTTTTGGAATTGTCAATATAATCTAATGTAATGACTAGATCTGAATATGAAGAGTCTTTCCTATTTTTAGGATGATACTATAGTAAGATTAAGAATTTTCTTTTTTATATTCAAAAAATTTGGTTCAAGGTATGAATCGAACTCCATCATCACATGATTCAATAAGAATATCTTGCATTTTTTTATGTTGATGTCAGATTGGTACACGTATTGATCAAGTCAATCTTGTTCTAATTGATTACAAGTGATATCAGTCTTCAAACAATTCACTGCATTTATTTTATTTATTTAATTAAATATCATTTATTTATTTAAATACAATTCTATTAAATAATAATATTAATAATATTAAATATTAATACCCAATTACCAATTACTACTAGGCAACTCCCATTTTTTGTTCTTGAATATCTATATATGTACATATATAGATATATGCAGTAAACTCATAATTGAATATGGCTAATTCATGAATTAAAAAAGAATAGGCCCTTTTAACTCAATGGTAGAGTAACGCCATGGTAAGGCATAAGTCATCAGTTCAAATCCGATAAAGGGCTTTTTCCACTACACTCAAGCTTAATCTTTAATCTTCATTTTTTCACAGAGAATAGAAGTTGATACCTCTAAAAAAAAAGTAAAAGGGTAACTACTATATTATTGCAATCAATTCTTATCATTGAAAGCTATAGTTACAAATTTAAACAATTAGTAATTAATAATTGTACTGAGTATACCCTATACTAACATAGTAGTCCTCTTCATGTCTCATTATTCAAATTATGTTGGGACATAAAAATTATTCTAGATATCCAATCTTGATTATTAATCACAAAACCAAAGTATTCCTAATTGTTCCTATCAAACCTGCCGTAGAATTTTGAATAAAAAAAAAAGTTAGCTTGACCCATTGAATCATGACTATATCAGCTATTCTCATATTTAAATTCGATATACATTAAATTGTAGAAGGAGATTTTATTTGTTTCCTTTTCCTTGTACCATGCAAAAATTTGTTAATATTTTTCTGATTTTATCCTTTTGTTACTGGATGCTCTTCCATAGGAAAAATCATTATTCTTTTCCGCTACAAATAAATATTTTGAAAATCTCTTTTATAATATTTTTATTTGATTCCAAAATTATATATTTTATTTTTTTATTGCAATAATACAATAGCGAACAAATGTAAGAAGAGAAAAGGGCTTTCATTTCTAGTCTACTATTATTTAATATTAATATTAAATTTAGGGGCAAGGAAAAAATAAGGAATTTTCTTTTTTTTTGCCTCTTACTTAAGAGATATACTCGGTGGTATGAGTCATAGGACAATTTGAGGTTCAAATTTGTATTCTTATTAACTTATTTTATTAAGTTAAGAATGGGATAAGAATGGAAATAGTAGGTCTAATTGAATCGAACTCATGGATTTACCTAGGTTGCTATGTGTTCCAATAGAAAATAAGAATTTGTATCTTAGAAACCTACCATAAAAGGCATTGAACAAGGAATTGCCCATAGACAATCAAACTGTTGTATGACCTGAAAATGATATGAGGTGTTTGAAAATGGTTGAAGTAATTGAATAGAAGGATCACTATGACTATAGCCCTTGGTAGATTTACCAAAGAAGAAAAGGATTTATTGATATTTTGGATGATTGGTTATGGAGGGACCATTTCATTTTTATAGGTTGGTCTGGTCTACTGCTCTTTCCTTGTGCTTATTTTGCTTTTGGAGGTTGGTTTACAGGTACAACTTTTGTAACTTCGTGGTATACCCATGGATTGGTTAGTTCCTATTTGGAAGGTTGTAATTTCTTAACCACTGTAGTTTCTACTCCTGCGAATAGTTTAGCATATTCTTTGTTGCTATTATTGGGTCTTGAGGCACAAGGAGATTTTACTCGTTGGTGTCAATTAGGGGGCTTGTGGACTTTTGTTGCTCTCCATGGTGTTTTCAGACTAACAGGTTTCATGTTACACCAATTTGAACTTGCTCGATTAGTTCAATTGCAACCTTATAATGCAATCATATTCTCTGCTCCAATTGCTATTTTTTTCTGTATTCTTGATTTATCCACTAGGTCAATCTGGTTGGTTCTCTTTTTCCACTAGATTTCGATTCATACTCTTTTTCCAAGGGTTTCATAATTGGATATTGAACCCATTTCATATTATGGGAGTTGCAGGAGTATTAGGCGCCGCTTTGCTATGCGCTATTCATGGTGCTACCATCGAAAAAACTTTGTTCAAAGATGGCGACGGTACAAATACATTCCATACTTTTAACCCAACTCAAGCTGAAGAGACTTATTCAATGGTGACAGCTAACCGCTTTTGGTCCCAAATATTTGGGGTTGCTTTTTCCAATAAATGTTGGTTACATTTCTTTATGTTATTTGTACCATAACTGATTTATGGATGAGTGCTCTTGGGGTAGTTGGTCTGGCTCTGAACCTATGTGCCTATGATTTTGTTTCCCAAGAAATCTATGCAGCAAAAGACCCTAAATTTGAGACTTTCTATACCAAAAATATTCTCTTAAATGAAGGTATTCATGCTTGGATGGTGGCTCAAGATCAGCCTCATGAAAACCTTATATTCCCTGAGGAGGTTCTACACCGTGGAAATGCTCTTTAATGGAACTTTAGCTTTAGCTGGTCGTGACCAAGAAACTACCAATTTTGCTTGGTGGGCCGGGAATGCCAGACTTATAAATTTGTCTGGCAAACTATTTGGGGCTCATGTAGCCCATGCCAGATTAATTGTATTCTAGATTGGAGCAATGAACCTATTTGAAGTGGCTCATTTCATACCAGAGAAATCCGTGTATGAACAAGGGTTCACTTAGCTACTATGGGTTGGGGAGTAGGTCCCACGGGGGGGCGGGGGGTTGGGGGGGGGGGGGTGTCGGGGGGGATGTTATATGTTGGGGAGCCGCAAGAGCGTCAAACCAAATCCATATAGTGAGCCAGACACCAAACCATCCCAAAAGCTCGTGCTCATGGGATATGGGTCTTTTTCATTATATTTATTGGACTCTATCTATCCAATATCCGATGTGGGACTAATTCATCACACCTGACATTATAACAATCTCCCCCTTCATGTGTGATTTGACCACATCAATTTAACACTCTTAATCAAAAACTCTTTTATTCGACCACTTCCACCGTATCACCCATGTTTTCGCATCGTCTTCTAGTGTTCGCGCCCTTGCGTCGGCTTCTGGCGCCCACACTTGTGGGCTCGCCATCCTGGCACCAATGCATGCGCCCTCTCTGAGACCTCAAGTCGGCCTCGTGTAAGCACCCGATCCCTTAGGCCTGCACTCACGCCCGCATCCTCTCGCCAGTCTTTTGCCATGAGATTAACATGCAACTCAATTCAGTCGCATCATCGCGGTAATTTTTGGTCTTAAGAGTTTGCACAGCTTCGAACCTGAAGCTCTGATACCACTTGTTGGGGAGTCACAAGAGCATCAAACGAAATCCATATAGCCAGCTGGACACCAAACCATCACAAAAGCTCGAGCTCATGAGATATGGGTCTTTTTTCACTATATCTATTGGACTCTATCTATCCAATATCCAATGCGGGACTAATTCATCACACCTGACATTATAACAATCTCCCCCTTCAGGTGTGATTTGATCACATCAATTTAATACTCTTAATCAAGAACTCTTTTATTCGACCACTTCCACCGTGTGACCCATGTCCTCGCACCGGTCTCTACTGCTCGCGCCCTTACATCGGCTTCTGGCGCTCACACTTGTGGGCTCGCCATCCTAGCGCCAGTGCATGCGCCCTCTCTTCGGCCTCAAGCCGACCTCGCAGGAGCGCCCGAGCCCTTGGGCCTGCACTCACGCCCTTGCCGGCCTCGCGCTCGCGTCCTCTCGCCGATCTTTGCCATGAGACTAACATGTGACTCAATTCAGTCGCATCATCGTGGTAATTTTTGGTCTTAAGAGTTTGCACAGCTTCGAACCTGAAGCTCTGATACCACTTGTTGGGGAGTCACAAAAGCGTCAAACCAAATCCATATAGTGAGCCAGACACCAAACCATCCCAAAAGCTCGAGCTCATGGGATATGGGTCTTTTTCATTATATTTATTGAACTCTATCTATCCAATATCCGATGTGGGACTAATTCATCACACCTGACATTATAACAGTTATGGACACCTTTCCCTACTTTGTATCTGGAATACTTCACTTAATTTCTTCTGTAGTCTTAGGCTTTGGTGGTATTTATCATGCACTTCTTGGACCTGAAACTCTTGAAGAATCCTTTCCATTCTTCTGTTATGTATGGAAACATAGAAATAAAATGACTACAATTTTAGCTATTCACTTAATTTTGTTAGGTATAGGTGCTTTTCTTCTAGTACTCAATGCTCTTTATTTTGGTGGCATATATGATAATTGGGCGCCAGGGAGAGGAGATGTAATAAAAATTACCAACTTGACCCTTAGTCCAAGTGTTATATTTGGTTATTTATTAAAATCCCCTTTTCGGAGAGAAGTCTAGATTGTTAGTGTGGATGATTTAGAAGCCATAATTGGAGGGCATGTATGGTTAGGTTCCATTTGTATACTTGGCGAAATTTGGCATATCTTAACCAAATCCTTTGCATGGGCTCGCCGTGCATTTGTATGGTTTGGAGAAGCTTACTTGTCTTATAGTTTAGCTACTTTATCTGTCTTTCATTTCATCATTTGTTATTTCATCTGGTTCAATAATACCACCTATCCTAGTGAATTTTATAGACCCACCGGACCAGAAGCTTCTCAAGCTCAGGCATTTACTTTTCTAGTTAGAGACCAATGTTTTGGGGCTAAGTGGGATCTGCCCAAGGACCTACTAGTTTAGGTAAATATCTAATGCGGAATCCGACCGGAGAGGTTATTTTTGGAGGGGAAACTATGCATTTTTGGGATCTCCATGCACCTTGGTTGGAACCTCTAAGAGGTCCCAATGGTTTGATCTTGGGTCAGCTAAAAAAAGACATACAACCTTGGCAAGAACGACGTTCGGCAGATTAGATATGCCTCTCTACCATATCTATACAAATAGAATAGTCTATTTATACAGAATGGTAAAGAGGGCCCCTCTATGATCTATGATCATAGAGATCTATACAAATATGATATGCTATTTTTATCTTTACCAACTTGATCTTATTGCACCTAGTAACAAACATTCATGAACCATTTCTTGAAGTATGTTTCCAGATAACCCAAAGTCTCAATAGTTACTCTAGGTCTTCTAGTCTTCCCATGTCCTTTGGCTCTACCCATCAATTATACAGTAATATGTCTTTTCACAAAAAGAACTATTTATATAGTGATGGTATTTAATTATGAAAATTGGCTAGGTATAGGTAGCTGATCCTCTTATTCCATTCTTTCAAGAATAAGAGCATAATTGTTTTTCTTATCTTAATAGTATTTCCTCCGCTTAATGGATAACCATTTGCTACTAATGGAGAATTGCTTGTCATCTCAAATCAAATCCATTTGCACTAATGGAAACCAAAACTTCTATATACCATATAGGTATATGATAGATCCTCATTTAGATAGTAAATGGCCTTCTTCCAATCTATCCATTCTATTCATTGGTACTGATCATTACTACTAGAAAAATTTTCTCATTTCTTTCTTCGAGCTCATGATCTGAATGAGTCGCACATACACCCTGGTACATGTTCCTCGACACTAAGGACACCCTCGAAGAGTGGCGGATTTTGTGACATTTCTGATTGGCTATCTTGTGTTTCTAATTAGTTGTTTGATAGTCGATATATCATATATATGTATATCTAGAATTAGAATAGCTTGGTATTAGATCAATCTTAACCGGATCATTGATGATTATGAATCATTTCTATTTAATATCAAATCAAAGAAAATGTGAATTATGTTTTTGAAATGGATTTACACAAAATAACTAGTATTTGCATTTTGTACCGCTACAAGATCAACAATGCCATGAGCTTGGGCTTCTGTTGCTGACATAAAAGCATCTCTTTCCATGTCTTTGGAAATAACCCATAAGGGATTGCTGGTTCTTTGTACATAAACCTTTGTGAGTGTTTCATGAAGTTTTAGTAGTTCTTCTGCTTCCAAGACAAATTCCCCAGCTTGTGCCTCATAAAAAGAACTAGCGGGTTGGTGAATCATAACCCTGATGATACTAATATAACATTATAAGGGGTTCTTCTATTTTGCATGGTTGGTCTAAAGCTAAAGTAAGGGATAAAAATAAGAAGAAGAAAAAAAATAGAATTGAAAACCGTACAGGCATTTTTGTGCATTGCATACAGCTCTATAATGGAATTGAATTTACCGCCCCCCTTCTCTCGAAGGAAGAAGGAAATATAATCCATCCGATCCAGATCATTGAATGATCCATTTACCAACCTTCCTTTCCTAGGAGTAAAAAAAATACTATGATGGCTCTGTTGCTTTCTATATTTATATTGTCTATGATTTTGCAATCCCAAAGTTTATTTCTAATATGATCAAATAGGGAAAAAATGATAATTTTTTTTCATTTGCATACTCTTTCTTTCCTAATATGAATATTAGAAAGAAAAGAGACTTTTTTTGGAATAACAAAATGACTTCTGATGCTGAAATGTACTCCCGACAGTAAGATCAAATAGAAAATAACCTTTGTTTCATACTACTATTTCGATACAAAACTTCATGTTATGAAAAAACAAGAATGATTTGTTCATATCAAACTTGAGATGCCATGCTATTATTACTTAGAATTCATATTCGATTTGGCGAAGGCATAGTTTTTTTTGTTTTTCAAAGAACAAACTCATTAGCACCAAGAGTGAGGGAATGCTATACGTTTGGTAATTTCTTCTCTGACTAGAATTAAAGATCCCATTGAAGCAACTAATCCCATGCATATTGTATGCACATCTGGTGGCACAAATTGCATAGTATCATAAATGGCCATTCCTGGGATTACCCATCCACCGAGAGAGTTTATAAACAAATAAAGATCCCTGGTAGCATCTTCTATACTAAGATATACCATGAGACAAACAAGTTGATTTGAGACCACATTATCAACCTCTTGGCACAAAAAAGTAATCTTTCTCAATAAAGTCAGTTGATTAGGACAAAATTCGATCCCCCCCCAGAAACCGTACGTGCACCTTTGGATGCATACGGTTCAAAAAAATTGCAAAAAATCAATGTATCGATTTTAGTCCTATTTCTTTCTTTTGTAATGGTTTTTTTAGGTTTTCTTTTTTTAAAAAAATTTTCAAAAAAAGGTTTTGTTTGGCATCTCTCCATACCATACTAAAAGAACAAAAAAAAAGAATTTACTGAACTTCTTGAACTAACCTCTCAGTGATATATTGTTTCATCATGATTCAAATCATGATGTTGTTTTCTTGTTCTTGAATGGGTCTTTTCAATTCTATTAGGTTCATATTCTACTCAGGGTAAAGATCTGTCTGAATTCTATTTGTACATAATATAGGGCAAATAATCTCAGTACCACTTTTTTTGGAATTCATTTGTTTAATGATTTAGCTTTACTTGCCTTCCCACAAACTATTCCACGTATTCATCATACTATTCCATTGATTGGCAGTTTTACTTTGTACTAGTTTAATTAATATAGTTTATTAATTAAACTAGTTAAATTTAAGTACAAGAATCATTTATGATATAAGTGGTAATTGTACATATATTACCAATTTGGTATTTTCTTTTCTGAACGGAGCCTAGATATTTTATCAGTCTAAATCAACCATAAATTCTTCTAATTGACAATATATGGATATAGAATAGATCTGCTTCTCTTTGTTCTTATGAACAAACTTGTTCTCTTATTTCCAACAAAATGGAATAAATAGTAATCCTTTCTCATACGGAATCTACTGACAAGTACATCATAGTATAGTCTTTTTCAATGCGATAAAGTTACATAGTGTCTAATTATCTTTGAGAAAGAGAGGTACTTCCATGGGTTTACCTTGGTATTGTATTCATACTGCCATATTGAATGATACTGGTTGATTACTTTCTATTCACATAATGCATACAACTCTAGTTTCTGGTTGGGCCGGTTTGATAGCTCTTTACAGATTAGTGGTTTTTGATCCCTCTGACCCCGTTCTTGATCCAATGTGGAGATAGGGTATGTTTGTTATACCCTTCATGACTAGTTTAGGAATAAGAAATTCATGGGGTGGTTGGAGTATTTCAGGAGGAACTATAACGAATCTGGGTATTTGGAGTTATGAAGGTGTGGCAAGGGCACATATTGTGTTTTTCGGCTTGTTCTTTTTGGCAGCTATCTGGCATTGGGTGTATTGGAACCTAGAAATATTCTGTGATGAATGTACAGGAAAACCGTCTTTGGATTTGCCAAAAATCTTTGGAATTCATTTATTTCTCTTAGGGTTGGCTTGCTTTGGCTTTGGCACATTTCATGTAACAGGCTTGTACGGTCCTGGAATATGGGTGTCTAATCCTTATGGACTAACTAGAAAAGTACAATCTATAAATCCAGTGTGGGGGGTGGAAGGTTTTGATCCTTTTGTTCCAGGAGGAATAGCCTCTCATCATATTGCATCGGGTACATTGGGCATATTGGCGGGTCTATTCCATCTTAGTGTTTGTCCGCCTCAACGTCTATACAAAGGATTACGTATGGGCAACATTGAAATTGTACTTTCCAGTAGTATTGCTGCTATTGTTTTTGCAGCTTTCTTAGTTTCTAGAACTATGTGGTATGGTTCAGCAACTACCCCAAATGAATTATTTGGGCCCACTCGTTATCAGTGGGATCAGGGATACTTCCAGCAAGAAATATATCGAAGAGTTGGGGTTGGACTGGCTGAAAATCTGAGTTTATCGGAAGCTTGGTCTAAAATTCCCGAAAAATTAGCTTTTTATGATTATATTGGTAATAATCCGGCAAAAGGGGGATTATTCAGAGCAGGTTCAATGGACAACGGGGATGGAATAGCTGTTGGATGGTTAGGACACCCGATCTTTAGAGATAAAGACGGACATGAGCTTTTTGTACATCGTATGCCTACTTTTTTTGAAATGTTTCCAGTAGTTTTGGTAGATGTAGACGGAATTGTTAGAGCCGACGTTCCTTTTAGAAGAGCAGAATCCAAATATAGTGTCGAACAAGTAGGTGTAACTGTTGAGTTTTATGGTGGCGAACTCAATGGGGTCAGTTATAGTGATCCCACTACTGTGAAAAAATATGCTAGACATGCCCAATTAGGTGAAAATTTTGAATTAGACCGAGCTACTTTGAAATCCGATGGTGTTTTTCGTAGTAGTCCAAGGGGTTGGTTCACTTTTGGGCATGCTTCATTTGCTCTGCTCTTCTTCTTTGGACACATTTGGCATGGTGCTAGAACCTTGTTCAGAGATGTTTTTGCTGGTATTGATCCAGATTTGGATGCTCAAGTTGAATTTGGAGCATTCCAAAAACTTGGAGATCCAACTACACGGAGACAAGCAGTATGATACAACGTTGTTCTGGGATCTTCTGTTTATACATATATATATATATATTCTATTTGATATAGTGTACTGAAGAAATATAGTGTACTGAAGAAATTTGCACTTTTTTCATCATCCTTTCTTTGATTCTTTCCTTTTGTAAATGATCCCCCTCTCAAAAAAAATAGAAATAAAATAGGTGTGGAAGCTATAATTGTAAATTACAATGGAATCTATGGAAGCATTGGTTTATACATTTCTCTTAGTCTTAACTTTAGGGATAATTCTTTTCGCTATCTTTTTTCGAGAACCACCTAAAGTTCCGACAAAAAAAATGAAATGATTTTTCATTATCTTAATTGAAGTAATGAGCCTCCAAATATATATATAGGAGGCTCATTACTTCAATTAGTCCCCGTGTTCTTCGAATGGATCTGTTAGTTGGTGAGAAGGTTGGCCAAAGCCGGTATATATACCATATATGAAGATGGCGACTAGGGTTGTTGTTTCCATTTTTAGATAATTGGATCTATAATAAGATCATTTAATCATTTATTTACAACTACAACAGAATGGTATACAAAGTCAATAGACTTTAACCAATGATTAAATAGGGTTTATGGCTACACAAATTAGTGAGGATAATTCTAGATCTAGGCCAAGATGAACTATTATAGGGGATTTATTAAAACCATTGAGTTCGAAATATGGTAAACTAGCTCCAGGCTGGGGTACTACACCACTTATGGGCTTGGTAATGGCTTTATTTGTGGTATTCCTTTCTATTATTTTGGAAATTTATAATTCTTCCATTTTATTGGATGAAATTTCAGTGAGTTAAGTTTTATAAGAACTATGAAGTCCTAGGTTTTCAATAAAAAAAAGTACTTAAAACTCATATTTATAGATTATTTTGGTAGTTCGATTGTGGAATTTATTTGTTTTTGTATTTCTGGAATATGAGTGTGTGACTTTTTATAATTGATCCTATTGGTAATACAGAGAATAAGTCTGTCATCTTTATCAAGATGATTCTACCTCGTTGGATATTATTTGATTTATTTTAGTATCTTGAGCATGGAATATATAGAATAAAATGAATCAAGAAAAGAAATAATTGAGCTATGATTCATACCCACTATTTAGACTTCACAATTGGACTCAGAAAAAATAGGTATTTCTGAGAAATCAAATGATTTTTCTTTCTTCAAACTTATTTTGACCGAAATACAGCTGTTTCTATAGATTTTCTTGAGTTATTACATCTATTCATTAAATTATTACATCTATTCATTAAATAAGTGATGATCAAATGGTTCTTACTCAGAAAGCTTTTAGGTTTAGCTTAGAGCTTTATTAAATAAATCATCATGGTCATGGTATGAATCTGAAGTTTCAATTGATTCATGGGGTCTCAAAAAGAAAATTCCTATTAATATTAATGAATGTTAAAACAAGAAATAAGAGTCAAATAACAAATAAAAAAATAGGGAAGAGAAGATTCAAGAGTCCTGTAATGATTAACATAAAAAGAGAGGGCCGAGCCAACTTGATTTTGCATTATAATCACAAAGAAGAAATTTAGGATTTTTTTTATTTCATATCTTCGAGACAAATCAAATCAAGTGGCTACGAAGTTTTGCACTTTTTATTACTATTAGGTTGAAAATAAGTATTTGTGTATTTCTATTTGAGCCATACGAAATGAAATTCTCATATACGGTACTCATAGTGGGAGTCTCCTATCTCAATAAAGTATATGATTGGTTCGAGGAACATCTCGAGATTCAGGTGATTGCAGATGATATAACTAGTAAATATGTTCCTCCCCATGTTAACATATTTTATTGTCTAGGGGGAATCACACTTACTTGTTTTTTAGTACAAGTAGCTACGGGTTTTGCTATGACTTTTTACTATCATCCAACCGTTACGAAGGCTTTTTCCTCTATTCAATACATAATGACTAAGGCCCACTTTTGATGGTTAATCTGATCAGTCCATCGATGGTCAGCAAGTATGATGGTTCTAATGATGATCCTCCACATATTTTGTGTGTATCTCACTGGTGGATTTAAAAAACCCCGGGAATTAACTTGAGTTATAGGAGTGATTCTGGCTATATTAACTACATGTTTTGGTATAACTGGTTACTCTTTACCCCATGATCAAATTGGTTATTAGGCCACAAAAATTATGATGGGTGTGCCTGAAGCTATTCCTGTAATAGGATCGCCTTTGGTAGAGTTATTACATGGAAGTGCTAGTGTGGGCCAATCCACTTTGACTCATTTTTATAGTTTACACACTTTTGCATTGCCTCTCCTTACTATTGTATTTATGTTAATGCACTTTCTAATGATACGTAAGCAAGGTCTTTCGGGTCCTTTATAGAAAAAGAAAAGACAGATCATAGATATTTGTAATTGATGATATATCATTTCGGGAAGGAAAATAGTATTTCATTGCTACAAATATGGGTTATTAAAAAAAAAGTGACATATTGTTTGGATACTTCTCTTCAACTCCAAAATATTGTATTCCTTATTTTATATGAATAGTTGAAGTGCATTTTCCGAAGAGAAGATGGATTATGGGAGTGTGTGACTTGAACTATTGATTGGGCCATGTAGATATATGATTTTTTCTGCCATGTTAGAATTCACAACCAAATGTGTTTTTGTATCCAACCACCATGTAAGTCTCTTACATAGCAAAGGATAGACTGGTTCATTTGCAAAGAATTTTTTCTATGATCATACCATAATCATGTCATACATGAACAAGCTCTGCAAGATCCTATAGAATAGAGAATAAGTGATGTGCCACAATTTTCTATCTATTTCACTTACTTATTTCTTATTTATAGTATACAAATGCATTCATTTCCATTGCATCGATCCTGATCTATGATACTATTGGAGTGCAATAAAGGATCTAAAGAAAAATAGAGGCTGGACTTTATTAGATTAGTAACAAATAAATACCATTGCATGTAAGAGAATTAAGATGTTGTAGGATAAACACCAACCAAAAAACATGAGACAATCCAAAAAGCAATTAATAATGATCAAAGATCAAATTAGTAAGCCTACTTGGATGTTGAGCATTTACCTCTAAGAACTAAATTCTTTGCAATGAATAGTTTTGCAACTTGCATTTAATAAATCTTTTTTTCTATAGTATATAGACTCTTATTCTTATATAGAGTCATTATAATTCTATTATGTGTGAATATGTATGAAATATATATTTCATATGAATCTATTCCTGTCATTCCTTTTTGCTCGAGCCGAATGATGAAAAATTATCATGTCCAATTCTTTCGGGGGATGGATCTATAAGAATTCATCCATCCCAATAACAAAGAAACCAGACTTGAGCAATCCTTTATTGAGAGCTAAATTAGCTAAAGGGATGGAGCATAATTATTATGGAGAACCCACATGGCCCAATGATCTTTTATATATTTTTTCAATAGTAATTCTATGTACAATTACATGTAATGTAGGCTTAGCGGTTCTCGAATTTGTCAATAATTGGTGAATTGACGGATCCATTTGCAACTCCTTTGGAAATATTACCCGAATGGTTTTAGTACCAATGGGATTATTAACAGTATTGTTTTTGGAAAATGTTAATAAATTCCAAAATCCATTTTGTCATCCCGTAGCTATAATAGTCTTTTTGGTCAGTACCACAGTATCTCTTTGGTTAGGTATCAGAGCAACATTACCTATTGATAAATCTTTAACTTTAGGTCTTTTTCAAATTGATTCAATCGCAAAATACCGCAAGCCTAGGTATCTAAGGAATAGTAACTTCAAAGTGACTATTCCTTAGATACCTTAATTTTGTTTATTACGATCCATTTTGTAAAAATATGGATTGTGTTGAAGATGACAAATTCATTTTCTTTTTTTTCTAAAAAGAAGATGAAATAATTCCAATGGATTTCAAATTCAAACTTTTCCTTTTCTTAGTTCTTAGGTAAATCAACTGCGAAATGCTTTTGTAGAGTGTCCAATATCTGTTTTACATCTTCTATGTGAAAATATTCAATTTTTATAAGATCTTCTTGACTCTTACTCAAAAGGTCCAATAACGTATGTATATTGGACATTTTGAGACAATTATAGGTCTTGGAAGGCAATTCTGATTGGTCAATAGAAATAGATTTCAATAGAAATAGTTCTTATTTTCATATTTCTCATTCCTTTATTCCTGAATCTACTTCTTGGAAGAAAAAAAATAAGTATCTTGAATTTTTTAACTTAACAAACAAGGACTGTTTAAAAAATCACTTAATCGTTCAACTCCTTGTTACGAAGTCTATAAATTATATGTCCCTTGGTTGAATCATAATGACTTTTCAATTTTGACTCTTATCTCCTTGTAGTATCCATAGAAAACTACACCAGATTCTCGCTGAAACATAACCTAAAATTAGATCTTCATTATCTAAATGTACCTGGAACATACCGTTGGGAAGTGATTCAGTAATTAAGCCTTCATGAATCAATTTTTGTTCTTTCATTCCAGGTAATCCCCTTTAAGTATCAATGAGATAAAATTAGGATACTCGAGGAGGATCACCATATATAACACAAAATTTCTCCTCCAATACTTTGTAGTCGAGCTTCTCGATCTGTCATTATATCTTGAGAAGTAGAAAGAATTACAATTCCTATTCCACCTAAAATCTTTGGAATTCATTGATAGTTGGAATAGATTCATAGACCAGGTCAGCTGATACACTTTAAAATAGTTCTATATACTCTGTTCCTAGTTCTTATATGTCACAGGGTTAAAACCAAGAAAAGTTTTTGACTTTCTTAATCTTGGTGTTTTCCAACATTTTCAATAAAACCTTCTCATAAAAGTATTTTAACAATGTTTTCGGTGATATTAGTAGATACTATTTGAACCCTTCCCTTTTTATCCATGTCAGCATTTCTTATAGAAGTTATTATATTGCCAATAGTATCCCTACCCATGACAAACTTGAATTATTCTTATCTTCCAATTTGGATATAATCAACATGTTTTATTATTATTTTATTATTTAATTTTATTTACTATTTTTTTATTCAAAGTATATGCGTGAGACACAATCTACTAATAATTTAATAATGAATTGCTCCATTTTTGGTACCCGGCTAGTAGTTCCATCTACTAGTATTTAGTATTTATAATACCTCGGGAGCTAGTGAAACTATTTTAGTAAAATTAAACTATCTCAATTCTCAAGGAATCACACCAAAAACTCGAGTTCCTTTTGGGTTTCCTTCTTAATCAATGACAATCGCAGCATTGTCATCATATCGTATTGTCATACCATTGTCATGTTTGAGTTCTTTACACATACGTACAATTATAGCTCTAATTACTTTTGATCTTTCTAGAGGCATATTGGGCACTGCTTCCTTGATTACAGCAACAATAATGTTGCCAATATGAGCATACCTGCCCTTATGATTCGAGTACACATCAATTCTCGAGCTCCACTATTATCTGCTACATTTAAAAGGGTTTGGGGTTGAATCATATGATTTTTTTTAAAATTTTCTATTTCAATGTAGTAAAGAATAAAAAAAATATATTCTCTGTCCAAAAATAAAGAAATCTTTTGTTGTTTGTTTTTTCATCTGCAGTATTCAATATAATAAATAGTCCTTTTGTTAGTTTAGTTCTATGTTCCTATCCTGAAATAATAAATTGAGTTCATATAGGCATTTTGTACATAGCTATTTCAATAGCGGCCCTAGCTATAGTTTCAGATACTCCTCCCATTTCATAAAGTGTTCGACCCGGTTTAACAACGGATACTCAATATTCGGGAGATCTTTTTCCTGAACCCATACGTGTTTCTGTGGGTCTTACTGTAATAGGTTTGTTGGGAAATATGAGTATCCATATTTTTCCACCACGACGCACATATCGTTTCATTGCTCTTCGCCCCACTTCTATTTGTCTGGCTATGATCCAAGAGGGTTCAAGTGCCTGAAGAGCATATCTACCAAAACTAATATAATTGCCTCGACAAGATATTTCCCTCATTCTTCATCTATGTTGTTTACGAAATCTGGTTCTTTTGGGGTTATAGTTGATGGTTCCTTTTTTTTTCATTCCATCCCTACTGCAGAACCCGACATGAGAGTTTCTTCTCATCCAGCTCCTCGTGAATGAAACAATTCATTCAATAGTTTTAAACAAATAGTATTATATAAAATACTATTATAAAATATTTATATATGTATTTTATAATACAAATTTATAATATAACATATAATAAATAATGCACTAAATCACCAAACTAAGTAATGTGTTTGATATTAAATTTGTTTAACTATCTGTATATACAATCAAGATACAAAGCTAGATTTATATATTTATCTATAAATCTAGATAGAGGTATAGGTATTTTTTTTGTTTTATAATTATAACTATAACGATTATATGAATCTTTTTTTATTCTTATTGAACTATGCCAAACAAAAAATATTGTAATTCAATAAATAAATGTTTCACGGCGAATATTGACTCTTTCTCATTCGTAGGTTGTTCAATCCATAACCTCTTAGAATAAATCAATTTGTTCTTGGTTCGTTCCGCCATCCTACTCAATCAATCATTAGGATTCTATTTAAAACTAATACTAATCGTATGCAGTCACAGGTTCCACCTTACCTATAGCTTCTCCATTAATGGTTAGGTCTGAACTCTATAATGGAGCTCTCAACAAAAATTTGATTCTGAGTCAATCTTCTTAGTTTCTATTAACTCCGGGCTCTTTATTATCTTATACATTATAGTATTGTATTAATTTTTAGAGTATTATTTTTATATATATTATTATATTATTATATACTATTATATTGAATTTTATATTTAGTATTGATGCTTTATCTCATTGCCTTTCTATAAGATATGAGATAATTCATAGACCATGCATATCATAATCATATGTCATTGGTTTTTTTGTTTTCTCTTTCTATCATCTTTCATTTATCCACATCCCCTTATTTGTGTTTTACAACTCATAATTAGATTTTTTATGTTATGGGAGAAATTTCAGCTGCTACAACTATATGATCGATCCAGTCATATAGTGACTATTTCTTGAGATCTCAAAAATACAAAGTAATAAGTTGGTTGTTTTATATATTATTAATAGTTATTAAGTTTAGAGTGGTGTTCAACAATCTATGGAATCCTAACCCAACTCTAGACTTTAAACTTACTTTAAAGAAGGAGTCACACACTAAGCATAGCAATTTTACTCTAAAAAATGGTCAATCAAATTTTTTATTCAACCCTATAGAATTAGAGAATTAGAATCGAATTGCTATTTTTGTTTGATATTTCATAAATGAAAGAACTAGTTAGTAAATGAAAGAACAAATTTGTTTCTATTGCTAGACACTAGTCAGAACTAGAATGGCAAAACAAATAAAGAAAGGTCCATTAGTCCTCATCTATAAATATCCAAATTTTAATGCCTAATACTCCATAGATAGTTCAAATTGTATAGGAACAATGATCAATTTTAGCACGAATTGTTTGTAGAGGATCCCTCCCTTCTCTGATCCATTCGACATGTGCAATTTCTTTTCTATCGATACACGCTGCGATGTGCACTTGAATTTCTTTTGTGTTCGTTTGTTTAGTTAATTCAATCGGCCTTTTCATTGCCTTTCGAAATGAAACTCTATTTTTTAATTGTAAATCTATATATTCTACAAGAATATTGGGTTGTCTATAAGGTTTTTCAACTTTTGTGAGAGTAATGTTGATTCTTGGGTCTTCAAAATGAATCTCCTTTTGTAGATTTATCTGTAATTCTGCAATTCCTTGCGTTCGGCCTTCTATTAACAAATTGGGGAATCCAATATATATTATTATCTGGATCAAATCGATTCTTTTTTTAATTCCTATACGTGCAATTCCTTCGAAACCTGAGGGTATTCTCTTATTTTTTTGTACATAGTTCTTGATACAATTCCGTATTTTTACATCTTCTTGTAGGCCCACAGAAAATTTTTTTGGTTTGCACAACCAAAAAGAATGATGACTTTGGGTTGTACCAAGTCTGAAACCAAGTGGATTTATTTTTTGTCCCATAATTTTTTCTAAATAGAAATCTAAGATTTATTTCAATTTAAAATGACTTTGATTTATTTTTCAATACAATGGTTATATGAAAAGTAGGTCTTTTTAAAGGATAACTGAGTCCTTGAGCTCTAGGTCTTAACATTCTTAGAATAGCACCTCCATTGACTTCGGCTTTACTAATAAATTAATCAGCTTTATTCATGTTCATATTATGATTTGTGTTTGCTTTTGCGTAATAAGGCAATTTTAAAATGAAAAAGATGCTCGATAAGGTATGAGCTCCAGTATCATAAGTGCTTCTTCATAGGAACACCCGCGAATGTGGTCAATTATTCTTCGAGCTTTGAAAATAGACATACATATATATTGGTTTAAAACCTTAACTTTTGTAATTGAAGTTGAGTTCTTTATCTTTATCATAAGGCTATCTCCTACGAATGAATGATAACTACTTTTGCTACTTTACTAAAATAGAAAAAAAGAATGAAAAAATTTACGACAAGATTTATTATCATTTCTCGCATGTCTCATGAAAGTCAGAGTAGGGGCAAATTCTCCCAATTTGTGACCTACCATTTGATCTATTATATAAATAGGTAAATGTTCTTTTCCATTATGAATGGTGATTGTATGTCCAATCATTGCGGGTATAATGGTAGATGCCCAAGACCAAGTTACTATTATTTCTTTCTCCTCCCTCATGTTGAGTTTTTCCATTTTTCCCGATAAATGATTAGCTACAAAAGGATTTTTTAGTGAACATGTCACAATAGATTACTCCTTTATTTTAACATTTTAAACTATGTTCAATATCTCGATCTAATAAGATAAGAATAAATACAATAATGATGAATGGAAAAAAGGAAAAATCTTTTAGCTAGATAAGGGGCGGATGTAGCCAAGGGGATCAAAGCAGTGGATTGTGAATCCACCATGCGCAGGTTCAATTCCTGTCATTCGCCCATCACATTATTGTAAATTCCAAAAATTTGATTTTCAATATTCCTATTTACGACGATGAAGAATAAAACTATCACTATATTTTTTTCCTTTTCCTACTTCTTCTTCCAAGTGGAAGATAACCCCAAGGGGTTGTTGGTTTTTTTTCTACCAATAGGGGCTCTTCCTTCACCACCCCCATGGGGGTGGTCTACAGGGTTCATAACTACTCCTCTTACTACAGGGTGCTTACCTAGCCAACACTTAGATCCGGCTCTACCTAAACTTTTTTGGTTCACCCCAACATTACCCACTTGTCCAACTGTTGCTAAGCAATTTTTGAATATCAAATGGACCTCCCCAGATGGTAATCTTAATGTGGCCGATTTACTCTCTTTTGCAATCGGTTTCGCTACAGCATCTACTGCTCTATCTAATTGTCCAACCTTTCCAAATGTGATTTCTATGTTATGTATGGCCATGCCTAAGGGCATATCGGTTGAAGTAGATTCTTCTTTTTTATCAATAAAAGCCCCTTCCCAAACCGTACAAGCTTCTTCCAAAGCATATGGCTTTCTAGATGTATATGATGATATCTAGACAAATGGATCTTATATGAATTGTATGATGAAATACCACATGAGTGGATTTATAGGAATCCAAATCTGCCAAATCACTCATGTTATGATCTTCTACATCCTAGGTCTCCCCGTTCCATCATCTGGCTTATGTTCTTCATGTAGCATTCAGACCAAATGACTCTATGAAATTACGTTGCTACTTCCATATATTGCATGTAACGTAGGAGACATCTCTAGTTTTTCCCCCAGGATCTTTCTAATTACTGCTTCTTAGCTTTTAATTCGTCTCTAACCATCAAATTAAATGGGAATAACCCATCCTCCTCTCTTTGAAAGAAGGGTGTTTCCCATTCTGTGCGTGTTTTAAACAATTTTGTCTTCTCCATATTACCATATATATAGATTCAATAATTTTCTATGAGGAACTACTGAACTCAATCACTTGTTGCCATTGCTCAACAATTTTATGTTGATGTCTATCCCATAGAGGTACTCAAATTGGATTAGTGATCGATTTCTAGGTTTCAACATAAACCTAATTGGTTACTTCCAATTACATAAATCAATAGTTCAAACTGCACTCAAAGGTAGGGCACTTTCCATTGATGTAGGAACTTTTGTACCAGAAACAATGGTATCTCTAATTATAGCCCTTCTGGGATGTCAAATATATCTCTTCTCACCATCCCTATAGTGTATGAGACAAATGTATGCATTTTGATTTGGGTCGTATTCTATGGTTACGATTCTACTAGATATATCTTTTCCATTCCGTCAAAAATCAATTTTATGGTATAGACACTTATGACCTCCCCCTCTATGCCCTGCATAATGATTCCTCTGGCATTACGACCTTTACCACAATGATGTTGTCCATAGATCAAATTATTTCATAGATTGGATTTCACTTGACTGTCTAGGTTCCATTGCGTGTGCTCGGGGTAGAAGTTTTGTATAAATGTACCACCATGTTATTAAGTATTTTCCTTTTAAGTTCTTTTCTCTATAAGAGGTGGAATAGAATAACCTGATTGACGTGTAATGATATACATCTGTAATGCATTGTATGTCCCATAATAAGTCCCATTCTTCTACCCTTTCCGGGGAGTCGATGACTATTCATAGCTATTACCTTGACACCAAAGAAGAGTTCGACCCAATGCTTTATTTATGTCCTAGTTATCCTGATTGGACATTAGAAGTATATCGATTGTTCCCAATAACTGAATACTTTTTTTTTGTAAATACTGCATATTTGATTACATCCATAAATCCATTTTCTTCCCTATGAGTTCCAGTATCGATAAGAATTCTAGTTCTTACTATTCATATGTTATGGTATGAATATACCAATTCATTATGTATGGATGATGAGATTCCATTGATACATAGCTAATTCCAATAGACTTATTGAACGTTCCCATTGGCGTGCATCCAGTAGGAATTGAACCTGCAAATTTGCCAATTATGAGTTGGGCACTTTAACCATCAGCCATGGATGCTTAACAGGGATCATCGTACATCGTGAATAACCAAATTCCAATTGAAATGAAATCTTTAGGAAGAATCAATGAAATGACATCAATTCAAATCCTTGATCTTTGAATTGAGAGAGATATGGAGAGAGATCAAGAATTTTCACTATTTCTTAGATTCATGGATCAAATTCGATTCAGTGGGATCTTCCACTCATATTTTTTTCCACCAAGAACTTTTTATGAAACTCTTTGACCCCCGAATTGGGAGTATCTAACTTTCACATGATTCACAAAGTTTAACAAGCAATCGATATTTCATGATCAAAGGTGTAGTACTGCTTGTAGTAGCAGTCCTTATATCTCATATTAACAATCGAAAGATGGTCGAAAGAAAAAATCTCTATTTTATGGGGCTTCTTCCCATACCTATGAATTCCATTGTACCCAGAAATGAGACAATAGAAGAATCTTTTTGGTCTTCCAATATCAATAGATTGATTGTTTCACTCCTATATCTTCCAAAAGGGATTTTTGAGAGTTGTTTCATGGATTTGCAAGAGTGTACTTGGGTTCTCCCAATAAATAAAAAGTGTATCATGCTTGAATCTAACCGGGGTTCACAATGGTGGAGGAACCAGATCGAAGAAAGGAGGGATTCTAGTTGTAAGATATCTAATGAAACCGTAGCTAGAATTGAGATCTCATTCAAAGAGAAAGATAGAAAATATCTAGAGTTTCATTTTTTATCCTATACGGATAATCTGATCCACAAGGACCATGATTGGGAATTGTTTGATCTTCTTTCTCTGAAGAAGAAGCAAAATATAATAAACTTGAATTCAGGACTCAAAATCTTAGGGAAAGACTTGATTTGTTATCTCATGTCTGCTTTTCGTGAAAAAAGACCAATTGAAGGGGATGGTTTCTTCAAACAACAAAGAGCTGAGGCAGTTTTATTCAATCAAATGATATTGAGCATGTTTCCCGTCTCTTCTCGAGAAACAAGTGGGGTATTTCTTTGAAAAATAGTGCTCAATTTGATGTGGCAATTCCGCCAAGATCTCTTCATTAGTTGGGGAAAGAATCAGCATGAATTGGATTTTTTTGAGGAACGTATCGAGAGAGAATTTGATTTGGTTAGACAATGTGTGGTTGGTAAATAAGGATCAGATTTTTAGCAAGGTACAGAATGTATTGTCAAATATTCAATATGATTCCACAAGTTCTATTTTTGTTCAAGTCACAAATTCTAGCCAATGGAAAGGATCTTTTGATCAATCCAGAGATCATTTCAATTCCATTAGAAATGTAGATTCAGAATATCACACATTGATTGATCAAACAGAGATTTAGTAAGTAAAATAAAGGTTGATTCTTTGGGATCCTTCTTTTCTTCAAATGGAACGATCAAAGATAGAATCAAATTGATTCCTGAAATGCCTTTTTGGATCTTCCTCAATGTCCTCACTATTCACAGAACGTGAGAAGCAAATGAATAATCATCTACTTTTAGAAGAAATTGAACTTGGGAATCCTACAAGATCAATTCATTCTTTTTTCTCTGACAAATGGTCAGAACTTCATCTGAATTCGAATCCTACTGAGAGGTCCACTGGAGATCAGAAATTTTTGAAGAAAAAACAAGATGTTTCTTTTGTCCCTTCAAGGCGATTAGAAAAATAAACAAATGGTTGATATATTCAAGATAATTACGTATTTTCAAAATATCATCTCAATTCATCCTATTTCATCAGATCCGGGATGTGATCTAGTTCTGAAGGATGAACCAGATATGGACAGTTCCAATAAGATTTCATTCTTGAACAAAAATCCAATTTTGGATTTATTACATCTATTGCATGATTGGAACAAAGGGGGATATGCATTACACCACGATTTTGAATCAGAAGAGAGATTTCAAGAAATGGCAGATCTATTCACTCTATCAATAACCAAGCTGGATCTGGTGTATCATAGGGGATTTGCCTTTTCTATTGATTCCTATGGATTGGATGCAAAAAAAATTCTTGAATGAGGTATTCAACTCCATAGATGAATTGAAATAAAAAAATAAATCTTTATTGGCTCTACCTCCTCTTTTTTATGAAGAGAATGAATCTTTTTATTGAAGGATAAAAAAAAATTGGTGTGGATCTACTATAGGAATGATTTGGAAGATCCAAAACTAAAAATAGTAGTATTTGCTAGCAACAACATAATGGAAGCAGTCAATCAATATAGTTTGATCCTCTTATTTCTCAAACTGAGAGATCCATGAATCAGGATCCTGATGCATATAGATACAAATGGTCTAATGGGAGCAAGAATTTCCAAGGACATTTGGAACATTTCATTTCTGAATAGAAGAACCATTTTCAAGTAGTGTTCAATTGATTATGTATTAATCAATATTCGATTGATTGGTTCAAGGCTATTGACAAATAAGATTTGTCTAAGTCACTTTGACTCTTTTTGTTCAAGACACTTCTCTTTTTGTCCAAGTCACTTCCCTTTTTGTCCAAGTCACTTCCCTTTTTCTTTGTGAGTATCGGGGATATACCCATTCATAGGTTCAAGATCCACATCTATGAATTGAAAGGTCCGAATGATCAACTCTGCAATCAGTTGTTAGAATCAATAGGTGTTCAAATCGTTCATTTGAATAAAATGAAACCCTTCTTATTGGATGATCATGATACTTCCCAAAGATCAAAATTCTTGATCAATGGAGGAACAATATTATCATTTTTGTTCAAAAAGATACCAAAGTGGATGATTGACTCATTCCATACTAGAAATAATCGCAGGAAATCCTTTGATAACACAGATTTATATTTCTCAATGATATCCCATGATTGAGATGATTGGCTGAATACCTTGAAACCATTTCGTAGAAGTTCATTGATATCTTCTTTTTATAAAGAAAATCAACTTTGATTCTTGAATGATCCACATCACTTCTGGTTCTATTGTAACAAAAGATTACCTTTTTATGTGGAAAAGACCCATATCCATAATTATGATCTTACATATGGAAAATTCCACAATATCCTGTTCATTCACAACAAAATAGTTTCTTTGTGCGTCGGTCAAAAAAAACATGTTTTTTGAGAGAGAGACTACTTCACCAATCGAGTCACAGGTATCTGACATATTCATACCTAACAATTTTCCACAAAGTGGTGACGAAGTGTATAAATTATACAAATCTTTCCATTTTCCAATTCAATCTGATCAATGCATTCATAGAGCTATTTATTCCGTCGCAGACATTTCTGTAACACCTTTAATAGGGGAACAAATAGCCAATTTTGAAAGAACTTATTGTTAGCCTCTTTCAGATATGAATCTATCTGATACAGAAGGGAAGAACTTGCATCAGTATCTCAGTTTCAATTTAAACGTGGGTTTGATTCACACTCCATGTTTTGAGAAATATTTACCATCTGGAAAGAGGAAAAAACAGAGTCTTTGTCTAAAGAAATGCATTGAGAAAGGGTAGATGTATAGAACCTTTCAATGAGATAGTGCTTTTCCAAATCTCTCAAAATGGAATCTGTTCCAAACATATATGCCATGGCCCCTTACTTTGACAGGGTGCAAATATCTAAATTTCACCCTTTTAGATACTTTTTTAGACCCATTGCTGATACTAAGTATAAGAAGCAGTCAAAAATTTGTATCCATTTTTCATGATATTATGCACGGATCAGATATATTATGGCCTATTCCTTAGAAAAAATTGTGGGCAATTCTTCCACAACAGACTCTGATAAGTGAGATTTCAGGTAAGTGTTTACTGAATTTTCTTCTTTTGCCCAAAGAAATGATTCATCAAAATAATGAGTCACCCATTCTATTGATATGGACACATTTGAGATCAACAAATGTTCGGGAGTTCCTCTATTCAATCCTTTTCCTTATTCTTATTGCTGGATATCTCATTCATATACATACATCTTCTCTTTATTTTCCAAGCCTCTAGTGAGTTACAGAAAAAGTTAGAAAAGATCAAATCTTTGATGATTCCATCATAGATGATTGAGTTGTGAAAACTTCTGTATAGGTATCCTACATCTAAAATGAATTCTTTCTGGTTAAAGAATCTCTTTCTAGTTTCTCTAGGACAATTAGGAGATTCCTTGGAAGAAATACAAGATTTTACTTCTGGTGGCAACATGCTATTGGGTGGCAATCCTACTTATGGGATCAAATCAATACGTTCTAAGAAGAAATATTTGAATATCCATCTCATCAATCTCATAAGTATCATACCAAATCCCATCAATCAAAACACTTTTTTTAGAAATATGAGATGTTTATGTCGTACAAGTAAAGAGATCTATTCATGGATAAGAAAAATAAAAAACATGAATGGTGATTGGATTGATGATAAAATAGAATCCTGGGTCACAAATAGTGATTCAATTGATGATGAAGAAAGAGAATTCTTGATTCAGTTCTCCACCTCAATGATAGAAAAAAGGATTGATCAAATTCTATTGAGTCTGACTCATTTTGATCATTTAGCAAAGAATAACTCTTGTTACTAGATGATTGAATAACCGGGATCAATTTACTTACGATACTTAGTTGACATTCATAAAAAGTATCTAATGAATTATGAGTTCAATAGATCCTATTTAGCAGAAAGACGGATATTCCTTGCTCATTATCAAACAATCGCTTATTCACAAACCTCGTGTGGGGCTAATAGTTTTCATTTCCCATCTCATGGAAGACCATTTTTGCTCCGCTTAGCTCTATCCCCTTCTAGGGGTATTTTAGTGATAGCTTCTATAGGAACTGGATGGTCCTATTTGGTCAAATACCTCATGACAAACTCTTATGTTCATTTGATTACAGTATTTCTGAACAAGTTCCTGGATGACAATCCTAAAGGTTATCTTATTGATGATATCGATGATAGTGATGATATTGATGATAACCTTGATACGGAGCTGCTAATTATGATGAATGTGCTAACTATGTATATGACGCTGAAAATAGACCAATTTGCTATCACCCTTCAATTTGAATTAGAAAAAGCAATGTCTCCTTGCATAATTGGATTCCAAACATTCATGATCTGTATGTGAATGAGTTGAATTACTTATCCCTCGGTCCATTAGAGAACTATCTCTCTAGGGATTGTGAAAGATGTTCCACTAGAAATATTCTTGTTATTGCTTCATCTCATATTCCCAAAAAAAGTGGATCCCGCTCTAATAGCTCTGAATAAATTAAATACATGCATTAAGATATGAAGGATTCTTATTCCACAACAATAAAAACACTTTTTCATTCTTTCATATACTAGGGGATTTCGTTTGGAAAAGAAAATGTTCCATACTAACATATTCAAGTCCATAACCATGGGTTACAATGCACGACATCTTGTAGCACTTATCAATGAGGCCCTATCAATTAGTATTACGTAGAGGAAATCAATTATAGAAACTAATACAATTAGATCAGCTCTTCATAGACAAACTTGGGATTTGTGATCCTAGTTAAGATTAGTTTAGGATCATGGGATCCTTTTCTATCAGATAGGAAGGGCTGTTGCACAAAATGTACATCTAAATAATTGCCCTATAGATCCTATATCTATCTATATGAAGAAGACATCATGTAAGGAATGGGATTCTTATTCATATGAATGGTACTTCAAACATGGAACGAGCATGAAGAAATTAACGTACTTCTTTATCTTTTGAGTTGTTCTACCGGATCCATCGCTCAAGATCTTTGGTCTTCATCCAAACCCGATGAAAAAAATTGGATCACTTCTTATGGATTTTTTGAGATTATTCTGATCTAGTTCATGGCCTTTTAGAGTAGAAGGTGCTCTGATGGGATCCTCACGGACAGAAAAAGATTGCAGTCAGTTTGATAATAATTGAGTGACATTACTCGAACCAAGGAATTGTTCTATCATTGATCAGAGATTTCTATATGAAAAATATGAATTGGAGTTTGAAGAAGGGGAACGAGAAGGAGCACTTGACCCACAATAGATAGAGGAGGATTTATTCAATCACATAGTTTAGGCTCCTAGAATATGGCACCAGTGGTGTAATCTATTTGATTGTATCGAAAGGCCCACTAAATTGGGATTTCCCTATTGGGCCAGGTCATTTCATGGCAAGCAGATCATTTATCATTAAGAGGATGAGCTTCAAGAGAATGATTCAGAGTTCTTGCAGAGTGGAACCATGCAGTACCAAACACGAGATATATCTTCTAAAGAACAAAGTTTTTTTCGAATAAGCCAATTCATTTGGGACCCTGTAGATCCAATCTTTCTCCTATTCAAAGATCAGCCCTTTGTCTCTGTGTTTTCACTTCGAGAATTCTTTATAGATGAAGAGATTCAAAGGAGCTTATTACTTCCCAAACAAATCCTCCTACATCTATATATA